>CAJQZJ010032004.1:5534119-5555840 GCA_907164525.1 Lophiomys imhausi | reverse complement strand
TCTGTATTCCGTCCAGTGTCTTCTGTGGCATTCAGTGATGGAGTCAGTATGGTGGTGCTTGCTCAGTGCTTCCTGAAGCCAGAGCCATCCTAGATTTTGATCACTAGCAAGGTGTCCCACCAGCTGCAGTTCTAAACTTTGTATAATTTGTGGCCCTCTAGTGTACTATCAGAGCCAAGAATATACCCATATGGCCAGGGGCTGCACTGAAAAGCAGCATGAATTTCAGAGGCCAAACAGCTGTCCTCAGTTTCTCCTACTGAGTTACATGCAGGGCATAAGAAGACTTGCAATTGCTTTCCATGTATGATTTCTCTTGTTTGTGGCCCAGTTCACCTTCTTCTGGTGCTCTGATGGCAGTACTCATGATGCACTAGGTAGAACTGCTCATTTGATGATAATGAATCTTCATGACATTGTTAAGGATATAATATCTTTATTGGAGGATTCGGGGATTGTTGCGTTCAACTTAGGACTCAACCTTTCTAGAAATAATCCAGGCTTTTAGAATCCACGTGAGTCCATTCTCTCTCTTTCTGTGCTCTGTGTACCCTACAATATGGCCTGGTTTAGAATTGTTACCAGAGTCAAGCTTGGTAGCTCCCAACTGTAATCTTAGTACCTGAGACACAGAGCCAGGAAGATTGCCACTAATTCCAGGGGATCCTCGGCTACATAGTAAGCTCCAAGCCATCCTGGGCTACAATAGTAGTAGACACTGTCTCAAATAAACCAACCAACCAACCAACCAACCAACCAACCACCACTACCACCACCGCCACTACCACCACCATCAAATACCATCAGGAACAATGTCTATCCAGTTCCCTAACCAAGAGTGAGCTCTCCACTGCAGGATGAAAAACACCTACCACTCTACACACCTGGCTCCAGCTCCAGCCTCTTTACTCTTGGCACAGAGGATGAAGCATGAAAATCTGAGGCAACACTCTGCAGTAACTCCTTACTGCTGCTGATATAACACCCAAATCTATCTTAACTATCCATTCACACACAGTATGGGTGAGTAGAGTTTGTGGAGTGAGAATCACAGCTGGCAGACAAACAGACCCAGTGAGCCAAGAGCCAAGAATTCCATCCAAGAGAGATTTCACTTTATGGGCAACCAAGTTGAAGTAGATAATGAGACAATTTTTTAGTTATTCCTGTCATTGATTCTAGCTTGTATTTAGTCTCTATGGTATTGTACATGCTCCTTTATATGGGTGTGGCATAGCCTTCAAACAGACTGTTCTTAAATAAGCTCTGTCTCCATGCTGCCTCCTACCCCAACGTGTAAGCCCACACATACTCTAATCCCAACCTTCTGAACTGTGCACTGTTCCCCAAACAGGCTACATAGCTTTGTTTCTTTCAAAATTCTTCACAGATGTTATCTACTTTTCTGGATGCATGTCCTTGCCCAGCCTTAATGCTGGATTCTTCATTCCTTCCTGCAAATGAGGAACATTGTTTCCTGGAACCTTTACACAGCCTTGAGGCTGTAGAGATGCACTCAGAGAATCCTCAAATGGCTTAGAATTGCAGTTTTTAAAACTAAATGTTACTTCATTTTGATCTGAAGCTGTATAATAGGCTTCAAATCACTACCATTAGAAAACAGAGGTTCTGTCTATCATTTCATAAAAATATACTGTGTGCATTTTCGTGAAAGAAACAGAAAATTTCAAAATGGATGACATGTGCCAGGTGTGATTGGGATGCACCTATGATCTGATCACTCAGAAACCAGAAGCAGGAAGATGGTGGGTTCCAGGTCAGCCTGGGGCTAAATCCTGATACGGTCTCATGCTGTGAGTACCAGAACAATTATATGATCTTAGACGAGTCTGACACTAAGTTTAAAATCTTTCCCTTTTACAGTTATCGAATTTCCATTCCAACACTCTCTGAGGAAGGTGTTGCTGTGGCTTTACAGGTACATTATGTGGAATGACTAGGGGAGCAAATAATAGCTCTGCCCTTTGGGTTTGTACCTTGCCTTGGAAGCTGGGACTTCTGGGGTTCCAGGGGAGTCAAAGGGAGGGAGCATAATCCTGAAAACAGAGAGCTTCCTCACTTTCTCTGTGGTGTCTGGCTCTCATTAACACTCCTGATGTGATCTTACTGGCTGTTTCTGTCCTCTTGCTTCCTCCCAGCCCTTCTGGAATCCCCTTTCTGGGGTGGCAATGGAGATGGCAGTGAAATCACTTAGAAGAAATTAATTGCCTTTGCTTCTAATTACTTTCCTTTTTCAAGGTCGATGGGTTAATTATGGAGACAGTAACCACATGTTAGAGTCCCTGGGTGAAAGACACTTTTCCTTTAACATGATCACACTGTGCTGGTGATACCCATCAGCCCTGAATGCTGCTAATGTAATTATCTCTGGAACAGGATGCTCTACACAAATATTCACAGGCCTTATAACAGTGAACCCTCCAATTGCATATTAAAGGGAAAAATAACTTAAAATTATTTATCAAGAAACACACACACACACACACACACACACACACACACACACAGAGAATCTATCTGTAGCCAGCCCAAACTACAAAATGCTGCAGGTGTGGTAATTTTAAAAAGTAGAAAACACTATAGTATGTGTCTCCAGGAACAAATCAAACTCTCATGCTCACCTTGCAGTGGGGCCCTTAGAGCAGTGGAGACAGTTCTAATATGGCTTTGGGCATACATTCTCAGGACTCAGTTTTCCAGAAGCACCTGCTCAGTCATGTAAGATTCTAAACCCAGAGATGGTGTGACGGCATGCCAAGCCCAAGGAGCTGAGTTCCGTCCATGAGATTCACATGGTGGAAGGTGAGAACTTTCACAAACATGTCACAACACATGTACCACCCCTACAAATACATTAAAAATGAAAAATGTAAAAAATATTCAAAACCTAGGAGGATTTAAGACTCCCCACATTCAAGGGTTATAATAAAGAAGGCAGAAGGATGCTGATCCCTGACTTCAAATCAAGTGCTGATCATTAATAATAGGAACCATTCATGTAAACTCTCTTCTCCCAGTACATTTAAGGAAATGGTTTTCACACTTGAGTGGGTACCGAATCCCCTAGAGGGCTGCTTATTAAAATCCAGATGGCAGGTCCCCACTCCCTTCCGACTCACCAGGGCTGGGGTGAGACCCCAGCTGCATTTCTAACAAATTCCAAGGTGTGGCAGCTGCCACAGAACAGCATGTTGGAAATGACTGACTTGTGTCAAGCTTATTGGTGACAGTGACTCTGAGCACTGAGGCATTGTTACAAGAATTTTGGGAATCCCTTTGTGCTTGCCAGATGATAATGGCGGGGGGGGCATTATTAAAAGAATTTAATAATGGACTCACACAGAAGTTCAGGGATAATGTGTTAGAGTTTTATTAAAAGTTTAAACAAAAAAAAAAAAAACACCCCAAGGCAGGGCAGCTATAAATCTCAGCAGCTGCCTGAAGGAGAAGAATAAAAAAAAATTAAAGAAAGAAAGACACTTGACAGAGAAGCAGCCACATGGCAGGGATGGAGTTTTAGAGAAATAATGAGAAAAAATAAGGAAGCCTAAAGTATCAGAAAAGGCACACATAGATTCTGACCAACATGGGAAAGACAGGAAAGATTAAAAAAAAAAAAAAAAACCAGCCCCACCTTATCAGGACTCAGAAAGCTGAGTATACCTTGCCACACCCTGTTGCCAAACCACTTAGGGACTATATTGGGGGATGGGAATTTTGGGAGGGAAATGTACAGTTTCATTAAAGGAAAAATTATTCTGTCTATATCTTTAGTATGGCTTAGGTAAGTCCACCTTCCTAGGAGTGGTCCCTTGGACCTGTGATTGACTCAGCCCAACTGGAATGTTGGGTCTGCACCTAGGTCAGAGATTCAGTTCTCTTGATCAGGAATTTTTTTCTTAATGGACCACAACTGCTATTTGAATGGTGGGTGGTTAACCCTGAGTGTTCCTAATTTAACAAGTATTCTCTACATTTTTCAAATTGAAGGCCAAGCCTCTCCTTTTCTCACCCTTGTTATAACTGTTAGCCATATTATCAGAGAAAGCACATGTAAGCTTTTGGCTAGGATCTGGAAGAAAATGATAGAAAGGAGGAAAGGTAAAAGTTTCGCCTTTTGAGTTAGAACTCAGAAAAGTGGGCAAGGTTAGCAGTGCTGCAAGAGAGCCAAGTGAGTGGTTGCCCTGGGCAAGGGTCTTCTGGGAGAGATAAGAGCATGACCTCATTAAAGGAATAATTATTCCTCCCATCTCCTTAGTTTGTCTTCCAGTGAATCAGCTTTCCTGAGGGGTGGTCTTGTTGGAGTACCTTTTCAAGGGAGGGAACAGTAGTATGTAACTTTGGGTAGATAAAAATGGAATTGATTATTATCTTTAAGCTTGTGTTTTTCCTCCTGACCCCTTCTCCTGGAATAATGACTCTGAGCTTAAATATATTTACAAAACCGTAGGCCAATATAGGTAGGCACATGGCCTGACTATACCTGGGCAGAACTGGCATGGATTAGAGATTTGCTTGGTATAACTCTCACCATTCCCCTTCTCTACTTCTCTTACTTAATTATCCCTTTTATTCTAATCTAAATTCCATCATGTGGCTAGTTACCACTCTTCTGCTCCATGCAGCTGTCTTTCTAGAGTTCCCTGAGTGAATGCTCCAGCTCCTGACTCTATGCCAGAGTCCACTCTTTCTCCCAGAACTCCTGCCTCTTATTTCCTGCCTCAGCTATAGGCCAATTAGCTTTTTATTGGCAGGTGAAGCTTCCATACAGACATAAGAGATTCTGTCTACATAGAAATGTCCTATATTTACCAGGGATAGAGGTAAAACTTTTGACCAGGAGGAAGTAGCTTTCTCTTAATGGGCTCAACAAGCCCTCATATCTCCATCTTTTCAGTAGAAGTTTAAACCTTAAGGGGACAGTTGTTTTGTTTCCTGATCCAGGGTTTTCAGGGAAATAGGATGAGGTCCAAAGCTGACCATGAGGGAAGGGTCCATCTCTAATGGCTTCCAGGCCTTATGCCTGTTTATCTATCTAACAGTTAGAACTGGGAGGAACTGGAATGGAATAGGGATTTGCTTGGTGTAACTCTCGCCATTCTCTCTTCTCTCCCTGCCCCTCTGATCCTTAGTGCTGATATCTCACCCTTAGGTGAATTTCTTACCAACTTCCCTCCTCTCTATATTTAAGAAAACATTACTGAGCCTTGAAATTTAAAAAAATCTGAAGTTTAATACTAATGCAAACACTTTATCTGACAATGAACTCTTTGGAACACAGAAAATTAAACAAATTCAGGTTGATCAGACAGCAGCAAGATTCCTCTAATAAGGGCCAAGCACATGACTTTGCTTTTCTATAGGTACAATGAGCTTTGCTGGTTTTGCTGGTCTGTGGGAGGGCCATATTCTCTCTCTCTCTCTCCCTCCCTCCCTCCCTCTCTCTCTCTCTGTGTGTGTCTGTCTTTCCCTTGGATACAGATCTGTGCTTTGGATGCATGCAGATGATTGTGGGTAGCACACTGTCTCTGAAAAGTGGACAACATGGTGTGTTCACTGACACAGTCCAGAAAATCAACTCTTCCACACTAATGAGACAAGTGTAGCCTTCCTGTCAACTTCTTCCCCTGCTACAACCTACACAGCTCAGCTGCTACATTGCTTAGCTTTGGCCTCTGCAAGTCCACCTCACCCCTCCACCAGCATACACATTTCCTTGAGTCCTCATGGTTTCACACTCAGAGCAATGTTGAAGATCCATATAACACCCTCTGATTCCTTATCCTCAGAGTACGTTCCCAACTGGACCATTTTCCTCTTCCCTCACCAAACTTTCCTAAATCCTTGAAGTTAATGCCTCCTTCCCAGAACACACGTCTGTCTCCACATTCTCTGTCTTCCACCCCAGAATGAGTATGTCTCCAGACTCAAATCCCTCTGGATTTTTTAACTTAAAAAAAAAATCCATTACTCATATTCATTAGTTTTCCTTTCAAAAACATCTTATGAATATAAAAATTCCTGACGACTCGAAGCAAAGCTATTAAACAGGTAATAGTTCAGGTGGAATGTATGCTTGGCGGGGCACATTGTAAAGAGAACACTAGACTGACCAAAGGTAGTAGCTGAGCCACAGATACAAAATTATGAGGTATTTCAGAGAAGGCATTTGGGGAAATGGTGACACCTTAGCTGAATGGCAAACGTATTAACTAGAGCCTCAGCCTGAGAAAGGCTCTGGAGCAGCCTCAAAGGACGCTCTTAGTGCTGAGAAGATTCCATTAGTTCAGTGCCGGGACTCAAAAAACAAGCAAGCAAGCAAGCAAGCAAACAAAAAGGTCTAATTAGTAGCCTTTGTTGATTTCTGTAGTGTCAATAGTCTCAGGATAGCTGAATCTCAGCTAAAGTGGCTTTGGGAAGATAAATGTGCAAGTCATTCTCCACAACTCGTGGGAGGCACTGTCCTAAATGCTAGTGCTGTTCACTGTGTGATTTCTGGGATCCTCAGTTTCTTTTCTTAAGGGAGGAAAATGACTACATTTATTTTGTGCATTTATTATATTAAGGTCGACCAGGAGTACAAAGTCTTGCAAAGTTCCCCAATGGTTGTGAATCCCAGCACAGATACTAGAAATCAGCACTCAGGATGTGCAGACACTTGATGTGACCTGACAAACATGAGACAAAACTGAACCTGTCTAAAGTTTGAACTATTTAGTTCTTGGGGCAGGCAGCACTGAGGACCAATTCTGAAATCCAGAAGCCAGGATCTTCCAGACCGGATGCTGTTGCACAGTTGGTTGGTTGGCTTTCCCAGGACTTTATTGTTCTGGGTTCATGCCCTTCTACTCTCTGCACTTTTTCTTTCCTTATCTCTCAGTTTTTCTTCTAAAAGAACTCTATGGTCACTCCTGGGCTGAAGGTCACTTATTTTTCTAAGGCAATATCAAGAAAAGGATTGAGAGAGAATGCCAGCAGTGGCACGTGGGATCAGGCACCGGCATCTGCAACTTGCGTTGCTCAGATAATCAAAACATTGGGGAGGTGAAATATAAGAGCTAGAGAGACAGAGTGGAGGAAACAGGAGACTTTGCTCTGTAAGAATTTATGGAAGATTGATAGCATTCCAGGTGGAGGTGGGAAAGCAAAGATCCTCTCACATGTGTAGTTCTTCTAGAGCATGCATCAACAAGCCCTGGGGTTAAGAGAGGAAATAGAAAGAGGAAGCCCATGTTTCTTGGCTGAAGCCTGCTGGGGGATTATGGAGATGGGGCATGGAACCAAAGGACACATAAGCCTTTATCCAAGCCAGGCCAATGGCTGAAAGAAGAACAAGGCTCTCATTGTTCCTCAGCTCTGATGTGGGAGGCAGGTTTCTTCCTGGAATTTGCACCTATGTAGTCAGCTCTATTTCCTTGCTCATGGCAGTACAGGCTTCTTGTCTGTCTTCACTAACAGCAGCCCAGGCAGAACTGAGTGCCAAGCCTAAGGACTCACCCAACCTGGCTTCACTGTAAGAGCCTCTGCCTTCCTAATCCTGGGCTGAAGGTCAAACAGAAGATCACCTCCAGCCAAATCAGGTGTCACCGAGAAGATGCTGTCTTGACCAAATTAACCTCACTTGACAGCTCAGTGATGAAATCCCTACCTAGACAGGAGAGGTGACATGCAGGACGAGTTTATGACTCACAAGTGTCATGAATCTCACAACCATCTGTCTCCTGGGGTTTGAGCTCTGGCCTCACTGTTTTCCAGGAAGCAGAACAGCAGAGCATCTAACTCTTTTACTGGATCCAAAGCCAAGATGGTGCAGAGCAGAGGGAAGGCAGACATTTCTTACACCAGGGGCTGTGTTAGCAAAGGGCACAGCTCATAATCACCTCTAGCCTCATGCCAATTTTTCTTCAGAGAATGAGAAGTGTTACTTGTTTTACAGGGCTTTTTAAGACTTCCCAAAATGAGGGAAGACAGGCCTCAGGTCACAAGCCTATCATCACAGCTAAGATAGGAGGATGGAGAGTTCAAGTTTAGTTTTGGCAACTTAGTGAGTCTCAGTCTCAAAATTCTAGTAAAAGGATGGATTGGGATACAGTTCAGTGGTAGGGGGCTTATCTATCACAAGTGAGTTCCTGGGCTCAAGTATCAGCAGTACTACAAACAAGCAAACAAACAAATAATAAAAACCCACAAACCAAGGTAAAAAGAAGGCTCAGGGTACAACTTAATGATAGTACACTTACCTAGTGTATTCAAGGCTGTAGTACTGCAAGAATAAAAATCAAGGTCTCGAGAAGTCTGTAGGCATTAGTCTCCATAAATTCTAGTTATTAGTACCATAGCAGAATAAAGACAAGATAATTTGGCATGACCTGAAATGACAGGGGGCAGAATGCCAGCATTAAGAGCAGGCTTTCTATGACTGTGACAAATACTCAGGAACTTAAAAGAGAGGTTGACTTTGTTTGACCCAATTGTCTTGGAATTGTGGTGAGACATTTTACATCTGTAATATTACCTATTCAAAAACAGAACTACCTTCTATGGCAATATTATACTTATACCATCAGTATATGAATACTCCAGTTACTTTATTTCACCAATAGCTCTTGATACCTTTGTTCTCTCTCCCTCTATTTCCTTTTCTTCATTCTATGTTCCCTCCCCATTCCCATTCCATGTTTCTCTCTTTTCATCCTTCTGTCTTTCTTCCCTACTCCAATTATTCCTTATTATTGTGTGACACTACTCCTGGGGAGATGTGAATAAACTCTACTTACCCCAGGTAGATAGAGAACCAAAGCCAGATCAAAGTATGGATATCAGCAATGTCCAACTTGATTAACCAGTGAATTTTATTGGAGTTACTTACAGAAGGATGCACAAGGAGTTGCTTCCAGGTACAGAATAACACACAAAAGAGTTGCATCACAAAGTCCATCCCAGCATGGGTGACAGATCACCCAGATTGGGAACCTGAAACTCAATGCACAGCCTGCAGGCCCCTCAACAGGTTACAGAGTATTCCTCCCAGGTAGCTTAGAGGGTCCCTGCTTCTTCCAGGCTTCTTGGCTTCTTTCAGAGTCTGCTTTTGCAGCTTGGCTTGTCTGAGACTCTTCTCTCAGCAGTCTTCACTGTGGATGTACTTTTGGGGTGGAAGGGACCTAGTGAGTCTGTTCAGTTTCAGGGACTTCCTGAAGTGCTTTTGAGTTGTTTACTTCCTGTCTTACAATCTTCCTTGCAGAATGGAATGCTTCATCTCCCCATAAACCTTTTCTCTTAAAGTATCATGTTGTTGTAAAAAAAAATAGTTAAATTACATTGGGTGCCATTTGTAGAAATAATTAAATTGTTTACCAGTATTTATATTATATCTAATTGGATCAGCAGCTAATCCTGATCCAGACATTATAAATGAACACACACAGACACCATGGATTTTTAACAAGCCTTGGCCTGAATTGTGCAATCCTAGCCCATCTAAGATAGCTCTTAATTCTATTACCCAAATATGACTCCATACATACATCCCCTTGGACTGCCATTCTCCACGATATGCCTATGTTCCTGGTCATGTGGAGTGAGTTTCTTTTCTCTAACCCATGGTGTGTGCCTCCTTCTTCCTGCTGCTGGCTGGAATGCTTTAATCCTCTGACTAAAGTGCAGGTTTCCTGTTCTAATCTCAGGAAGTCCCACCTTTCTCTGTCTTTGCCCAATCTCAGGCCTCGGCATTTTATTTAACCAATCAGAGTCAATGTAAGTAACAGACAGCAAGCAGGACCAATTAATTAACATTTAGAATGCTTAACAGTACACCATCATGTTGTTTTACATCCCCTTTCATATCCTATGTCCTAAGACATTGCTTTACAATATGGAAGGTTTTATCTTCAGAGGAAACTACTGCACAAGTTATTTTTACCTTGTCCTGCCCTGCTTTCTTTTTTACAGTTTGGATGTCCCCAGAGGTTTATGAGGAAGAAGGGGGGATGGAATTGGGGAAGAAGGTGAGAGAATGGGACTGAGAGGAGAGGAGGGAGGGGGCTGCAATCAGGATGTAAAGTGAATAAATAAATAGCTTAATAAAAAAAAACATGACTACACTGCAACCTGACTAATTTGAGCAAGAGAGCATGTATCATGTCATATGTTTGTCATATTTTTGTCACTCTAGTGATGTGGACACTTGAAAACCTCTTATTAAAAGATAATATTATCACTGTGTTTTACAATTGATCCTTTTAACTCTTTCTGCCTAATTAAAATTAGACCAACAATTCTTAAAAATAACTCATACAGAGAAAGGGCAACTGTTTTCAGTAAGAAATGTGAACATTTTAGGGGGATATAAGTCACATACCATACAATTCACTATTTAAAGTATTTTGTTCAAGGTTTTTATTTGTTTTTATTTTTATGTTTATTTATTACTTCAGTTTACATCTCATCACAATCTCTTCCCTCCACCCCTCCCAGGCCCACCCTCCCACCTTCCAACCCTCTTCCCCTTCTTTCACCTATCCTACTCCTCTGGTGTAGGGTGCCCTACATATCAGCCCCCTTCAGTTCAGCAGCCATATGTGGGCTAAGAGCTTCCTCTTGCACTAGGGGCCTACATGGCAGCTCCACTAGGGCAAAGTGTTCCACTAACAAATAATAAAATCTATGTTCCTGTTCCTTTCAGTCTGTTGGTTGCAGAATAGTTGTCCTGTACTATATAGCTAAAATTCAATTGTAAGTGAATAGATGCCATGTGCATCCTTCTGAGTCTGGGTTAGCTCACTCAGGATGAGCTTCTCTAGTTCCATCCATTTGGCTGCAGATTGCATGATTTCCTTGTTTTTGATGGCTAAGTAGTATTCCATTGTGTAGATGTACCACAGTTTTTTTTTTTATCCATTTGTCAGTTGAGGGACATCTGGGTTGTTTCCAGTTTCTAGCTATTACAAATAAAGCTGCTATGAACATAGTTGAGATGTCCTTGTGGTTTGGTGAGGAATCATATGGATGTTTACCCAGGAAGTGGTATGGCTGGGTCTTGAGGTAGAGCTATTTTAAGTTTTCTAAGATATTGCCAGACTGATTTCCACATGTTCTTTATTATATCTATAGAATTAGGCAATCATGTAATCAAATTCTAATTTTAAAGCATTTCTATTACAAGAGAAAGAGTCCCCTCACTTGTTAGTATCATTTCTCATTCCTGGAACCCTCCTATTTTCTGTCTCTGTATATTTCCTTATTTTACACATTACATATAAAAGAATTATGGATGATGTACTGTGGTAAAAGTTAGGCATTTTTAGTGAAATTAGTAGGTAGTTCAGATTAGCATCTGGCAGCACACAAGGAGGATCTTGGTATCCCTTTACTTGCTGATATGGACAAAACCAGTTGTGGCTAGACTATATGCCCTGTTGAAGGAGCGTGGCTAAGAAACTACACAAGCTTCACAGATGTCATAGATTGCCACTGCAATGTGACTGCTCGAAATCATGAGAGACTTTGGACCCTCTGCCTAGGATCTCAAGATAAGATGATATATAAGCCAAAGGCTCCACGTGTTCACTCTGTCTTCCTCCTGCCCTCACTGGCTGAGAACTCATCCTGGAGAAGCACACAGCAAGGTATGCCATTAACCGAATTTAGACTCTGATAGAGCCAAAGGCATGACATAAAACCTACTGAGAGAGAGTTTCTTCAAGGCACTTGACTTGGAGCTCCAGAACGCTTGGAGTGGCTTTCGACTGTGAGATTTGCCTGGGCCAAAGAGACTGTGAGGAGAGTCTTAGCTGATGAAAAAAGCCAGCCTCAGTTTGGCGGTTGGAATGAACTGACTTTATAAACTGGCCACAATTTGGTGGTGGAAATAAACTGGCCTCACGAATTGGAAAAATAAGGCCAATGGACTTTAAGTTTAAAAGATACTACTTGATAGAACTGCCATTAACCAAGTCACCCTACACGGACCTACACTAAGAATATTAATGCCCTTTAAAGAAAGTTAAAATAATGTTAATTAAGTGCTTTTAGACACATATTAGAGTGTTCTTAGATAGATAATTAGGGTATTCTTAGATTATAGATGATGGAGTACAGGTTTTATATTATAGGATTTAGGTATTTTTATAGGTGATTGCTAAGTATCAATAAATATAAGTGTTGATAAATAAAAATATTCTGTCTCAATGTACCCTTTTGTGACTGACTTCATTGACTTTACAAAATGTTTAAAAGCTTATCTGTGCTGGACTGTTCCTTTTCACTGATAAATAAAATAGTCTCAGTATGTGGATATGTGGATATGCTACATAGATTTCCCAGTTGATGAACATTTAGGATGTTACCATTGATTGGCACTGGTGACATAGTTGTTCATAAATACTTATAAACATATTTTCTTGGGGGGGGCATCTGCGTTGTGTTCATTTCTCACGAGTATGTAGGGGTAGAGATTCTGGGTAACATTATAACAATATGTTTAACTTTCAATGAAGTTCCAAGTTATTTTCCAAAGCAGCTGTTCCATTTTACAGTTTTTACCAGCAGCCAATGAATGTCCTATTATATCCACACCCTTGTCAACGTTTGCTATAGTCTGTCTTCTTGTTAAAGCACTTTTAGTGAGTGTGTCATTCCTATCAAGGCTGAAAATGACAAACATGGTGGTGGTTGACTTTAGTTGTTAACTTGGCCGGATTAGAAAATTACCTCAAGAACTTTTACAACACTGCTGACTCAGTGAATCTTTGAGGGTTTATGGAGAGAATTGTTTTGAATCTGTGAAATGAGTGGGGAATCTGTCTGCGACCCAAGTAAGCACCATTCAGTTGCCTTGGACCCAGGTAAGGCCAAAGCAATTCTTTCTCTTTCTGAGAGACAGACGTGGTCTTCCTCCTGCCTTGGAAAGCAGAACTCCAGGCAATCTGGTGTCATCACTCCTGATCTTATGCCACAAATGCCATGGTTCTCAGTCCCTTTCCTCTGAGCACTACTGATATCATGTCCTTTCCTGATTCTAAAGATTTTAGATATAAAACAAATCATTGGGTGGGTTTCCAACTCCAAGAATGCCTCAGTCTTCTGATTCAATTCATCTATCTGTCTGTCTGTCTATCTATCTTCTATCTATATATTTTTTATCTATCCATATATATCTTTTATCTATCTTTTACTATATATATAATATATAAATCTATCATCTTATCTATCTATTATATGAATGTATAATATATATAGTTCTGTCTGCCCATTCATATATCTATGAATCTATCTACATATGCATGTATGTATGTATGTATCTATCTATCTATCTCATGTAGTGAGAACTTCAGAGAACCCTGACTTATACACTGTCTTTAATTTTTTGTTCCTCTGAAATATCGACAATCTTCAACAGATATTTGAATTAGATTTGAAGTTCTCTGGAAGCTCAGACAAAAGGAATCTTTAATTATCTCATTCTTTTTTTTTTTTTTCTTTCAGAAACTACAGACAGATTCACAGGTAGAAACAGGCACTCAGTTGAAATGGAAGCAGGAAAGATTGTCATGCAGTGACTTGGATGGTGGGTTCTTCTCAAGAAAACATTTCTCAATGTCTGTTCCATAAACATTAAGTGTAATAACATATTTCAGATAAAACATGGTATGTTTTTTTTTTTTCAACTTGACACAAGGTAGGGTCATAAGGGAAGAGGGAATGTCACCTGGGAAAATACTTCAGAAATTGGCCTGTAGGCAAATCAGTATAACATTTTCTTGAGTAATGATTGATGTGGGAGAGCCCAGCCCACTGTGGGTGGTGCCATCCTTGGGCAGGTGGTCCTAGGAGGCAAAGCCCATAAGCAGAACTCCTCCTGTTTCCTGTCTCGGTTCCTGCTTGAGTTCCTACCCTGAATTTGCTCAATGACAGACTGTGATGTTGAACTATAGCACAAGTAAGTCCTTTCCTCCTCAAGTTGCTTTTGGTCATTCTGTTTATCACAGGAATGAAAAACAAACTAGGACACATGACCATCTAAGCTTTGGAGACAGAGAGTACTCTAACCTTCCTTAGATGTGATCCTTATGTGTTAGCATAGCAAAGGTGCCATAAATTCTTCCTTTGAAGAATATTATTGAACAATAACACTTATTTTACTCCATTCAGATTCAGCTATAAAGCCCTTTTTGTATATTATGTCTTCCAACACTGATGAAATAGAGATCTATAGAACATACGTGGAAAAATAGTGAAATGTAAAGAAATCAGTCCAATCTAGGTGTTGGCTCTTAGTGGGATGGGAAACACTCCTGGTGTTTTTTTCTGTTTTCCTGAAGGATGGAAATACCTACCCATTTCAGATATCCAAATGGAAGTCACCTCACAGCAAGACACAGAGGACTCTCCAGTCCTGAGTGAGTCTGGAACATTCTAGTTCAATGTGGGCTGACACCCAGGTATGCAGCAGCATATGAAAGGCAGGAAGAGAAGCGCACGGATAACCTGACATCCCTCAGAACTCATCAACAGGAACTGGCAAGAAGTGACACACTAACACTCAAGGGAGGAAGGAGAGCTCCAGGGGCCTGACAGCTTGTTAGAAGACCTCCAATTAAAACCTGCAGTTCTGGGTCAGAAACATAAAAATAAACAATATGTTCATCTCTAAGGATTAGAAACATCGTTTAGGAATTCATTAAGAAGCAAAATTGATGAAAACCAGGTCATAAAGGGCTAGGGTGGGTAGATTTTAGAACCTTGCTTTCAAGCAGCAAACCCACAGAGCGTTTATACCATGCAGGGAAGAAGATCAAATGTGATTCTACAAACCCTTCATGCCTCAGACATCATACTTACAGAGACTAATTTGAGTTTATACCTTGGGACTAAGGTTTAAGTTAAGGAAAAAGGTTTATGGACCAAGGGTAAAAGCAGTCATTACAGAATGGAATGTTAGCACATCCCTTAGCCACATCCAAACAGCAGGTGGCTTATGGCCAAGTTATTCCTCCTGATTGTGTCCTAGGCTTTAGATTCCCATCCCAATGCTGCCTGTGTTATGCCTGATTACACCTGAATCTGGCTGCCATCCCAGGATGCACTTTTGCAGCTTCTGACACCCAGGAGGGCAAGCACCTCCTCCTACTTGGGCTATTCTGCACCACTTCTTAAGGACAAATTATTCTCCCAGAGCAGCGGCTACTCTGGCCATATAAGAATACTCCTGAATAGACTTGGTGGATGGCCAAGTCAAGAATTTAAGTACGAGAACTTGCTGTAAAATCACCTTGGATGTCTGTCAGTACTCCAGAGCCAGCAAACATTACTCTTCCCAATAAAGTTTTGAAGATGATATTTGCCAAACTCTGGGCATATTTATGATCTTCTCTTCTTAATTCATAACCATGAAGCCAAAGGTTTTTGCTTCAGTCCCTTCAGGAACTAGAGAAGGCCATTTTATAGAGGCACACTGTAAACTAACCAGTTAGATGTGTCAGACATTTTTTTTTACGTTTGCTTTTTAAAAATTAAAATATAATTACACCATTTCCCCATCATTTCATCCCTCCTCAACTCCTTCCATCCCTCCTTTTCTCCCTCCAAATTCTTGAGAATTAAAAACAATGAAATTCTTTTTCTTTGTTATTGCTACACATATAGGTGCATATATATGTATATACAATCTGTTGAGTCCATTAGTATTGGTTGTATGTATATGGTTTCATAGTTGACTGCTTAGCATTAGATAACTGATTAAGGGGCTTATCCCAGAGAAAGACTAATTCTCCTCCTCTCACCATTCCTTAGTTGCCTTTAGTTCTTTGTCTAAGACTGGGACCCTGTGATTTCTCCCATCCTCTGTTAGCAGGTCTATTGGTTGTTCTTTTTCAGGTCTTGTTGAGGTATCATGGGTGGAGATTCCTTTTTACTCCTAGAATACGCAGTATCATAGCAGATTTCCTGCCTCTCTTACAACCCTTCTCCCCCCTCTTCTGAGATGTTCCCTGAACTTTAGGTGTAGGGGTTGTGCGGTAAATGTATCCATTGGAAGTGAATGCCCATAATCAGTTGTCCTGTGTACTTTGAATATTTGTGGTTTTCTGTAGTGGTCTCTGATACAAAGACAAAGAGAAGTTTCTATGATGATTGATGAGAGCTACACTTATCTGTGAGTCTAAATATAAGTACTTAGAATATAGTTAGGAATTATGCTGGTCTAGTAAAGTAAAAGTTGTAGATTGTCCTTTAAGGTTCAAGATTACATATCAGTAGGATTAACATAGTAAAATGGCCATCTTACTGAAAGAAATATACAGATTCAATGCAATTCCCATCAAAATACCAACACAAGTCTTTAGAGCCCTTGAGAGAAAAGTTCTCAACTTCATATGTAAAAACAAAAAGCCCAGAATAGCTAAATCAATTCTGCACAATAAAAAAACATCTGGAGGTATCCCAATCCCTGGTTTCAAGTTGTATTATAAAGCAATAGTAATAAAAAACTGCATTGTATTGGCATGGAAACAGACTGGTTGATCAATAGAATTGAATCAAAGACCCAGAAATAAACCCACACACTTATAGTCACTTGATTTTTGACAAAGAAGCCAAAACCGCACAATGGAAAAAGGAAAAGATCTTCAACAAATGGTGTTGGACTAATTGGATGTCAACATGTAGAAGAATGCAAATAGACCCATATTTATCATCCTGCACAAAACTTAAGTCCAAGTGGATCAAAGACCCCCCAACATAAAACAAGATGCACTAAATCTAATATAAGAGAAAGAAGTGAAAAGCTTCAAACTCATTGACATAGGAGATGACTTTCTATACGTAGCACCAACAGCTCAGGCTCTAAGACCAACAGTCAATAAATGGGACCTTATGAAACTGAAAAGCTTCTGTAAGGAAAAGGGCATTGTCTTTAGAACAAAATGGCAGCCTACGGATTGGGAAAAGTTCTTCACCAACCCCATATATGACAGAGGGCTAATCCAAAATATATAAAGAACTCAAGAAATTAAACACCAACAAACCAAATAATCCAATCAAAAATGGGGTACATAGCTAAATCAAGCATTCACAACAGAGGAGTCTTTAAAGGCAGAGAGGCATCTAAAGAAATGCTCAACATCCTTAGTCATCAGAGAAATGCAAATCAAAACAACTCTGAGATTCCATCTTACACTCTTCAGAATGACTAAGATTAAAAATTCAGATGATAATACATACTGATGAGGATGTGGAGAAAGGGGAACACTCCTCTATTGCTGGTGGGACTACAAACTTGTACAAACACTTTGGAAATCAATCTGATGATGTTTCAGAAAAATAGGAATGGTTCCACCTCAAGACCCAGCCATACCACTCCTGTGCATATACCCAAAAGATTTTCCATCAAACCACAAGGACATCAGCTCAACTATGTTCATAGCAGCTTTATTCATAATAATCAGAAATTGGAAACAATTCAGATATCCTTCAATCAAAGAATGGATAAGAAAGCTGTGGTACATTTACACTATGGAATACAACTAAGTTATCAAAAAACAAGGGAATCATGCAATTTGCAACCAAATGAATGGAACTAGAAAAGCTCATCCTGAGTGGGCTAACCCAGACTCAGAAAGATACACATGGCTTATATTCACTTATAACTAGATGTTAGCCATATAGTACAGGATAACTTTCCTACAACCCAAAGGAACAGGAACCTAGAATAATTATCCTAGAGAAATTCCACCCAGCAGCAGATCAAAAATGATGCCGAGCACACAGTCAAACATTAGGTGGAGCTCTGCAAGTCCTATAGGAGACAGAGAAGGAATAGAGAGACTCAGAAGGACAAGAACAACACATGAAGATCAACAGAACCAATCAAGCTAGGCCCCTAGAGGCTTACAGAGATTGAAACACTAATCACAAAAAGAAGAAAGTTTAGCCTAGACCTAGACTCCCACTATAGAAATATAGATAGGCAATTTGGTCTTTGTACAGATCCCCTAGAAAGTTGGGAATGGGGCTGTCTCAGTCATAGACTTTGTTACCTGTTAGTGGGACACTTTACACTAGCTGGGCTGACATGTTGGGCACCAGAGCAAGAGGAAGCTCTTAGCCCTCATGTGACTGATGAATTGAGGAGGGCTGATATGTGGCAGCACCCCACATCAGAGGAGAAGGGTAGGTGGGAGAGGGAGGTACAAGGTGGGAAGGTGGTACTGGTTGAGAAGGCGGGAGGGAGCTGTGATGGAGATATAACTTCAATTAGTAAATAATAATAATAATAATAATAATAAATAATAATAATAATAATAATAAAAGAAAGTAGGCCCCTTGAAAGATAGTGGAATATTCTGCTGTCTGGTGGACTCTAAAAGGATGTCAATCTGGAAAATATATAAAGGGAAAATCCCAGATAGCATTTAAATTCAAGGCTGTTTAGTTCTTGATTCTAAGATATTACACCAATAAGTAAGAAAGAGAGCTATTGAGAGGGTGATGTTTTGCAAGTTTTCATTAGGAAAAGAAGAGGAGAATGAGGGGGAAAAAGGAGGAAGAGAAAGAACTGGAGGAGGAGGAGGAAGAAAGCAGCTTTCTTCTCTTTGTAGTTCTGAGCTTCCTCCACTAAAGACAATGGCATGTATGTTTTGTTTCATGTGCAATGTTATGCAAGAGTGTAAAGCCTGGAGGGGTCAACACTGAGAATATCATGTACAAAGAAAGATGAGAACTGAAGAGATGGGGGTGGGAGACTGGAGGGTGATGTAGATCAAGAGTTATCTGGCTCCAGAGGAGCTTGGTAATGTATAGGTAGCAAAAACTGGAATTTCGTAGTAGCCTAAGGGGAAAAGACCTGCATGAGGATGCCCTGGTAGACCATAAGTCTGGATGAAGGTAGAAATAAGAAAAACCCAGTAGAATATAGTAGAGGCATAGAGACACAGAGAAGGATGCAACTACATTGAAAAGATGCTTAATCTGTTAACCTGATCTTGATTTAGCTTCGGTAGGTGGAATCTATCAATAAAATTGTCCATTTCGCTTAAGTTTTCATATTTGGTGGAGTATAGATTTTTAAAGTAGGACCCAAATATTCTCTGGATTTCCTCAATGTCTGTTGTTATTTCTCCCTTTTCATTTCTGATTTTGTTGATTTGGGTTTTTTCCCTCTGCCTTTTAGTTAATTTGGCTAAGGTTCTGTCTATTTTGTTGATTTTCTAGAAGAACCAACTTTTGGTTTCACTGATTCTTTGTATAGTTCTTTTTGTTTCTAAGTTGTTGATTTCAGCCCTAAGTTTGAATATTTCCTACCTTCTGCTCTTCTTGGGAATGTTTGCTTCTTTTTTTTTCCCCAATTCATCCAGTTTAGCTGTTAATTTGCTAATATGAGCTGTCACAATTTTCTTTTTGAAGTCACTTAGTGCTATGAATGTTCCTCGTAGCACAGCTTTCATTGTGTCCCATAGGTTTGGTTATGTTGTACCTTCATTTTCGTTGGATTTTAAGAAGTCTTTGATTTCCTTCTTTATTTCTTCACTGACCCAGTAGTTATCCAGTAAAGAGTTGTTCAATTTCCATGTGTGTGTAGGCTTTCTGTTGATTCTTTTGCTGTTGAAGTCCAGCTTTATTCCATGGTGGTCTAATAAGATACAAGGGGTTATTTCAATTTTCTTGTATCTGTTGAGGCTATCTTTGTGTCCAAATATATGGTTGATTTTGGAGAATGTTCTGTGTGGTGCTGAGAAGAAGGTGTATTCCTTTGTCTTTGGGTGAAACGTTCTGTAGATATCTGTTAGGTTCATTTGGTTAATGATCTCTGTTAGACTCATTATTTCTCTGTTTGGCTTCTGTCTTGATGATCTGTCCATTGTTGTGAGTGGGATGTTGAAGTCTCCCACTACTAATGTGTGGGGATCGATGTGCGAAGCCTTTACAAAGAAATCAAGAAATTAAATGCCAAGAAACCAAATAATCCAATCAAAAAATGGGGGATGGAGCTAAATAGAGAATTCACAAAGGAGAAATCCCTAATGGACAAGAGACATTTGAAGAAATGATCAACATCCTTAATCATCAGAGAAATGCAACTCAAGACGACTCTGAGATTCCATCTCACACCTGTCAGAATGGCTAAGATCAAAAGCTCAAATGACAGCACATGCTGGTGAGGGTGTGGAGAAAGGGGAACCCTCCTCCATTGCTGGTGGGAGTGCAGGCGTGTGCAACCACTATGGAGGTCAGTATGGCGATATCTTAGAAAACTTGGAATAACTTTGCCTCAGGACCCAGCCATACCACTTCTGGGTATACACCCAAATGACTCCTCATGATATCATAAGGAAGTCTCCTCATCTATGTTCATAGCAGCCTTATTTGTAATAGCTAGAAACTGGAAACAACCCAGCTGTCCCTCAACTGAAGAATGGGTTAAAAAACTGTGGTACATCTACACAATGGAATATTACTCAGCTATCAGAAACAATGAAATCATGCAATTTGCAGCCAAATGGATGGATCTAGAGAAGCTCATCCTGAGTGAACCAACCGAGACTCAGAAGGATGCACATGGCATCTATTCACTTATAGTAGGATTTTAGCTATATATAGTACAGGATATCTATACTACAACCAACGCATCAAAAGGAACATGGACATAGACTTTTTTTTGTTTGTTTGTTTGGTTTTCTCTCTCTGGCAATGAGACACTTTTCACTGGTGGTACTGCTTTGTAGGCCCCCAGTGTATGAGGAGGCTCTTGGCCCTCATATGACTTCTGAACTGGGGCGAGGGACTGTTATGTAGGGACACTCCACTCCAGAAGAGTGGGATGGAAGGGTTAAGGGGTAGAGGGAGGGAGGGTGGGGCTGGGAAGGGGGAAAGAGGACAATATGACGGAGATGTAACCTGAAGCAACAAATAAATAAATTTATTTATAAAAAAAAAAGAAAAGAAAAGATGCTTATGCAGCTTGTGAGAGGCAGGGCCAGTGAAGGCACTTGCTGCTAAGCCTGATGACCTGAGTTCAATCCCCAGGACTCACATGATGGAAGGAGAAAACAGACTCCTACAAGTTGTCTTCTGACCTCCACTCATACTCCATGACATTTTTTAAAGCATGCATTCACACTCTATATAAAAGTAACTATTTTTTTAAGGGAAAGAAAAAGTAGCTTACAGTTTACAGCTACTAAGAGAGAGCTGTGTTATGATGTTGGGGGCAAGACAGGGAAGGGACATCTGTAGGCATGAGATGCATTGTGATTTCTGCATTAATAACATGGCTGGAAAGAAAGGCATGCTTGGCATTGGCACACTTTAGTCATTTCAGAGCTTGGAGGCATAGGGGCTATCCCTGGGGGTCTTTTAGCTGGTTCTGGGGAGATTAGGAACTGTAGATATTAGCCCTACAGCTTGGGGGCATGATTGGTGTGTTGGTTCCGGGTTGGTAAATTTGTATTTGCACAATACCCTAACTGAGCAGCTAGTTCTAAGAATTGACTTAACCCTGTAACCCTGTCAACACATCTGTATTAGTGACTTTTTAAAAAATCACTATGACCAAACACTTGATAAAAGTGACTTAAGAGACGAAAGATTTATTTGGACTTTTAGTTTCAGGGATATTTCAGTCCATGTGGAAGGAAAGGGGCAGTGAGCTAATGGCAGGCTGTGTGTGTGTGTGTGTGTGTGTGTGTGTGTGTGTGTGTGTGTGTGT
>CAJQZJ010032004.1:5511189-5530491 GCA_907164525.1 Lophiomys imhausi | reverse complement strand
TTTTGGTTTTTCGAGACAGGGTTTCTCTGTGTATCCTTGGCTGTCCTGGACTCACTTTGTAGACCAGGCTGGCCTCGAACTCACAAAGATCCGCCTGCCTCTGCCTCCCAAGTGCTGAGATTAAAGGCGTGCGCCACCACCGCCCAGCTCTTGCATATTGTTTTAAAGGTATTCCATACGTTTAAAATAATTACAAACATGCTTGTTTTCTTGTTTTTTAAAAACACAAATGATAGCATATTTTTCTGCTTCTCCCTCTACTTAGTGCTGACTAGACATCTCAAATCTGAAAAAAATCTTAACTGAAATAGTCCAAAATATGAAACTTTTTCTGTGCCAACATGATGCTAACAGTAGTAATTCTACACTTGACCTCATGATGGGTCATGGACCAAACACAGGAACACTAGAACAATTGTGTAAAATTACCTTCAGGCTAAAGGGATATAAAACCTTAAGGATTGGTGTTTAGAGTTGTGTGACATCCCCAACATACCTCACTATGTAGATGTTAAGAATTCCACAATAAAAACATCACAACCCTGAACTCTTTGTTCTCACACATTTCAGATGAGATACTGGGTCTGTGACTATTCTGGATTTAGTTCCATGCCATTCTTTTCCCATTTTGGTTTTATTCTAAAATATTTCTTTCTTTCTTTCTTTCTTTCTTTCTTTCTTTCTTTCTTTCTTCCTTCCTTCCTTCCTTCCTTCCTTCCTTCCTTCCTTCCTTCCTTCCTTTCTTTCTTCCTTTCTTTCGAGACAAGTTCCCATTCTATGGGCATCATACTCATATCCACTGTTGGGGTGGATATGTGCTTTGTTTCTCTTGGACAAATGTGTAGAAGAAACTTTCTTGTACTTTTGTAGTGTCGTGTCTTGTACGTCTGTCCTCTGTGCACCAGGGTTCCAGTCTCTCTACATTGTTCTTTACAAATGGCATGGTCAACACTTTAACACCACATCACTCTGAAGGTGTCCAGGGATAGTTTTACTTTGCATTTTGTTTTTAATTTTGAGATTAAAATTACATGATCTGACCCCTCTATTTCCTCCCTCCTAAATCTTTGTATTCCTAAACACAATTTGCTCAGTCTGTATAATGTTACTGGTGCATATGTTTTCAGGGCTGATCATTTAGTGTTGGGTACCCAATTGG
This sequence comes from Lophiomys imhausi, assembly GCA_907164525.1. Classification (NCBI taxonomy): domain Eukaryota; kingdom Metazoa; phylum Chordata; class Mammalia; order Rodentia; family Muridae; genus Lophiomys; species Lophiomys imhausi. Next base: position 5,529,332 of record CAJQZJ010032004.1, on the reverse strand, counting down.
TGCACTTTCCCCCAGGGAAAACAATTTCTCCCACTCTGAGTATTGTTTAATTGTTATAGTTCTTTGTGTAGAGTTGAGGCTCTGTGGGCTTTTCTTCACCCACATAGATATATCTATTGGGGTTGTTGTTGTTCGGCTCCTGTTTAGGTAGTCATATTGATAAGAGTTTCTGTAGCTGACATTACTAGGAGACAGAATATCACAGCGAATTTCCTGATCTTCTGGCTCTTACAGCGTGCCCACCTTCTCTTCTACAATGTTCCCCGAGCCTTAAGTGCAGGAGTTGTTTTGTAGATATATCCATTGGGATTGACTTCCACAATTTGTATTTTGACTGGTTGTGACTTTCTGTAATGGTCTCTGTCCATTACAAAGAAAAGTTTTCTTGATGAGGGTGAGGGCTATACTTGAATCTGAGGATTTGGAGCTAGGAGCCTCCAGTGAGAGAGAAAACATACAATGTTTGTTTTTCTGGGTCTGAGTTACATCACTCAATATGATCTTTTCTAGTTCCATCCATTTACCTGCAACGTTTATGAGTTCTTTCTTCTTTACAACCGAATAGTTTTCCAGCAGTGTTTATGTGACACATTTTCATTATCCATTCATCAGATGAAGGACATGTAGGTTCTTTCTGTTTCTTAGCTATTGGGCATAGGGCAGCAATGAATATGGTTGAGCAATAATCTATAGAGTGTGATGTTAAATCCTTTGGGTATATGCCAAGAAGTGGTATGGGGGGGGGTCATATGGTAGATTTATTTTTAGCTTTCTGAGAATTCCTCACTCTGATTTCCATAGTGGTTTCACTAATGTGCAATCGCACCAACAGCAAATGAGGGCTTCCATTTCTACACATCTCCTCCAGCACTTGTTTTCTGTTGTTTGGTTGATCTTTGCCATTCTGACTGGTGTAAGATGAAATCTCAAAGTTGTTTTGATTTACATTTCCCTAATTGCTAGTGATGATGAACATTTTTTGATACATTTCATAGCTATTTTTTCTCTTCTTTTGAGAATTTCCTGTTGCAATCCCTGGCCTGGTTTTAGAATGGTTCATTTCTTTTAAATTATTTGTGTTTGAGTTCTTTATGTATTCTAGATATCAATCCTTTGTCAGGTGTATAGCTGGCAAAGATTTTCTCTCATTATGTGGGCTTTCTGGCCAGACAGTTGTTTCTTTAGATGTACAAATCCTTTAGTTTTCTGAAATTCTACTTGTCAATTGTTGGTCTTTGTTCTTTAGTACTATTCAGAAAGTCCTTCCCTATAGAGAAGATACTATAATAAGGTACAGCTAATGCTTTCTTGTGGCAGTTTCAGTGTTTCAGGTTTCACATTTAGGTCTTTGATTTATTTGGTGTTAGTTTTGGTGAAAGGTGATAAATATGGATCTAATTTTATTCTTCTGCATGTGGACAATTTTCTTTGACACCATTTGTTGAGGATACTTTCTTTTATACACCTTATAATTTTATCATCTTTGTCAAATATTACATGGATGAACTAATGTTTGGGTCTTTGATTTTGTTTTATTGGTCTATGTGTCTGTTTTTAGGCCAGTACCATTTTTTTTACTATGGCTCTGTAATATGTCTTAAGATCTGAATGTCAATTCCTTCATTACTTTTCTTTTGCTCAGGATTATTCTGGCTATCCAATGTTTCTTGTGGTTCCATATGGACTTTAAGATAGTTTTTTCTATTTCAGTGAAGAATAAAATGGGGATTTTTGATTGAGATTGCATCGAATCTATAAACAGTTTTTTGTCAGAATGGTCACTTTCACAATATTGACTCTACCAATCTATGAATATGGTATGTGTTTGCATTTTATAATTTCTTTCTTCAGAGGTTTAAAGTTTTCATTGTAGAGGTCCTTCACTTCCCTGGTTAGATGTATTTCTAGGTATTTTACTTTCTTTGAAGCTATTGTGAATGGAAGTGTGTCCATGATCTCTTTCTCTGTGTGTTTGTTGGCGCTATATAAAAAAAGTTTTTGATTTGTACAAATTGATACTGCATTCGGTCACATTGTTGAATTTGCTTATCGGTTTTGGAAGTTCTCTGGTAAAATTTTTGGGATCTCTAATGTATTGTATTATGCCATCTGCAATTTCTTCTTTTCCTATTGTTTCTCTTTAATTTCCTTCTCTTGCCTCATTGTTTCAGCCAATACTTTGAGCACAATATTGAAAAGAAGTGGACATTCCTTCCCACTTCAGACCTCAGTGGGATTGGTTCAATTTTTTCTCTCTTTAAAACTAGGATATATTTCTTGGAAACACCAGATAGATGAATTTTATTTCCTGATCCATTCAGTCAGTTCATGCCTTTGGATTGGAGAATTAAGACCATTGATACTTTAAGTTATTATTGAAATGTGTGTTACTTGTGGTCATTGTGTCGTTGATTTTTGATGTGTTTGTGTTCTCAGTGGTACTTTGTGTTGTCATAATTATGCCTTGGTATTTCCTTACATAGTCTTTTGGCTATGCTCACTCCTTTCTTCAGCCCAAAATGTAGTGGAAAGATTCTCTCTCTCTCTCTCTCTCTCTCTCTCTCTCTCTCTCTCTCTCCTTCAATTATGGCAGATAGCTTTGTGCCTATATTAGTTTAGACTGACAACCGTGGTCTCTTAGAATTTGGAATGCGTTGCTCCAGGCTCTTCTGGCTTTTGAAGTTTCCATTGTTATTCTGATGAGTTTTCCTTTATAGGTGACTTGTGCTTTTGGTCTCTTAGCTTTGAACACATTTCCCTTGTTCTGTATGTTTAGTGTGTTCGCGATGATATGCCGTGGGGGTCTTCCACTCCTAGTCTTGTCTACTTGCTGTTCTGTTGTGATTCTTGAATCTGGATGGGTATGTCTTTCCTGGGTTTGAGGAAGTTTTCTTCTATGATCTTGTTGGAGATCTGGTCTATTCCACTGACTTGAGATTCTTTTCCGTGTCTCTTTCTCTTATTTAATGGTTTGGTATCTTCTTAGTGCCCCAAACTTCCTATAGTTCCTTTCCTGTGTTTAAATTTATTTATTTTTTTTGCGTTCCTAGCTTATTTGGTTTAGAATCTCTGTGCCCTTACACTCCATCTTCTGTTTGATCCACTCTACCTATGAGGCTTCCCTTTGAGTTTTCTAGTTTTGAGTTATTGGGTTTTCCAATTCTATCTTCATTCCAGCATGTGTCCTCTTCAGTATTTCTAGCTCCTTGTTGAACTCTGTTCTCAATGCCTGGATCATCTTTGTCATTTCTCTTAGCCTTATGTCTGTGTTTCCTGGGCATCACTCAGACGTTTACTCTCCTTAGGCTCCTTATCCTTGACCTCATTGAGCTACTTCTATGTGTCTTCTTTTAACTCCATGAGGTTTTAGTTTTTGACGAAGTTTTGATTGTTCTTTTTAAAAATTGTGTCTTGATGTTCATACAGGTAGAAAGCATTTATACAGGACCAGTAGGTTTTGGAGAGAAAACACTGGCGTGACTTTCACATTGTTGGTATTTCACATTGTTGTGATGGGATCCTGGGTTCACTGACGTTTCATCATCAGTTCTCTCTCTCTTTTTTAAATGTATTTATTTATTGCTTCAGGTTACATCTCCATCACAGTGTCCTCTTTCCACCCCTCCCAGTCCCGCTCTCCTACCCTCTACCCTCTATCCCTTCCATCCCACTTCTCTGGAGTGGAATGTCCCTACATAACAGTCCCCTGTCCCAGTTCAGCAGTCATATGAGGGCCAAGCGCCTCCTCATACACTGGGGGCCTACAAGGCAGCACGACTAGGGCAGAGTGTCTCAATGACAGGGAGAGAAAGAAAAAGTCTATGTCCATGTTCCCTTTGGTGCATTGATTGTGGTATAGATATCATGTACTATATAGCTAAAATCCGACTATAAGTGAATAGATGCCATGTGCATCCTTCTGAGTCTGGGTTAGCTCACTCAGGATGAGCTTCTCTAGTTCCACCCATTTGGCTGCAAATTGCATGATTTCATTGTTTCTGATAGCTGAGTAGTATTCCATTGTGTAGATGTACCACAGTTTTTTAATCCATTCTTCAGTTGAGGGACATCTGGGTTGTTTCCAGTTTCTAGCTATTACAAATAAGGCTGCTATGAGCATAGATGAGGAAACTTCCTTATGATTCCATGAGGAGTCATTTGGATGTATACCCAGAAGTGGTATGGCTGGGTCCCGAGGCAGAACTATTCCAAGTTTTCTAAGATATTGCCAGACTGACCTCCGTAGTGGTTGCACAAGCCTAAACTCCCACTAGCAATGGAGGAGGGTTCCCCTTTCTCCACACCCTCGCCAGCATGTGCTGTCATTTGAGCTTTTGATCTTAGCCATTCTGACAGGTGTGAGATGGAATCTCAGAGTCGTCTTGAATCATCAGTTCTAAGATAATGGACAGAGCAGGCTGGGGCGGGAGAGAGGATGCATGTGCAAGGGATGCTGGGATAAAGTACCGGACGAAGAAACTGAAACCTATCATCCAGCTGCAAAGTCCCATTCACACTGTTCTCCAGGGGGGCAAACTCAAGTGACACATGGCTGGGGCACTTTTCAGCAGAGGAGTCTCTTTGCCTAGTGGCCAAGCTTGGGCAAGACCAGGACAAGTACTGAATTTGTTTACTTTTAAAACTTGTCTTGGAATATAAGTATAGTCTGTGCTGGCCTGTAATTTACAATGACCCACCTGCCTCAGTCTGCCCAGTGCTGGCACTACACATGTGAGCCTCAGCACTCTTTTTATATACAGCAACTGTTTATGTGGTGAAGTGAAGCTAGAAACTTGTAAGGAAGGCTGAAAAAAAAAAAAGGAGGCATAACCTTATGGGAGGGAAGAAGTGCCTAGTAATCCCATTTTCTTTCAGAGGCCAATGATTGGTTTATCTTCCTGTAGTTAATATCTGATTAATTTAAGCTTAATATGAAAGTGTTTGGGCTGTGAGAGGGAGGTCTGTTCTCATTCTTTGATCCTGCTTCAGGAATGCCTGCCTGCTTAGCCTTTCCTGGATCCTTCTTCTCTGGTCATTATTAAAGTGGATTTTGGGGGCTGCGGCTGGCACTCAGATGTATAATGCCTGTTCGGTATGCACACTGCCCTGGGGCCCATTCTTAGCACCGAGAACAAGCATTTACACCAGAAAAGTCAATGGCCTAAAGTAGGAATCTGAGGCATGGAGAGTGAGGCTCTACTGGGCATGTTTGACTTTTCTGTCAGCTACCTCCCCTTGCTATTGCTTGGTAATCTTCCATGCTGGTATCCCTGCTCTTCCAGTCCTAGAGAGTTGAGGCAGATGACAGCATTCTTCCAAAAAGGACTCACTCTTACTCTGGGAAAAACTAGCTTTTGGGAAGGGCCTGCGGGGCTTTAGTTTCCCCTCAGGGATTCAGGACATTGAGTTTTGAGAGGCCTGACTAGTACAGTGACTACACTTTTAGAGCAAAAGGTTTGTGGTAGCATCAGAAGTCAGTGAGAGACAATTTTTTTCTCTGACATGTGTGGCTGGGGCTGGAACCAGACACATACCTGATTCCATTTCATCCCACATTGATTCTTGAGACACAGGCCTGAGGAACACTCTCCTGGCTGTCCATGGGCACCAGTGAGTGCCGAACCCAAGCAGAGCTCTCGATACATCAGAATGTAAATAATTTACTCCACTCACTCATTCAGCAGGGTGGGAGAGGGAAGATTAATGGGCAGTTTGAAAGAAAGTCCAGTTAAAACCGTGGCCACCCTCATGTCATAGAAGCAAGAGCTGGCTTCATCTAAACAAAAGGGACAACTCCCCATCTGGCCAGGACTGGAGACCACACAGTGGCTGAGGATTGCCTGCCCATTCAGGGGCTCACTCTGCCATGTGTTGAGCCAAAGGAGATGTGCTTGTGGAGGGGTGGTCACCCAGTTATTTGTTATAAGCTTCCAGAAAGGAATGAACTAAAACAAGTCTTAAGTGTTACAGTGACAAATATTTAACGTCACCTCTAAGATTTATGGCACTTCTGTCTCCCATTTGAAAGCTTTTAGTTCAGTGGCAAAGATTACTGGAGGCTTTGCTCATTGAACTGAGACTCTTTTCATTGTTTGATTGGGTCAGCACCACCTGGGGAGGGTGCACAAGCCTCCCTTAAGGCTAATCCCCTTGTATGTGCACAGTGTCATTTGTGGTTAGCCCAGAGGCCAATCCAAGGAGTAAATGTGCCTCTGAGATCTGCTCAGTGGGCATCCCATACCTGCACATCTATGGTGTGTGGCTGCATATGGGAAGGGCTGAGGGCAGATCATACAGCAGCTGCAGAACTACAAGTACTAGTGGCCATATTCACCAGTACCCTGGAGGTATATCTGTTGTGTTGGAATACCTGTCCACAATAAATGGCGAGTCTTGCTGTGCATGAGGGCCACCTCACTTCCTTTTGATATGTACATTTTGACTATCAGAGCCCAACTGGTTTGACCACAGGAAACAGAGCCTGTGAAACAAAATGAAAGAATATAAAGCTGTTTGCTGCCAGATGCTGGGTACCACACTGTGTTGTCATTCTGAGACATTTGCTGCCACTGAGTGTTTTTTTTTTTTTTTCCTACTGGGAAGGCTTCTTTTTTTTAAATATTTATTTATTACTTCAGGTTACATCTCCATCACAGTGCCCTCTTTCCACCCCTCCTAGTCCCACCCTCCCACCCTCTACCCTCTATCCCTTCCATCTTATTCCTCTGGAGTGGAGTGTCCCTACATATCAGTCTCCCACCCCACTTCAGCAGTCATTTGAGGGCCAAGAGCCTCCTCATACACTGGGGGCTCCACTGAGTGTTTGAGATCATATCAGCTGCCAGTGACCCACTGTCACCACCTGCCCTTGGGGCTGTGGGGTTGCAAACTGGGATGACTTTCTGCATTCTGTCTCAAGAGATGGATCATGGCTCATGCAAGTCTCTGACCAGGCAAACTCTAGGGTGAGAATCTGGGCTGTTGTCTTGTTCCATGTGATGAAAGTATTCTCTAGCAGTCATTGTGTCTTCAGACAAGGCAGACGCAACTCTAAGCATTTTGTGTGCATTATTCCATCAATCTTCACAGAGCCTCTGGGAGGTATGTGAATAATCCCATTTTACGGAAAGGAAAAGTGAGGCATTGAGAGAGTCTGTGACTCATTCAAGGGCACACAGCTAGCAAGTACAGGGTGAGGCCCTAATCCAGGCTACCATAATGCGGGCGTCTTAACCACTACATATTATATTTTTCCTTCCCTACTAGGAAGCTCCAGGTACCTTTCTGCCCTCAAATTTAAACCTACCTGTTAGATAGTCCCAAGGGGTGAACGAAGTCCATTTCAGATCTTGGTCCATCTACGAAGTCTTCCTTTCCAATCCCAGGACTGATGTCTTTTAAAGTGTGATCGGAAGCACATTCCCTTTGGACGAGACTCTGCTTCTCCTTTGAGAGGCCCATCCTGACCTCCCAAAGGAGAAAGGGAGGATGCCTGCGCTATTGAGTAGGCCTGGATGGATCGGAAGGCTTTCTAATGGGAAGAAAACAGATCAGTGATGACTGAGACTGTGCTGTCTTCTCCAGGTTCCCTTGGAATAACGTGATTGACAGGAGCACAAGCTAGTGTGAGGGCTGAGCAGTCATAGGGCGGGAGAGGGGCCTGGATGTCTACAGAGAAATCTGGGCTTTGAATCAGTGACTGTGGACATGGAAGGCTGTCCATGGGTTCAAAGGGCTGTGTAGCAGACCCGTCCATCACTATTTAGTGGAATAGACTTGAACCAAGTCCGTAGATTTGGTATCCAAGGGATGCCTCAAACCTGTATCCTATGGGATAACTTGCATGTGTGCACATGTGCATGTGTGTGAGTGCAAGTATGTGTGTGTGTGTGTGTGTGTTCATATGTGCATATGTGTGAGTCCTGTGATGGTTTTGCTTACTAAAAGGTCTTGTTCCATGACAATTCTGAGGTGGCATAAAATTCTCCCAAAGTTGTATTATTTTAGTAAAAAGCACTGACCTCTATAAATCAGAGGAGAAGGTGAAGTGAATCTAAAGTAAATTCATAGGTCACTTGGATCCTCAGGTTTTCTTCATATTTGTTCCTTTGCTTTAGGTCTGATTTTTACTGGGGTAGACCATTCATTCCATCTCTCTCATTTTATCTTCACCTTGAAGTGTATATAGAATTTGCATACCATTTCATTTAAAAACATTTTAGGTATATTCATTTTATTATTTTATGTGTATTATTTACCATGTGTGTGCCTAGTGCTTGTGTGCCTGTGGAAGCTAGAAAAGGACATTAGATTCCTTGAAACTGGAATTGCAGACAGTTGGGAGCCACCATGTGGGTGCTGGGAATCCAACTCTGGTCCTCCCTCCGCAAGAGCCACAAGTGCTCTTAACCTCTGAGTATTCTCCACCTTCATTTCTTTTCATTTCATTCATTTTAACATTCCTGTTTATCCAGTGAATATTCTTTCTCTTCAATCTATATTTTCTACCCTATATTTATTGTCATCATTTTTCTTTATTCTGCTGCAATGAGCACAAGGCCTGGGAAGCCAGTGAGGAGGAATTCAGCCTTTATTGGAGAACTTGGAACTTCTTGAGATCTCATGTATGACTCATGCTGGATGATCTCTACCTAGTAGGTTTGCCTCTTTATTCCGTCTGAGAACACACCTTCTTATTTATGAATTTGTAGTGTGTTAGGCAAACCTCCACTGCCTACTTCGGCTCAGTTGATCTATTTATGTCATTCTGTCATATTGTTTTAATGTCATAGTTTATACCAACAAATATTTCATATGCTGTTTGATATAAAATGTTAGGTAACATATGAATGCACTATAATATATGTGGCACTGTATCAGTACATTAAGTTATTATAAATATATATGTTAATACATGTAGGATGATCTGCTTTTCTGCTAGATTTTATTCTTGACCTTTAATTTCTCTTCCTCTCTTTCTTGTGTTTGTGTTTATGTTTTTTGGAAAAACTTAGTGTCATTGACTTGTCAAAAAGCCTTTGCCATTTATATTAGAGCTGATTAATTCTCAAAATAATATGAAAATGAACAAGGTTGGCCTTACAATCAAGACTAGTACCCCTTGATAAAGGGGGGATGTATACTGTGAATATGTGTATACCATGTACTGATTTTGAAATTCCTAAGCATTTAATATTTCATGCTCTTGTGAATTTTAACCTTTCCTTTAATTTTTGGTTGACTGCTGATGGGCAGGAATCAAAATGCTGAGTATGTCAAATTATTATTAGTGAATAATGGTAGTCTTAATGATTATGTAGCTGCCCCTCTGAGTTTTGAAGGGGGATAATTCTATTGTTTCTAATAATTTTGTCTCTTTCAGAAACATGTACACTTCTCATTTGAGGGCTATATGCAGTGACAATGTCTCTTCTAGAACAAGGCTAAGCTGGCCCCATAGTCAGCTTTGGACCCCGTGCTTGGTGGCTCTCCTTCATACATGCAACCCTGCATGTTCACCCTGAGCTGTTGGCAGACCTCCAGAGCTGAATGCCCCAAGCTGACCTGGCTTTCCTGGCTCCAGGCTTCAGGTTGGATCCAGGTGCTGAGTTTGATTTCTTCTTGATGCATTTTGTGTTTCTATCCAGAAGTGTGCTTCTCTGCTAATATTAAAGCCAAGATGAGTCTTCGGTTATCTGGAACTCACAGCATCCGGATAGACTTTTGCCAGGAATTTTACCACAGCCTTGTGGAAACACTGCCCAGACAGTTGGCAGGCTCTGACAGATACTTGCTGGCTTCCTGGCTCCTTCACAGACTTTCTTGGCTTCTCATAGACTCACAAGAGACTGTCCTTCCTACCTCCCCTTGCTAGGAGGGCCTCATCCCATATCCTGGGCTTCCTACCTCTGCTGTGCAGGGAGACACTGGGAGTCCTTTCAAATTCTTGCTTCTCATTCAACAAGTCCACGATGGAGCCTCAGAGGTTGAATTTTTTCACAAGGTCTCCACAGACTCTGCTTTTAGTAGGAAAGCATAATCCACAAGAAGATGTGATTTTTACTCCACTTTAAAAACTTAATTGCTAATGGGACTACACAGGGGACATAATGACAAATGAGAAAAGGGGTGGGAAAGGCCAGGGCTCTGTCTGTATCTACTGTTTGTCAGATGTGTGTTCATTTGCTTGGTTTCCACCTACTGGGAAGCTGGGAAAACCCATTGTCATAATAGAAATGAAAAACTGCCTAAAGCATCCAAGGGAAGGTGCCATCATCTGTGATCAAACTGAAAACTCAGCAGCATTTCCTCGGCAGCACGTTACCATAAGCAACAGCATACGCAAGAAACAGAAAGTCAGAATCAGGAGCCACAGCTCTAAAGTACTTAAAAGTACACCGTGAGAAATGGTAGACAGTTTAGTTTTTGCTCAGTTTGATAAGGCTTGGTCAGCAAGGCTATGCTTTCCAAATGGATCACGTGGAAGGATTTTCACTGCACTGTCATTGGTGTGGTGGGTTTTGCACGAAGCAGGACAGTATGAGCTTTCCAGGATTTGTGTTTGCATCATTTGGTGCGCTTCAAGCTGTGAGCATGAGAAACTCCAAATTTGTTTGGCTTGAAAGCTGGGAAATGCTCCTCCCCCTGCTCCCCTGCAAAAGACCAGCTGTTCTGTCCCCTTAGCCAAAGCTGGTGCACATGCCCTTTTCTTTCTCTCTTTTTAAAATATTTATTTATTATTTCAGGTTACATCTCCATCGCAGTGTCCTCTTTCTGCCCCTCCCAGTCCCACCCTCCCACCCTCTACCTCCTAACCCTTCCATCCCACTCCTCTGGAGAGGAGTGTCCCTACATAACAGTCCCCTGCCCCAGATCAGCAGTCATATGAGGGCCAAGAGCCTCCTCATACACTGGGGCCTACAAAGCAGCACCACTAGGGCAAAGTGTCTGACAGGAAGAAAAAGTCTGTGATCATGTTCCCTTTGGTGCATTGCTTGTAGTATAGATATTACATACTATATGGCTAAAATACGATTATAAGTAAATAGATGCCATGTTCATCCTTCTGGGTCTGGGTTAGCTCATTCAGGATAAGCTTCTCTAGTTCCATCCATTTGGCTGCAAATTGCATAATTTTATTGTTTCTGATAGCTGAGTAATATTCCATTGTATAGATGTACCACAGTTTTTAAATCCATTCTTCAGTTGAGGGACATCTGGGTTGTTTCCAGTTTCTAGCTATTACAAATAAGGCTGCTATGAACATAGATGAGGAAACTTCCTTGTGATTCGGTGAGAAATCATTTGGATGTAACCCAGAAGTGGTATGGCTGGATCCCGAGGCAGAGCTATTCCAAGTTTTCTAAGATATCGCCAGACTGACCTCCATAGTGGTTGCACAGCCTGCACTCCCACCAGCAATGGAATAGGGTTCCCCTTTCTCCACATCCTCGCCATCATGTACTGTCATATGAGTTTTTGATCTTAGCAATTCTGACATGTGTGAGATGGAATCTTAGAGTCGTCTTGAGTTGCATTTCTTTGATGATTAAGGATGCTGAGCATTTCTTCAAGTGTCTCTCAGCCATTACAGATTCCTCCTTTGTTAATTCTCTGTTTAGCTCTGTTCCCAATTTTTGATTGGATTATTTGGTTTCTTGGCATTTAATTTCTTGAGTTCTTTGTAAATTTTGGATATGAGCCCTCTGTCAGATGTGGGTTTGGTGAAGATTTTTTTCCCCAATCTGCAGGCTGCCATTTTGTTCGAATGACAGTGTCTTTTGCCTTAAAGAAGCTTTTCCATTTCATGAGGTCCCATTTATTGATTGTTGGTCTTAGAGCCTGAGTTATTGGTGTTCTGTTCAGGATTTGTCACCTGTGCCAAAAGGTTTTTTGTCATCTTCCAAAAGGGTTTTTTCCACTTTCTCTTCTAGTAGATTTAGTGTGTCAGGCCTTATGCAATCCACTTGGACTTAAGTTTTGTGCAAGGTGATAAGTAAGGGTCTAATTTCATTCTTTTGCATGTGGACATCTAGCTGGACCAGCACCATTTGTTGAAGATGCTCTCCTTTTTCCATTCTACAGTTTTGGTTTCTTTGTCAAAAATTAAGTGATCATAGGTGTGTGGGTTCATTTTTGGGTCTTCAATTTGATTCCATTGATCCACTGGTCTGTTTCTATACCACTACCATGCTGTTTTTATTACTGTTCTTCTATAGTACAGCTTGAAATCTGGGATGGTGATACCTCCAGATTTCTTTTATTGGACAGGATTGGCTTATCTTTTTCTGTTTTTTTTTTTTTGTTATTCCATATGAAGTTGAGAATTGCTTTTTCCAGGTCTATAAAGAATTGTGGTGGTATTTTGATAGGAATTGCATTGAATCTGTATATTGCTTTTGGTAGAATGGTCATTTTTATTATGTTGATCTTACCTATCCATGAGCATTGGAGACCTTTCCATCTTCTGATAGCCTCTTCAATTTCTTTCTTCAAGGACATGAAGTTCTTGTCATACAGGTCTTTCACTTGCTTGGTTAGAGTAACCCCCGGGTATTTTATATAGTTTGTGGCTATTGTGAAGGGTATGGTTTCCCTAATTTCTTTCTCAGCCAATTTATTTGTTGTATAAAGAAGGGCTTCTGATTTTTTTTTTGAGTTAATTTTGTATCCAGCCACCTTGCTGAAGGCATTTATCAGCTGTAAGAGTTCTCTGGTGGAATTTTTGGGGTCACTTATGTATACTATCATATCATCTGAAAATAGGCATAATTTGACTTCTTCATTTCATATTTGTATCCCCTAGATCTCCTTTAGCTGTCTTACTACTCTAGCAAGAACTTCAAGTACTATGTTAAAGAGATATGGTGAAAGTGGCCATCCTTCTCTTGTTCCTAAGTTTAGAGGAAATGCTTAAAGTTTCTCTCCATTTAATTTGATGTTGTCTACTGGCTTGATGTATATCATCTTTATTATTTATAGGTATGGTCCTTGTATGCCCATTCTCTCCAGGACTTTCAGCATGAAGGGGTGTTGGATTTTGTCAAATTCTTTTTCAGCATCTAGTGAGATGATCACGTGGTTTTTTCCTTTGAACTTTTTTTTCCTTTATTTTTTATTTCTTCAAGTTACATCTCAATCGCAGTCCCCTCCCTATTCCCCCCTCCAGTCCCACCCTCCCACCCTCAACCCCCCATCCTCTTCCCTTTTTTTTTAAGTTTAAGGTATTTAAGGTATATTTCCCCCTACAGTTTCCCCTTTCAGTCCAACAAATGGCTCTTTCTCTTATAATAATAAATACAATACAAAACAGCAGGGGTAATTAGGCCACACTTATGAGGGTTATATGGCTTAGCATACATTCCCAATGTCCAGTCCATATGTATTTGGCACCTGAATTTAACATTCTACTATCTAACCATCTCCATGAGTTTAAAGTTCTATATCTAACTCAACATTCATACTAACTTGCAACACAATTTTAAAAGCATCTTCTTAGATCTATAACACTCTTGACTCCTAAACAACTCAAAATTTAATTATGAGGCTCTAGCTATCTGTTCTTCAACCACCTCAGAGACCTGAGAGGGATAAATATATCTGATTTTATAGGAAGTACAGGGCCTGCAGCTTCCAAAACTAAGAAATGACATACCAGTGGCTGCCTGGACAGTTCCCATTTTCTCTCCATACATTACAGCATCGATCTTCAGCCATTTGGCCCCGTTTCTCTGACAGACATTGATTGTAGAGCAGGGGTTATGAAGGACTTGCCTACCCCCTCTTGGCAGAGCTAGGCTGTCGATTTACCTGCTTCCAGGTTTTGTCCTTTTTGGACAGCATTCTGTCTACAGTTGGAGCAAGGGGCTTTTCCTACCCAGAGACAGGCTTGCAACTAATTCAATCATCTCCCACTGGAGATTCTTTGATGCTCATCTTCTACTTGGGGTAGAATAGGGGGTGCTGTCAGGAGTTGATATGTCTCGATATAAAAAAATCTAAAGTTACAAAAAACATCTTTGAATGCCATATTCTGCAGATCTCTTGAGGTTTTTGAAGAGGCCCTATCTATCTCTTATATTAGGGTAAGCAGATGTTGCTTGTCTCTTAACAGCTTTATTTCTGATTAGCTTAGAAAATAACTATAATAGGCTCTCATAGTACCTAACAAAATGACCGGCTTGCATAACTATTAGTTTGCATTTCTTAATTATCCTTAACAGTTTATGACAATTATTAGTAAAAGGCCGAAACATGACATTTCATTTTTTTTCTTTACCTCCTATCCCTTCCATCCCATTTCTCTGGGGTGGGGTGTCTTTATATAACAGTCCCTCATCTCATTTGAGACGTTGTATGAGGGCCAAGAGCCTCCTCATTCATTGGGGGGTCTACAAGGCAGTACCATCAGTGAAAAGTGTCTCATTGCCTGGGAGAGAGAACTAAAAAACAAACAAACAAATAAGCAGACAAATAGATAAAAAAGACTAAAAAATAGAAAAAAATATAAAAAATAAATTAAAAAATAAAAAGTCTATGTCCAAGTTCCCTTTGGTGTGTTAGTTGTAGTATCCATACCTTCTACTATATAGCTAAAATCCTACTATAAGTGAATAGATGCCATATGCATCCTTCTGAGTCTGGGTTAGCTCACTCAGGATGAGCTTTTCTAGTTCCATCCATTTGGCTGCAAATTGCATAATTTCATTGTTCCTGATAGCTGAATAATATTCCATTGTGTAGATGTACCACAGTTTTTTAACCCATTCTTCGGTTGAGGGGCATCTGGGTTGTTTCTAGTTTCTAGCTATTACAAATAAGGCTGCTATAAACATAGATGAGGAAACTTCCTTATGATTCCCTGAAGAGGCATTTGGGTGTATACCCAGAAGTGGTATGGCTGGGTCCTGAGGCAAAGCTATTCCAAGTTTTCTAAGATATTGCCAGACTGACCTTCATAGTGATTGTACACGCCTGCACTCCACCAGCAATGGCGTAGGGTACCTCTTTCTCCACACCCTCGCCAGCATGTGCTGTCATTTGAGCTTTTGATCTTAGCCATTCTGACAGGTGTGAGATGGAATCTCAGAGTCATCTTGAGTTGCATTTCTCTGATGATTAAGGATATTGAGCATTTCTTCAAGTGTCTCTCAGCCATTAGGGATTACTCCTATGTGAATTCTCTATTTACCTCTGTCCCCCATTTTTTGATTAGATTATTTGGTGTCTTTACATTTAATTTCTTGAGTTCTGGGCTGGAGAGATGGCTCAGCCATTAAAGGCTAGGCTCACAACCAAAAATATAATTTCTTGAGTTCTTTGTAGATTTTGGATATTAGCCCTCTGTCAGATGTGGGGTTGGTGAAGATTTTCTCCCAGTCTGTAGGCTGCTGTTTTGTTCGAATGACAGTGTCCTTTGCCTTACAGAAGCTTTTCAGTTTCATGAGGTCCCATTTATTGATTGTTGATCTCAAGTCCTGAGCTGTTGGTGTTCTGTTCAGGAAGTTGTCACCTGTGCCAATGAGTTTGAGGGGTTCTCCCACTTTTTCTTCTAGTAGATTTAGTGTGACAGCCTTATGTTAAGGTCTTTGATCCACTTGGACTTAAGTTTTGTACAAGGTGATAAGTATGGGTGTAATTTCATTCTTTTACAAATGGACATCCAGTTGGACCAGCACAATTTGTTGAAGATGCTGTCCTTCTTCCATTGTGCGCTTTTGGCTTCTTTGTCAAAAGTTAGGTAGCCATAAGTGTGTGGGTCTATTTCTGGATCTTCAATTCGATTCCATTGCTCTACTGGTCTGTTTCTATACCAACACCATGCTGTTTTTACAACTATTGCTCTGTAGTACAGCTTAAAATCTGGGATGATGATACCTCCAGATGTTTTTTATTGTACAGAATTGATATAGCTATTCTGGGCTATTTGTTGTTCCATATGAATTTGAGAATTGCTTTTTCCAGGTCTATAAAGAATTGTGTTGGTATTTTGATAGGAATTGCATTGAATCTATATATTGCTTTTGGTAGGATGGCCATTTTTATTATGTTGATCCTACCTATCCATGAGCATGGAAGATCTTTCCATCTTCTAAAGGCCTCTTCCATTTCTTTCTTCAAGGGCTTGAAGTTCTTGTTGTACAGGTCCTTTACTTGCTTGGTTAGAGTTACCCCCAGATATTTTATATTGTTTGTGGCTATTATGAAGGGGGTTGTTTCCCTTATTTCTTTCTCAGCCCATTTGTTTGTTGTATAAAGAAGGGCTTCTGATTTTTTTGAATTAATTTTGTATCCAGCCACTTTGCTGAAGGTGTTTATCAGCTGTAAGAGTTCTCTGGTGGAATGTTTGGGGTCGCTTATGTATACTATCATATCATCTGCAAATAGGGATAATTTGACTTCTTTGTTTCCAATGTTTATCCCCTTGATCTCCTTTAATTGTCTTATTGCTCTAGCAAGAACTTCAAGTACTATATTGAAAAGATATGGTGAAAGTGGACATCCTTGTCTTGTCCCTGAGTTTAGAGGAAATGCTTCAAGCTTCTCTCCATTTATTTTGATGTTGGTCACTGGCTTGCTGTATATTGCCTTTATTATTTCTAGGTACGGCCCTTGTATGCCCGTTCTCTCCAGAACTTTTAGTAGGAAAGGGTGTTAGATTTTGTCAAATGCTTTTTCTGCATCTAGCGAGATTATCATGTGGTTTTTTTCTTTCATCTTGTTTATGTGGTGAATTATTTTGATAGACTTTCGTATATTGAACCATCCCTGCATTCCAGGGATGAAGCCTACTTGATCATGGTGTATGATACTTTTGATGTGTTCTTGAATTCGGTTTGCTAGTATTTTATTAAGTATTTTTGCATCTATGTTCATGAAGGAGATTGGTCTGAAGTTCTCTTTCTTTGTTGGGTCTTTGTGTGGTTTAGGAATCAGGGTGATTGTGGCCAAGTAGAATGAGTTTGACAATGTTCTTTCAGATTCTATTTGGTGAAAGAGTTTGAAAAGTATTGGTGTTAGCTCCTCTTTGAAGGTCCGGTAGAATTCCGTGCTAAAGCCATCTGGCCCTGGGCTTTTTTTTGGTTGGGAGATTTTTAATGACTGTTTCTATTTCCTTAGGGGTTATAGGGCTGTTTAATCTGTTTATCTGATCTTGATTTAGCTTCGGTAGGTGGAATCTATCAAGAAAATTGTCCACTTCACTTAAGTTTTCAAATTTGGTGGAGTATAGATTTTTAAAGTAGGATCCAAATATTCTCTGGATTTCCTCAATGTCTGTTATTTCACCCTTTTCATTTCTGATTTTGTTGATTTGTGTTTTCTCCCTCTGTCTTTTAGTTAATTTTTTCTAAGGGTCTGTCTATTTTGTTGATTTTCTTGAAGAACCAACTCTTGATTTCATTGATTCTTTGTATAGTTCTTTTTGTTTCTAAGTTATTGATTTCAGCCCTAAGTTTGATGATCTCCTGCCTTCTGCTCCTCTTGGGCGTGTTTGCTTCTTTTTTTTCCAATTCACCCAGTTTAGCTGTTAATTCGCTAATATGAGCTGTCACAATTTTCTTTTTGAAGGCACTTAATGCTATGAACTTTCCTCGTAGCACAGCTTTCATTGTGTCCCATAGGTTTGGGTATGTTGTGTCTTCATTTTCGTTGGATTTTAAGAAGTCTTTTATTTCCTCCTTTATTTATTCCCTGACCCAGTGGTCCTCTAGTAAAGAGTTGTTCAATTTCCATGTGAGTGTAGACTTTCTGTTGATTCTTTTGCTATTGAAGTCCAGCTTTATTCCATGGTGGTCTAATAAGATACAAGGGGTTATTTCAATTTTCTTGTATCTGTTGAGGCTATCTTTGTGTCCAACTATGTGGTCGATTTTGGAGAAGGTTCCATGAGGTGCTGAGAAGAAGGTGTATTCTTTTGTGTTTGGGTGAAACGTTCTCTAGATATCTGTTAGGTCCATTTGGTTCATGATCTCTGTTAGACTCATTATTTCTCTGTTTGGCTTCTGTCTTGATGATCTGTCCATAGTTGTGAGTGGGGTGTTGAAGTCTCCCACAATTAAAGTGTTTGGATCGATGTGTGATTTAAGTTTTAGAAGCTTTTTTTTTTTTTTATAAATGTAGGTGCCTTTGTATTTGGGGCATAG
>CAJQZJ010032004.1:5470351-5510789 GCA_907164525.1 Lophiomys imhausi | reverse complement strand
TTGATTTGTGTTTTCTCCCTCTGTCTTTTAGTTAATTTGGCTAAGGGTCTGTCTATTTTGTTGATTTTCTTGAAGAACCAACTCTTGGTTTCATTGATTCTTTGTATAGTTCTTTTTGTTTCTAAGTTATTGATTTCAGCCCTAAGTTTGATGATCTCCTGCCTTCTGCTCCTCTTGGGCGTGTTTGCTTCTTTTTTTTCCAATTCACCCAGGTTAGCTGTTAATTCGCTAATATGAGCTGTCACAATTTTCTTTTTGAAGGCACTTAATGCTATGAACTTTCCTCGTAGCACAGCTTTCATTGTGTCCCATAGGTTTGGGTATGTTGTGTCTTCATTTTCGTTGGATTTTAAGAAGTCTTTTATTTCCTCCTTTATTTATTCCCTGACCCAGTGGTCCTCTAGTAAAGAGTTGTTCAATTTCCATGTGAGTGTAGACTTTCTGTTGATTCTTTTGCTATTGAAGTCCAGCTTTATTCCATGGTGGTCTAATAAGATACAAGGGGTTATTTCAATTTTCTTGTATCTGTTGAGGCTATCTTTGTGTCCAACTATGTGGTCAATTTTGGAGAAGGTTCCATGAGGTGCTGAGAAGAAGGTGTATTCTTTTGTGTTTGGGTGAAACGTTCTGTAGATATCTGTTAGGTCCATTTGGTTCATGATCTCTGTTAGACTCATTATTTCTCTGTTTGGCTTCTGTCTTGATGATCTGTCCATAGTTGTGAGTGGGGTGTTGAAGTCTCCCACAATTAAAGTGTTTGGATCGATGTGTGATTTAAGTTTTAGAAGCTTTTTTTTTTTTTATAAATGTAGGTGCCTTTGTATTTGGGGCATAGATGTTCAATATTGAGATGCTCTCTTGGTGGATATTTCCTTTAATGAGTATGTAATGCCCTTCTCTGTCTTTTTTTATTAACTTCAATTGGAAGTCTATTTTGTTTGATATTAGTGTGGCTACTCCAGCTTGTTTCCTGGGTCCATTTGCTTGGAAAACCTTTTCCCAGCCCTTTACTCTAAGATAGTGTTTATCTTCAATAGTGAGATGTGTTTCTTGTATACAGCAAAAAGATGGGTCTTGTTTACGGATCCAGTCTTTAAGTCTGTGTCTTTTTATTGGCGAGTTGAGTCCATTGATGTTGATGGATATTAGTGACCAGGTGTTGTTGTTTCCCATTATTTTGGTATAGCTTGTTGTCTTGTGTTTCTTTTTGTTTAATTGCTGTGCAGGTTTCTATTTCCTCTGTTTTCTTGGGTGTAGTTATCTTTTTTTTTTTATACATCTTTTATTTTTTTTTTAAATTTTATTTTATTTATTTTATGTATATGTGTGCTCTGTCTGCATGTACACCTGCATTCCAGAAGAGGGCACCAGATCACATTGTGGATGGTTGTGAGCCACCATGTGGTTGCTGGGAATTGAACTCAGGACCTTTGGAAGAGCACTACGCAGTGCTCTTAACCGCTGAGCCATCTCTCCAGCCCCGGGTGTAGTTATCTTATCTGTGTTGGAATTTTCCTTCTAGGATCTTCTGTAGGGCTGGGTTTGTGGGGAGATATTGTTTGAATTTGATTTTGTCATGGAATATCTTGTTTTCTCCATCTATGTTGATAGAGAGTTTTGCTGGGTAAAGTAGTCTGGCTGGGCACCTATGTTCTCTCAGGGCTTGTAGGACATCTGTCCAGGCCCTTCTAGCTTTTAAAGTTTCTGAGGAGAAGTCAGCTGTGATTCTGATGGGTCTGCCATTGTATGTGACTTGGCCTTTTTCTCTTACAGCTTTTAATATTCTTTCTTTGTTCTCTACATTTGGAGTTTCTATTATTATGTGGTGAGAGGAGTTTCTTTTCTGATCTAGTCTGTTTGGTGTTCTGTAAGCCTCTTGGATTTTTACTGGCATCTCTTTCTTTAGGTTTGGGAAGTTTTCTTCTATGATTTTGTTGAAGATATTTCCTGGACCATGGAGTTGGGAGTCTTCTCTTTCCTCTATACCTATAATTCTTAGGTTCTGCCTTTTCATTGAATCTTTGATTTCTTGAATGTTGTGGGTGAGAGATTTTTTAGCGTTCTCATTTTCTTTGGATGTTGTACTGATTTCTTCCATCGAATCTTCCATGCCTGAGTTCCTGTCTTCCATCTCTTGCATCCTATTTTTGATACTCACATCCGTAGTTCCTGTTCTCTTCCCTTGATTCTCCATTTCCTCTTTTAACTCTGACTGTGTTTTCTTTATTGTTTCCATTTCTATTTTCATGTCTTGAATGGTATTGTTTGTTTTATATATTTCCTTCTCCAGTTTGCTTGTTTTTGCTTGGAAATCTTTCATTGCTCTGTCCTTTTCCTGTTCAAGATGAGTCACCTTGGCTTGGAGCTCTTTAATGGTGTTATTCGTTGTTTTGACTTGTAAAATTGTGGCTTCTTTGAATTCCTTCATAGATTTAAGTTCTTCTTGAAGGGACTCTATCACTTTCCATAATGTAGAATTGTCATCGTTTTCATGTGTTTCAGCTGTGGTGAGGTGGTTCGGGCTGGGTGGAATAGCATTGCTTTCTTTTGTTGGGGTCATTTAGCTCTGGGTTTTTTTTTTTTTGTCTGGGGCCTCTGGCCATGTGGAAATTTTTATCTGTCTTCTGGACTTAGGTCCAAAGGGGGTGCTTTGGTGTAGGATTTGAGTTGCCTTACTCCACCCCTATAAGGTGAGTCATTCAGCCCCGCCTCCTAGGTGGAGACCTAACTAATCCAGGTGTTGGATCTGTGTACAAGTAAGCTCTGGTTCCCCGCTGGAAGGGCCAGTACTAGTACAAAAGTCTGATATACAACAGTTTCAAATATCTCGCAGTTTGCCCGGGGTTGGTTCCTGTGGTGGGTAAATCTGCCCTTCACCCCCAATGGCCTTGTCGCTCCCACAGCTTGGAAACTGGCCAGTGACGACACAGCAGTGGGTTGTGATCTGCAGTCTGAAGGCACTTTGAAGCCGAGTTGCCCTCACTTCCAAGGGTCACAACCTTTCTCCAGATACCTGGATGGTCTGTGCGAGACCTGGGGGTGCCCAGCAGGGTGGGGATTATCTCTGCATGGGATCTGAATCTGCCCACTGGGTATTAGATTGCATCTTACCAGGAGCCTCTCCTGGTGGGGGATGTGGGATCCTGATTCCCGGGTCCAGCAGCTTCTTTGCGTGTCTGAGAGTGGGAAGGAGCGTCCTGCCCAGAGACCCTGGGTGGTTGGGTGAGATTTAGAAAGGGTTGAGCCATTTGTACAGCATCCTGCAACACTCGCTGCCCTGTGACTGTTAACCCCGAAATCAAAATATGTCTGCGCAGGCAGCCGCCATCTTGGATCCCCCCTTTCAACTTGTTTATATGCTGAATTACTTTGATGGATTTTCGTATGTTGAACCATCCCTGCATTCCTACTTGATGAAGCCTACTTGATCATGGTATATAATACTTTTGATGTGAAAAGGGAGAAATAATAACAGATATTGAGGAAATCCAGAGAATCTTTAGGTCCTACTTTAAAAATCTATACTCCACCAAATTTGAAAACCTAAGCAAAATGGACAATTTTATTGATACATTCCAACATCCGAAGCTAAATCAAGATCAGGTTCACAGATTAAACAGCCCTATAACCCCTAGGGAAATAGAAACAGTCATTAAAAATCTCCCAACCAAAAAAAATCCAGGGCAAGATGGTTTCAGCACAGAATTCTACCAGACCTTCAAAGAAGAGCTAATAGCAACACTCTTCAAATGCAAAATAGAATCAGAAAGAACACTGCCAAACTCATTCTATGAGGCCACAGTCACCCTGATTCCTAAACCCCACAAAGACCCAGCAAAGAAAGAGAACTTCAGGCCAATCTCCTTCATGAACATAGATGCAAAAATACTTAATAAAATACTGGCGAACTGAAGCCCCTTTCTTTCTAAGCTAGTTCCACTGGCAGAAGGAATTGAGATTGCCACACTTTTCTGAACAATCCATTTGGGAATTAATCCACAGTCCTCCTAGGAAAGATGGAGACCAGAATCCAATCAGAGTTCAGAATTCCAGGAGGAGGCAGGGCTCATGCTGATAATATGGGTAGATAAATAGGGAGGAAACCACCTACAAGATCTCTATGCTGGCAAAGGACTTTAGATTTCTCACCTACGACAGGTATCCCTTTCTTTTGTAGCCACTTCAAGTATTTTTTGTTATCTTTTCTATTTAATTTTTTTGAAACAGTGGATGTCTAGTCACTGATTAAAAAGAAAAAGAAATCTGACAGAGGTTTCAGAGGTATCAACCTTTCAGGAAAAGGAGGGTTATGACAGGAAAGGAAAGACATGAGCACATTATGGCTGCCAGAAAGTGAGAGGAGGAAGTAATGGAAGGGACCAGGACCAGATACATCTCCTAAGGACTTGGCCCCAGGGACCTGCTTCTAGCTAGGCTCCACATTACAATGTACTCTTAGCAATACCATCATAGTAAGAATCCCTCGGGAGATTAATATACTGACTAGGTCAGAGCCCTTAGGCTCTGTGTCTGGAGACCCCCATCACAGACACACAGAAAAGTGTACTTTACCAATCTAATAAAACTGATGATATTGACCATCACAGGGGGAAACGACTTAAGCACTCTGACTTCCCTCTGCATTGGCTCTTGCCTATATCCCAGCAATAAGCTGAAGGAGCTTTTCTGTCAGTTGCTCCAGAGTGTATCAGCCTCTGATTTTGTTTTTGTTGAGACTCTGGGTGACTGTAGGGCATTGGCCCTCATCTTGACATGGTTGAGAGCATGCCACTTCAGGAGCATGTGCTCACAAGTGCCTATAACACCAGAAACACCCCAACCAGCCACTAGAGGCCAGCCTCCAAATCTTTCAGGCAAATATGGAAAGTTTAAGGTCTTTCAGTGCCATATTGTGGAGTCACTAAAATGATGACCCATTTACTGTGACCTCTGGGCAAGTCACTCATTCCTCTGTCGATTCTAAAGCTTAGATATAGTCACATCCAGAGAGATTTAAGGCATGACTTGCTACTTGATTCCAGAGGAGTTTACCTTTGTTCATCGACATTAAAAAAAATAGAGTGGTAGATAATGGGACACAGATGTTATGACAGGGGAAATGGGAAAAATGGAGTGGAGTTTATCTGGGAAAGGAGGCAGGAGGGTAATACTGAGGGAGTAAAAGGAAGAGGGACGAAGAACATTAAACATGATTGAAAAAGCCATAGAGAGACATACTATTTTATGATTACTTAAATTTGCATATTCTACATGGTGTTTTAAATGAAGTTATGCCAGGGTGATAATGCTCCTCACAAGAGTGGTAGACTATTTAACAAAAATCACATTACCAGACATGGGGAACTCCCTTTGAGCTGTTGGTCAGGGGAGTCCAAGGGACTCCCAAACCAATACCAGCGGTATCAAATGCTCCCTAAAACTTGGAAGGTAAGATCCACAAATATCACACTTGGAGGAATCAAGCTAGAACTGACCTGGAAGCCTCCTTCCTGAAGGCTAGCTCTCTTAGTACCTAAAAGTGCTATGCAAGTCACCAAGAGAAAAAGGCAATCAGTAGTCCTACCCAGCTGTGATACCTACAAACCATAATAATAACGACCAGCACAGCAAGATATCCCCAAGGGTGCAATAGTGGCTCTTATGCCTTGGTAGTAACCCACAGTCACCTAAATTGGCTTAAGGCACAACCAGTAGGAGGAAATCCATGCTTATGGTACCAAGATACTATATATCTAGACAAGTACCTGTGGCTGGAGAGGTCATGGACCCTACTAGTAGACAAGATCCTACTACTGTCATTTTCTTAAACCAGTATAGTTTCTAACCATAACCTACATATTTATTCTTATACCTACAGGTAAATGAATCTCTGACTTCTCATCCAAGGAGCTTCACTTGAAGACCAGAATGTCTATTGTGAAAAGGTGTCTTCTACTCATGAGAGAGACACTGTACTAATGAAATCTTAGCAGTATGGAATCCTGAAGAAGATTCACATGATGACAATACCTGCTGTAGTTTCCTGCTGCTGGGATTAAACACCACGGCCAAAAGCAACTTTGGGAGGAAGGGATTTATTTAAACTTGCAGTCCTGTAGTCTATTGTTGTTATGTAAAAAAAAAAAAATCCCTACCATTCAATTTTACCAAAGAAGAATTGTGAGCCAGATGCCATGTTGAAAGCCTGCTCGCTCAGAAAGGCAGACAAAGTATCCAGATGACTTTCCTACTCCACCAATTTCCCAGAAGGATAAAACCTTCCTACTCAGCTCATGTACCAGAAGGAAAAAGCTTGCTAGCTCACCCAGGTGACTTTCTTATTCAGCTGAAAAATGCTAGAGGAAAAAGCCCAGAGTAACTTAGAGGAAGAGGTCTAGAAGGAGAAAAACCCAGTGGAAGAATCCTGGAAAGAAGAAAAACTTAGAAGGAAGAAAAACTATGGAAGGAAGAAAAACTCCCAACAGTCTTTCTAACTGTGTTGATTGTGTTTTAATCTTATCTGTGCAGAAGCTTTTTACCCAGAATTCTTGATGCTGATAAGCAAAAGCCAAGTGATCTGGCTTAATGGGGAGGGACAGTAATCCCTCCCATGGAATCTAAGTGAGACCCCACGCTCATATTTTACCGCAAACCATTTTCCTTGGGAAGTTTGCTGAAAGGCTGACTGGAACAGTAACTCTTTAGAATAACTCTAGACCTATGCTTTGCTTGCTTTTCATGGAGTTCTGAATCTGCATTATGAGCTTAAAATGACACTGATGGCTCCAAGGCCAGTGGCCAGACCAATCCAGTGTGAGACACATTGCTCCAAGTCATAGGCCTGAAACCTAGCACAGGAATGAGAGTTCCTCCTGGGAATAGATCCTCTATGCCGGGCTCAGTGTAAACATGCTGGTCTTCTTAGACCTGAAAAGTTCGATGGCTCAGCTGATACGAGCAGAGTAGGGTGCACAGAGCTCCATCAGCTGCTCGGGGACTGACCGCCATCATCTGTGTGCTCCCAGCTTTAACCAATCTACCTGGTTCCAAAGTCTGTACACTTGTGTCTAAGATGTACCTGCCACTTAAATAAGTGATCCTCCAATCCCCGAGTTAGACTCTGAATGTAAATGACAAATGACAAATCTTATTTTCATGATATATTCTAGTAGGTTTTGAGAGGTACTTTCTCCTTCTCTGCTTCCAAATGTTAGAAAATAAATTTATTTAAAAAAACAGTGATACACAGGGCCAGATTTATGAAATAATCTGGGATTATTATGAAATAATCTGGTTCTGGGATATGACAATTTGATGCATGAATTGTCTTGGCATCTGTGAAGAATGCAGTGACCCAAGTAGTTTACTTTCTGAGGTACTTAGAGGGTGCTCTCTTTTTCCCGTCCAACATGTGTGTGTCTTTTCTTCATGACCCTTAAAGTCCTTGGGGGAATTCCTGACCTCTGGTATTATGTACTGAGTAAAGTAAGATGTTTGGCATTAAAGCGCCCTGCAATAAAAGTGTTTTACTAACATGTTGAGTTGTAGTAGACAGAGCAGTAAAGGCCTTGCTATGTCAACCGGCCACGCTGAAGTAGTGCACCCAGCCTCATAATGACCACAATGTTGTTGAATGTATGGGATAGGCCAGCAATGCACCTGAAACTTACCTATGTGACTGAAGGCACCTGTGGCTTTATAACAAGTCTTCCTGTTTTATAAAAAAAAGGGGGGGGGGATGGTTGGGGACACACAACTAGAACATGGTTGATTGAGTCAAAATCTCAAGGTTGTATGCCTAAGCACGTTCCCCATGTTGCTTTTTGATCATTACTCTTGGCAGGCTGCATTTTAAGGATGGGATGTCTATACAGACTACTGTGGTGGTAGAGAGGATGTCTTCCCACCTCATTGCATTGTAGAAACAGAGCAGGCATCATCCTGTTTACACAGGATCTATCTGCTCCTTGAATCCACAGGTGGGTGCTCTGTGTGACTCAGAAAATGTCAAAGATCTCTCCTGCCTATGGGACTTTATCTGTCATAGTTGAGACTGGACCCAGGGCCTTACCCATGCTAAGCCTGTGTCTTGAGCATTCCCAGCCTCTCCTGTACACTCTCCCCCTTTAAACACATGTTGGTCTCCTGCTATCCAAGTTGATCATGGACAGTTTCCATTTTTGCTACTGAGCAAAACTTTGACATGAGGCAACTCATTTTTTTTTTTTACTTCAAGAAAAGCAACATTATATACTGCCCATAAGAAAATTCACGTCTAGTACAATTATAAAGAAATATACACGAGAAGAAGACTGAAGGAAAATTTATTTGTGCCTTGGGATATCATAATGAAATACCACAGAACCGATGGCTCAAACAAGAGAAAATTTATTTTTCCTCTTTCTAGGGACTGGAAGTCTGAGATCAACATGTTACCGGGTGGGGGACTCTCCTGAGGCTGTTCTTCTGGGGTTGCAGACATTGCCTTCTCCCTGTAGCCTCACAGGTCCTGGCAAGGAGCCCCCACTGTCTCTCATCTGCCTTAATCTTACAAGGATACTGGAAAGATTGGATTAGGGTCCATCCTAGGGACCTTCTTTAACTTAATTACTCCCTTAAAGACCAAATTCAGCTGCATTCTCAGGTAGTGGGGGCTAAGACGTTCAGCATATGGGTTTTGAGTGGACCCAATTCAGCCCACGAGAACAAGGAGAAATAAAGTCAGCTTATTGAGCGCACAGTGGCTCCTGGGATCTGCTGCCCTCAGCCATTCCTTGACTTGTAGGTGGCTTCCTTCCTTTATCTTCATATCTTCATCAGGTATGTGTTTCCTGTGCATACAAGTCTGAGTTTCCATTTTATATAAAGACACCAGTAACATTGGATTTAGATCCACTGGGACATTCCTTGCTCAGGGCTCTGTTAAAGGGAATTCTCTGTCTTCCACGTGACTGTTCTTTTTCTTTTAGGCTCCTCTTCACGTGATAAGAGAAGATGGCAAAGCCCCATTGCCAGAAATTTTAAGAGAAGAGGGTAGTGGAAGAAGTCAGGGAAAAGTCCTAGTTTTAATTTGATTACCTCTGTAAAGGGTCTACCAGCATACAGAGTGACACCACGAGGTTCCAGGGATTGGGCTTCAGTGTATCATTTGGGGAGGGGACACAATGCAACTCAAAACAGAAAATGTGACTTAGGAGGTTGGAAGTGGGACATTAGGGAGAGTTAATTTGATCCATCTTGCTTTAGCTCTTAAGCTAGACAGGACAATACTTCACAGTCATGACAACAGCAACAAACAGGAAATAAGCTGAATCTCCAGCCTGCTCCTGCAGGTGCAGTGGGTTCTGTGTTTTGAATATGAGTGCTCAGGTATTACAGGTCGCTTAGTGACTCAAGGGGATAGTGGAAGGTGCTATGGACCTTTAGGAAGTGAATCCGAGAGGGACATTCTTAGCTCACTGGAGACTTATCTTCACTGGGATTCTCCTCTCTTCTCTTTCCCCAACAGTTTCTCTCCAATTTCTGACAATGAAGGTCTGCCATGTTATTTTGCCAAAAGGAGCCCAAACAAAAGAACAATAAGGGTTATAGTGGCAGTTTTGGTAGGTAGGGAATCACCTTACATGATGGAGCCCTAAGAAGTTGCTGACCAAAGCATGGCTATCTTCTGAGAAAAGGGTATTTGTGAGTCTTGAAAGGAATGAAAAGACACTGCTGTTTGAGGGCTGGACTCAGGGGAGATGAGGCCTTTGGTGATGCTACTTAGTGGCCATAGATCATGTTAGAGACTGGTTATGTTTTCAGGATGGTATTAGAAAGTTTTGAGTATGGAGGCAATGTGATCAGATTTGTATTATAGAATGGCCACCTTTGTTGTAGATGTGGGGCTGGAGGTTTGTGAGTGACAATGGGCCTCACATAGCTACTCTGTAGTGAAGCCTACAGGACCCTAGCTTTGAGTTGAGGGTAAGATGTACAGGGGAATATGTACTTTCTGGTATGATCATTTAAGAAGTACTGGAGGTGTTACTTAGATAGAACTATGCCGGGTCTCATACTTATGAATGTTTAATTTATGATTTTGACTTTACAAAAGCACACTTATATACCACAGAATGGAATAAATTACATAAGCTGTACAACACCTCATTACAAAACAGGCTTGTATAAGATGAGATTTTAAAACAGTTTTACACTTGTTTATTTTATGTGTGTATGTATATATGTGTATGCAAGTGTGTGTACCTCCCCCAGCCTGCAACAGAGGTGAGAGGACAGCTTTCAAGAGGACAACTTTCAGGAGTTGGTTCTCTCCTTCCATCAATTGGGGGAATGGAACTCAAGCCGTCCTTGGTGGCAAGCCCCTTTACTCACTGAGCTAGTTTGCCAGCCCATGTAAGATGAGTTTTGCTCATCTTTAGACCAATGTAAGTGTTCTGAATCAGCTTAAAATAGGTGAGACTCAGTCAGGTTTACATATTTTGGTGGCTAGTTTTATATGAAATGCAGTTATGACTTATGGCACTTTTTCAACTGACATAATATGATGGTACACCAGCCTTTCTAAGTTGGGGGTGTCTGTTGCCTTGCAGAGCTCTGAGAATGTGGGTAAACATGGGACAGTCATTTGTATAGGAGCTTCTTGGAGGGGTGGGGGACACTGAGGACACAGTGTTGGCAATGTAGTCTCTGACTTTATAAGTGTTGCTGAGGTCTCTGGGAAAAAGCATCAGGAAGAAAAGAGAGCCTGAGACCAGCCCTGAGGAATCAGGACAAGCCTGCATTCAGACCAGCCCTGAGGAATCAGGACAAGCCTGCATTGAGCACAGAGAAGGAAAGCTGGAGTGAAGTGTAGGGACAGCCTACATAGCATAAAACCGAGAAGGAAGATTTGCTTCTTGTGTGACATCAGCTGAGGAGTGGACTTAGCTGCCTGCAGGTAGTTAGTGACCTCAGAGTCTCTCCCATGAAAAATGAAGAGTTCAACTTAGTGTTGACAAGGGGCGAGAGGTACACAGGCTTAAGATGCAGAAACGAACACGCATGTGGTGTTCAGTCTACTGCAGATGAGCATAGCTGGAGGGGGGTTTCTAGGGGGATCTGAGGACGGTTTCTAACTTTAAGAACAAGATGGACTTAACCATTTTCAATCAATTTCAATGAAAATATTCCACCAGGGAGAGTGAGGTTGATAAAGGAAAGAAAAGGAATTATTGAAACATACTTTGTGTGTGTGTGTGTGTGTGTGTGTGTGTGTGTGTGTGTGTGTGTTCAGAGGAGGCAATTGTCTGTGGCCTCACCACAGGATGCACTTTGATACATATCTTCTATTTCAAGTGGGCTTAAAAACAGTTTGGCTTGTCCTGGGCTGGGTGGAGAAACTACCCCCTGATTCCTCGCCTTGCTTACTTTGCTGTCCCACAGCCTAATGTCCTCCAATTCAGTTCTAGACAAAGACACAGTTGGTATTCCTTAGATGCTGAATTAATTTTAAAATAGATTTCATTTTAGAACTAAAGGCTATTATGCTATCAGCACACTAGAAATAGCTTGTGACTCTCAGGGTTCATTGGAGTCTTAACAGCAGGATTCATGTTTCCAGAATGGCTGTGGCCTGCACGGCTCTACAACACACACTCCATCCCAGGGTTACCTGATTAAAAATGCGGAAGAAAAATACGAAGAAACAGCTCTTAGGATGCAAGGGGTCTCAGAACATCAGCATGTTCAGAAAAACTGTCATGGCAAAATGAAATTTAGAATCTTAGAGATGGCACCACGCTGGGAAATTTGCATTCTATCAGAAGCAGGACTGAGCTGACAGGAGTAAGTGGCAACTGCGGTGATGACTTGAGTGGTCCTAGGGAGTGATGTTAGAAAATATAATAAACATTTTCCAAACCTCAGAGCATTTATTGTCCTTCTGTTTGCAGAGACTATCAATGCAAGAATATGTGTCTTTGGTACGCTTCGGTCCCCCAGTTGCTGATCCCCATCACCCCAAAGCACTCAGAGCATCAGTGTGTCAGAAGTATTTATAGAAATTCCCTCATTTTATCTGGAGAAGGTAAATGGCTGGGAGTGCAGCCCAGGCATTGCAGTGTTTGCCTGATGGTCTAGGTTCAGTTGCCGGTTTGGAGAAATAGAAAAGGAGACTGGTTGTTTAAGCATCGTATATACTATGGGGAAGTGACAGAGTTTGGAGATAAAGTTGAGCAGATGACTGTGAGGTCTTAATATTGAGTCCCCTAATTTTACTATATAGAAATAAAAGGATTTTAGCTTTTGTTCCCAGAAAGCTGAATATATCTACTTGGTGGTATATGATGAATGGACTCATAACTTTGTTTAGGTTGAGGTTGTTCAGTGAATTAGGAAAGCCTAGGACTTTAAGAAGATATGGAGTTAATACAGGGGTTCAGGGGGGCAGCTGACATGGCCTCTTCTCCATCTGTTTGCAGAGCTGGTGGAGCAGTGCTCTTGTGACTGACTGAGATGTACACAGAGGAACTCCAAGAGGAAATAGTGAGGCAAAGTCACAGTCAAGCTGGAGGGATGTTTGGGGAGCAACAGGAAGCTGACAAGTCTGATAAATACTTGCAAGTCTGTGTCAGAGAACAAGGTGCTAAACAGACTAATTAGTTAATTATGGATCCAAAATGATAGTTGTGTCAGTTACAGAAAATGGCAGGTCAGGAAAATGAACTCATTAGGAAGAAGGTGAACAGATGAATTTGTCCTTAAATTCACATAAGCTGGGCCTGGAGAGTTGACTCAGCAGTTAAGAGCAGTGGTTGCTTTTCCAAAAGACACAGATTCAATATCCAGCACCCACATGGTGGTTTACAACCATTTGTTACTCCAGCCCCAGGGGATCTGATGGCCTTTTCTGGCTTCCTTGGGCACTGCACACATGTGGTACATAGATGTACATGCAGACAAAACATCCATACACAAACACATATCTGTCTGTCTCTCTCTCTGTCTATCTGTCTATCATCTATCTATCTATCTATCTATCTATCTATCTATCTATCTATCTATCTATATTGAAACTATACAAGTCTAAGTGGAGATTGAATGTTTTTCAAAGGTGGGCTCCTTTATTCCTGAGGTACGCTCTAGCCTGCTTCTATTCTTTTCTATTCTATTCTGTTGGCTTCTTTATAACAAGCACTATTTTGATTCCTTTAACTTCTAAATAAATTTGGAAGTCAGGCAATGTGAGTCTTCCTGTAACAGAACATTTTTATCTATAAACACATATTTATTAATACTTAACAAACACCTATAAAATACCTAAATCCTATAACCTAAAACCTATAATCTAAGAACATCCTAATATCTAAGAACACTTTAATACCTATCTAAAAACACTTAACTAACAGTATTTTAAGTTTCATAAAAGGATATTAATATTCTCAGCATAGGTCTGTGCAGGATGGTTTTATGTCAGTCCTTTTCAAAGCTTAGTGTTCGTTGGACCTTACTTTTTCAGTTCGCAAGGCCAGCTTATTTCTACCACCACATTGTGGCTGGTTTATAAAGTCAGTCTGTTCCAACTGCCAAACTGAGGCTGGCATTTTTCATCAGCTAAGACTCGCCTCCATGGTCTCTTTGGCCCTGGCAACCCTCACAGCTGAAAACCTTTCCAAGCAACTTCAGATCTCCGCTTCCCTCGCTCACTTTTCTGGTGCTCTGCAGCCCTAAGACAGATGCCTTCAAGGAACTCTCAGCAGGTTTATGCTGCGCCTTTGTCTTGGGCTATAGCAGTTTAAATTCTGTTAATGGGGTACCTTGCCGTGTGCTTCTTCAGCGTGACTTCTCAGTTGGTGAAGGCAGGAGGAAGAGAATAACCACGTGGAGCTTCTGGCTTACATATTGCCTTATCTCGTGATCCTTGGTGATCTCGAGGGTCCACGGGATTTCTCTTGATGTCCAGCAGTCCAGTTGCTTCTCACAGCAAATGACGTCATCTGTGCAGCTTGAGTGGTTTCTTAGCCACGCATGGTTTTATCCATTTCGGCAAACCAAAGGGATGCTAAGCCTTCCTTATGTGCTGTCAAATGCTAATCTGAATTGCCTACTAATTGATTAAAGGTCTAACTTCTACCACATCTTCCAGTGGTATTCATCAAGGCTATTGTGACTATTCTGGAAGTCCTTTGCATTTTCATATAAGTGTTAAAATTAACTTGTCAATTTCTATGTGAAAAATCACTGGGACACAGTATGGTGGCACAGGCATATAATCCCAGACCCAAGGACAGGAAAATTGCAAATTCAAGTGTGAAGTTGGTCTGAATTGTACATGGAGATCTTGTCTTAAAACCTAAAAGCAAGCACATAAGCCAGTAAACAAACAAACAAACAATCCTCCAAAACCAACCAGCCAGCCAAACAAACAAATACCAAAACTAAAGCCAAAGCCCAAATCAAAACCAAAACCAAAACCAAATCCCAAGGATAGCCTCCACTGATTTTCTTTGGGATTGCATTGAATCTATACAACATTTTTGAGAAGAAAATAATGTCTTAGCCATATCAAGCATTTTGAGCCCAAAATAATATTTATTTCTACCTGTATTTATTATTAAATGTTTTATGATTTTTCAGTTTTAAAAACCCTTTGTAAGATTTATCCTAAGTGTTTTGAATTTTTGATGGTATTGTAAGTGATACTGTTTTTATAAATTTTAGTTTCTGACATTTTCTTTGTTTCTGGTGAATAGAAACACAGTTGGTTTCTCCTCTTTTGATCTTATTTGTTACAGACTTGATAAATTCACATATTGATTGGAGATTCTTTGTCATTTTAACATAAATTATCACATTATTTGTACATAAAGATACATTTATATTTTCTTTAAAAAAGGTATTGGGTTCTTATCTCATTTTCCTAATGGGTATAGCATAAACATTAGAATCTGTGCTAGATTTCATGCTTGTGGAATGTCAGTATAGCTACTATTTAGAAATTTGAGCTACCTCCATATACTAGCAAAAATATCTGTCACATAGATGGAAAAAGAGAAAAAAATTGATAACTTAATATTGAGAAGTGACAATGGGAGAAGAAAAGGAGACAGGTAAGCAAGGGAGCTACAGAGAGGAAAAATAGTGTGGATAAAGAGTTGAAAGGAGGGCTGGAGAGATGGCTCAGCGGTTAAGAGCACTGGCTGCTCTTCCAGAGGTCATGAGTTCAATTCCCAGCAACCACATGGTGGCTCACAACCATCTATAATGAAATCTGGTGCCCTCTTCTGGCCTGCAGATATACCTGCAGACAGAACACTGTATACATAATAAATAAATCTTTAAAAAAAAAAAAAAAAGAGTTGAAAGGAGCCTAGAGGGTTGAGGATATAAAAAGTTGTAGAAAGGTAAGAATGCATACATCTAGGGAGAAAATTTTGGTGCATATGGCACAGAATGTGTGTGTGTGTATGTGTGTGTGTGTGTGTGTGTGTGTGTGTGTGTGTGTGTGTGTGTGTGTGTAATGTATGCAGCATGCACATGAATGCTATGGTATGCTTCAGAGGCATGACCTTGGTGCTCCCTTTATCATTCTCCCCCTTATTTCTTGAGACAGGGCCTCTCACTGAACTGTAAGCTCCTCACTTGGCTTGGCTGCCTGGCCAGCTAGATCTCTCCATCTACCTTTCTCTGTACACTCCCTCACACCATACTTGGGTGGCAAGCACACACAACCATGCCTGGCTTTTTGTGGGTGCTGGGGAGTCAGACCAGATCATCATGCATGCAGAGCGATCATTAAGAGCAAGTGTTGTATGCACTGAGCCTCTCCAACTCAAGAAGTTTTGTGTTTTTAATTAATTAATTTATTTATTTATTGGTGCTAGGATTCCCCTCAAGCACTCAGCACACATATCCCACTACAGAGCCACACCCTGCTCAGAAATTTGTTTCTTAAAGCATTGATTAGGAAAGCATTGTTTCTGACAGGAAAGAATTAAACATTAGAAGTAATGAAAACAAATAAAAATTGATCATTCATAATCTTACTAAAGGTGAGATTTAATATTTATGAATATTTGTCTCAAAAATGTATGTGCATATTTTGTAAATGAAGCATGATTTACATGTTGATGTGAAATCTGAATGTTTTCATGTAGCAATTTATGACAGATACCTTCTTTGTGAATTAGTTGTATTTAAATAGCTGAAAGGTATGGCATTTGTAGTAGGGGTATCATAAATATTTAGGCTACTTCTTAGTAGTCACTTCTGACTTTTGTGCCTTAAGCAGTTTACTCCTTGTGGGCACACAGCATTGGATAGTTTCCTAATCTTAAATATCCAGCCACAGAATTTGTAGACTCCAGGATGAGCATGTGGTCTCATCTTTGCCTCCTGGAAAGCTACCCCAACTTGAACTTCTGCCAGAATAAACGCACAGCTGCTACTTTATCACTGGATATATCCCTTTGATATTTTTATCACCTCGACAGGTGAAAAGTGAGGGTGCAATGTACTTTAATTTGTTTTTGATTACTAATTATGCTGTTTTCTATGTGTACATAGGGTATTTCTTTGTTTGTTTGTTTTTATTTTGTGAATTTCATATCATGCACTCTGTTCCATCTCATCTCCCACCTCCCCCCACACCCACCCTCCACTCTTGAAACTTCCCCCCACATTAAAAAAAAATCTCATTGTGGAAGTTGTAGTGTGTCTCAGTGTGTCCCACAATATTCCCTTTTGTCCTCATGTTTTTGCTTGCAATTGTTCACTATAATGACTGCTTGGTCTGGTTCAAGGCCTCTGGCTTCTGCTACTTTGTCAATACTGGAACCTCACTGAGACTTCTCTTAGATATGCTGTTGTTGTCCTTTGTCATGGAAATCCTATAGTTTTGGGTCTGTGGAACTGGCCTCTTCATGTACTACAGCAGTTTATCCATGGAGTATATGTTGGTGCAGGCCAACTCAAAGCCCTGGTTCTGGACCTGCAACCCCCACATCCATAGCCAGTTCTACTTTGCTACCCAGGTAAAGTGCAGAGCCTGCTATCCCTAGTGCTACAGCAGGTAAGGGGCTGGACCAGTTCTCCTCCTCTCATGTGCCCATCAGGGACAACTCTCCCACCTGATACCTATGTTGAGTGCATCAGGGAATGGAGGGGATCTCTTTCTTGCCAATACCACCACAAAGCAGACAAAAGGCAGGGCTAACTCTCCCAAACTCACTCCCTCAGGGCTGGCTCATCCATAATCCCCACATCCAGAGCTAAGCAAGGTTCTTCTATACTCATGCTTGTTTCCTTTCTTTGGAGCCCATCTGGTCTTTGCCTGGTGTGGACTGGTGTTCCTCACAGGCTAGCTCCCTGTCCAGGTCCCATGGTTTGAACTGGTATTGGTCTCTGGATTGATTTTTTGCAGGAATGTTAGGCTACTAATCATTCAGATGTTTATAGGTCAGAACACTGACTGTAGACATAGCCTCTCTCCTCTCTGCCACCTACTGTTCCTTATGTGACATAGCAACCACATCTGCAATGTCTGTAGGGGCACATAGGGCATTTCTATTTCTTCCTTTTGGTGCCTTAATTCTGCCTGCTAATCTTCCTATTCAGGGTGTTTTGACTTCTGGGACTGTGGTTCCCTTTTTGACTAAGATGCATTTTCCTTTGTATGAATGAAACAGAGTGAGGCCTGGTGGTTTCTCTTTCTGTTCCACACATGCTTATTTCTGTAGAGAGAATCTCTAGTGACTGTATGAAAGCTTTACCTGTCAATAAAAAGCTAATTAGCCTATAGCTGAGGCTTCTGCTACAGGAGGTGGGCGTTTCCGTAGAAAGAGTTTATTCTGGGATAGAATCAGGTGAGGGAAAATAGATTTCCCGTGGAACTCTGAGAAAGGAAGATGCATGAAGCTGAGGAGCAGTAATTGGCCATGTGGCAGAAATAGTATAGAATAAATGGAATGCTAAGTTATGTGCTGTTCCTGGGAACTTGGGCTGGGGTGGAAACACACAAGCTTACAGATTGTTCTTACAACATATTTCTATAGATCAAATCATGGTATCTCTTATATTTCTTTGGACACTTTGGATGAGAGATAAGGAGTAGGTGTTTGGGAGGAAGGTGCTGGGCTGGAATACAAGTGATGGATGGTTTCATGGCTTTGTCCCATCAAAGGGAGAAGGAGGAGGCAGGATTATTCAGCAGAAACAGGTGATCTCTGATGCTGTATGAGTGAAGCTTTGCCAGTCTTCACAGAATTCTGGAGCAAAGGTGCCCATCTTTCTTTGGGCTAGAAAGTTGTGGGTTTTTCACGTTGCCTCATTCAGCCATTGAGTGGGCAGGGTTGATAATGTTATTAAATTCCAATACAGAGTACATGGTAAATTAAAATTTCAAATAAATATTGAAGACTTATTTAAAGTAGAATGCCCTAAATATCAGAGGGGATATAGTTATAATAAAATAAAAATATAAAAGGTCAGCATAGTTGTATATATCAGTAACTCCAACACTGAGCTACAAGGTAAGATACTGTCAAAAACAGACAAAACAGAAAAAAGAAAAAAAAGCACAAAAGAAAAGATCCATTTCTCATCTGAAAGTTGTTGTCCTAGATGTGGTGGTTTAATGAGAAATGACCCCCACATTGCAGACCTTGTAGGATGAAGTACACCTCTAGAGTCAGGCTTTGAGAGTTTAAATCTTCAAGCTATTTTCACTTCTAGCTATTTCTGCTTCCTGTTTAGGATTCAAAATGTGAGCTCTCAGCTTCCTGCTCCAGCTACCATGCCTGTTTCTTGTTTCCATGCCCCTGCCATAATGGACTCTTATCCCCCTGGAACCATAAACCAAAATAAACTCTTCTATAAGTTGCATTGGTCATGGTGTTTTATCACAGCAACAGGAATGTCACTAAACACAGGGCACTGGCTGCCTGGGAAATGTGTGATCTTAGGTAAAGAGTGCCTGATTACATGGAAGGAGCCAACAGTTGCTGGAGCTCACAGCCACATTCCCTGAGTCAGAACTGCAAGTGTTCTTTGGTGCTGGTCTTGGGTGGTAGAGAGCCTTGCTTTTGGGTGCTTAGTACAGGACAGCCATCTTGAGACTGGAGAGTCCAAAGAGAATCAACTAATGGACAACACAAGAACCTCAAAATTGGAAATTGTCAAGGAGTTTTTGGAATAAGAAAAATTATTTATTTTAGTGTGTGTTTATATGTGTGTGTGTATGTATCTGGTGTGTGTGTGTATGTGTGTATATGGATATGTATGTGTGTGTATGCATGTGCAGGTGTGTATATGTGTATGAATGTGTGTATGTGTGTATGCATGTGTATGCATGTTTGTGTTTGTATGTAGGTGTATGTGTGTATATGTATATGCATATATTTGTCTGTAATATGTGTGTATGCATATGTGTGTATGCATGTATATATGTGTATATGTGTGTATGAATGTGTGTATATGTTTGTATATGCATGTGTATGTGTGTATATATGTGTATGAATGTGTGTGCATGTTTGTGTTTGTATGTATGTGTATGTGTGTATATACATGTGTATGTGTATTGTGTGTGTGTGTGTGCCTCTGTCTGTGTGTATATGTCTTTATTCACCTTTTGGTTCTTTCCTTCGAGCATGTGAGGTCTGAGGTTAGAGTACGGGTGGTTAAGCTTGGTTATAAAAGCCTTTACTGATGAACTATCTTGTCTGAAGTCAAAGAGTTCTTGATAAGACAGAAGAAATGATTGGGTGGGGAGAGTAGCTGGAGAGATGACTCAGTGGTTAAAAGTACTGGTTGTTTCTACAGATGACCTAGGTTGAGTTCCTAGCACTTATATGGTAGCTCATAATCAATGGTAACTCCAGATCCAGGGGATCCAGTGGTTTCTTCTGGGCTCTTTGGGCATCACACACTCAGGTGGTACACAGACATACAAGTAGGCAACGCACATAGCATGAAGTAGTTAGGGAAAAGTTTTATTTTTTCTTCCTTCCTCCCTGTTTCCCTCCTATCCTCGCTCCCACCTCTCCCCTCACCCACCATGGCCAGAAAGCAGTGCACACACTAACACTAAAAAAGAGTTGTGCCTGGAAGACTTGTGAGTTTGGAGTAGAGGAAGATGGCAGGAAGAGTCTGTGATGAAAGACAGAGTAACTCAGTAAATTTCAATGGCACAGATGAGCTTTGCCAATCTTCTGAAGAGGCAGGAAGTAGACAGGCAAACCACCCTCATGCTACAGAGAAGAAGCCAGATGTGGGCTCTTTGTCTCTGTCTTTCCAGGAAAGGAAGACGCAGAGCCATTGGCTGATGTGAGGGATGTGTGACTGGAGCCTGCTCAGGAGACATGCCAGCAGTATTCCTTCAGCAAGCTGGGTAGGAAGTGGGGCTTGCTGAAGCCAAACTGAACTTCTGCATGATTCGCTGTGACTCGTACTACTGAACACAGACAACATATGGAACAATCCCTGCCTGGAAGGAGTTTACAATCTGCTTGGAGAGATAATTCACATGATACCTGTTAGGTCTGGACCTGATCTCCAGGTTCTCCCAGCATGCCTCAGTTTCTACCTGTTACAGGGCATGCCTCGCCCCCAGAAACCTATCCTACATAATCTGGTCATTTTGGGGGCTTGCTTTCTCTGCCTTTCTTCCTCACTCTTTCCCTGCCTCTCCTTGTCTCTGTTTCTGTCCCTCTCCTCTCTCTATATCTGTGTGTGCTCACGCTGTTTCTCTTTCCCTCCCGTATCCAATAAATCTGCCTTTATAAAACTTAATTTGACCTGGATTGGATCATTTCGTCAATGGAGATACACCAGATAAAATAACCAATCAATACCCAGAAGGAAACGTGAGCTAAATGACATTGTGCAGTCCAGAAAAAAAACCACAAGTAGCAGGGCTGATGACAGAGACTGCTGAAGTGACAGTCTGCAAAAGTCCCTCCACTGCCAGGAGATGTTAGCTGGTTCTTCATAGCTTTTAGATGAGAGAGAGAAATAGTTGGGGGATAGTACCTTTTGACATCTAGGGTTTTGCCAGACTCCTTAAGCTTATCTGTCTCACAGACAAACTCTGGCCACATCTGGTGATACTGTTTCAAATCCTGGCTGAGCCCTAGGCACCCTGAGTCATCCAGGCATTCTCGGTGGAAACCTTACTGCTGTCCTGAGTGAAAGTTAGCAGACAGGAGTCCCTATTCCTTTACACCCATAAAAATGAGTAAGTGCTTTAGGTGTTCCAGAAAAGGGGACAATGGGAGGTTCAAGCTGGTGAGTGGGCTTTTGGTTTAGGAGTGCTCATTTGCTCAACAATGGAATGGTGTGAAGAGAAGTGTTGAAGAGGTCCCTGGGCTGCCAGGGACTCCCTGGGCTGCAAGACTTTGCCTCCGCATTCATGAATAGGGAATGAGAGCCGAGAGGCAATTGAACCTAATGAGCTGAAGAAGTTCTGCAAGACTGGGTACTTCCCAGCCTGGGCGTCCTGTAACTGCCTCCTAAGAGTAGGAAAGATAGGGTGCTTTTGTTTGCATGTTTTACTAATTCTATCTCTGTTTCCACATAAAGGACTTTGGATAGCTCTTGTCCTAATATGCCAGACTAATAATCTTCCTTAATCACACCTTTATTGCGTCGCCTTCCTGCTTAAAGCTCCTCAATGGCTCCCGACTTCCCACTATAAATTCTTCCCATTTACAAAACTGCCCACGATCTCTCTGCTATTGCCTCTT
Organism: Lophiomys imhausi; assembly: GCA_907164525.1. Lineage (NCBI taxonomy): Eukaryota > Metazoa > Chordata > Mammalia > Rodentia > Muridae > Lophiomys > Lophiomys imhausi. The sequence goes on along the minus strand of CAJQZJ010032004.1, from coordinate 5,489,070 downwards.
GTGCCTACTGTATTCTCATTTGAGCTCTATAGTACACAGTGTCCCCTGCTTAAGCTGTCCTGAATGAGGTGTTATTTTTAACAACTCGCCATAGAGAGCATCCCCAGGGCATACGACTTTTAATGATCATTTTGTTATACTTTTAGCAGGGGCAGCCTGATGACCTACCCATTTCAGCTCCTTCCTTAGTGACATGGCCAGTCACATTTTCATGACCTTGCAGATTGATACCTTCCCACTTTCCCAGTGTCTTTGCTTATCTAGTCCCCTGCCTGTCAGCCAAAAGGTTTTTAATTTTTTTTTTCCTCCATGACTGGGACTTCAATCGTGGATTTCTAGTAAAGCCTCACTTTTGGCGAAGATTGGATTGGCTTCTGCAAAAGACCAAACAGCTTGTGTTTTGTCAACATCAATTCCCAGTTTCGATTAGAATCATTAGTGACAAACAAGTGCTATTTGGCTGAGCAGCGTGGTGATTAAGACGGCAAAACAAGGACAGCTGAAACTCTGTCCAAGCTTCACAGATAATAGAATGAAGACTTGTCATGGGGGCTTTTGAAACATGATAATACGCTCTCAGTTATACAGCCCCCTCTCACTGTTAGAAGTCCAGTACATTTACCAAAGGACATAGAAATATCAGGAAAGAACGTCAGCACCAGAAGCAGGAAAATCTTCTGTGGACGTGTTACACAGTGCAAGGAGGAAAGGGGAGAGGAATAAGGCACAATTTCTAGTTTAGAAAATTTGGGTGTTGGTGTGAGCTGGTGGTGTGCACTCCAGAAAAATAAAGCCCGGCTTTGGAGCACGTGGTGTGTGGTGTGAACACCCACCGAGGCCAACTCCAGGCAATCACAGTGGGCTTGTGAAAGGATGTACCGCTGGGGTCTTTGTGAGCTGCTGCGTCAATGTCATCCCAGCACTGTGCACGAGGGGAAGTCCGTGGAAGCCGTGACTTGGAGTGGGACCCTAACCTGAGTATGTGGGAATGAGTGGGGGCATGTGGCAGGGATGGTGAGCCCTGAGGAAATGATGTTGATTCCTGTTAACTGTCAATACCACAGTCTCCAGAAACATCAGCTTCGCTAAGGCAGACTTGTTTCCCTCTCTAATACTGATTTAAGCCAGGCAAGTTGGACCCTGTAAGGGAGGGATGTAGAGAGGCCAGGGAGGAAAGATAAGTAGATTAGGAAAGATGTTCCAAAGACAGTATCATGGACTGAATGCGGATCCACTCTAGACACCACCCTAGCTGGGGCTAAAATTATTCCCTAATCTTCAATCTGATGGCATTTAGAGACAAGGCCTTTGGGACCTCATTAGGTCTAGACACTTCCAGGGAAAAGCTCCAAATTGGGAATCAGGCTCTTACAAGAAGAGGACGAACCACTGCAGTGTCCTTTCTGCTACATGAGGTTACGGTTGAAGGATGCCATCTCCAATGATTGGGTTTCTGAAGAAGAGATGGAATGTACAGTTGAGATTATGCGGTCATTTCCAGAGGTCCCTGTAACAGAAAGAGTTCTTCACCAAAGCCCAGTCATGCTGGGGAACACTCTGACATCAGACTTCCAGTCTCTGGAATGGTCTTAACACAAATGCCTGCTGAATAAAAAGCCCACCAGCAGGGTTTTTGTGTTGTGATTCAGACTGGAGAAAAAGGCTGAGGTACCTATTTTACATAACAAAGAGGACCTGGCCTCCAAATTCTCCCAGCATCCCTCAATCCCTACCTGTTACAGGGGTTGGCTGGCATACCTCTACCCTGAACTTTCCAGCCCAGGGGGTGGGCATCCCTTCCCCCAGAGACTCTTCCCTATATAATCTTGGTCCCTCCCCTTCTCTCTCTATTTCTGCATTTCCCCCCTCTCTCTGTCTCTCTAAATTTTCTCTCTGTTTTCTCTCCTCTCTTGTGCTTTCTCTCTCTGCCCCCAATAAACCTGCCTTTATACTTTAATTTGGTTTGAATTGGTTTATTTCGTCGGTGGAGAATAACTTATCATTTGAAACCAGTTCTTAGCATCTGCTTCCTCAGTTCCATTCCCAGTGGCTCACATGGTCATGGAGGTGGACAAGCCCCGTGGCCTCTGGTTGGCAAGGTGTAAACCTCAGGATGGCTCCAGCTACAGTTCTATTCTGTGTCTGTGGTTGAATTCCAGTCTGAAGGTTGCAAGGCTTCAGATTCGAAAGGCTCCATGTTTTGCTGTTCCTGAAAGGCTGATATCCAACTCAAAGCAGCCATACAAGATGCTTTACCCTTACACATCCTTTGTGCTTAGTGGTGATTTTGTTGTTGATCGGATGAGATTCTCCCACATCAAGGAGGGAACTTCAGCTCACTTCAGATCCAAATGCTACTCTCACTCGAAATGCCCCTGATGCAGCATCTAAGACAATTTTGATCTAAGTCTTGGTAGCTCATACCTCAGTCAAGTTAAAACTAGCCAATGTCTTTCTTTAAAGTCTAAGATTAAGTGCTGCTTCTTCCCAGAAGTCCTGCTTGCTGTGCTCCCAGGACCACACTGGGGCTCCTGTTATGTGCTCCCTCAGCATCCTGTTAAAGCACAGCCCTCCCCAGTATAGGAACCACAGCTTGGAGTGAGCATTGGAGAAACCTGGATCGCCAATCATGCAGGCCTATTTTTTTCAACAAGGAAATGGCTGATGCCTGGTCACCCAGAAGGCTGAAGTGGATGTTGTCTAACAAGCTGGTGGTCTTTGTGCTTTCTATGGAGCCAACCTTCCTGAGTTGCCACAAATCCTGAGTCTTATCTCTCAATGAATAGAGCCTTCCTTATGAGAGTCCTATGTTCTTGTCATCAGCAGAATCTATCCTTTATTACAAATCTTTCCTCCTTAGGCTCTTGCCTTAGCACTGTTTATCAGCCAATAGAGCTCATTCTTATTGTAGAGGACACGTGTGCTTTCTTACTTTGTTAGGTAGGTTCTATGTAGCTATGCCTAGAGCTTTATTGTTATAATTATCACGTCAAAACCTCTACCCCAAAGTTTTACTGTGTTTGAATGTGTAAGAAGAATAATCCATGACATCAGACTCTACATGTCTTGATTCATTCTGACTGACCAAGTCTGCCTGCACCCAGTTTTTATCCTCACCTTCCCTGCAGGGACCCCACACCATCCCAGGCTCTTGTGTACAGAACATCCATTTGTTTATTTAGTTGACTGAATCATGTGCCCTCATTCCCTTAAAGCCTGAGCTCAACTGTTACCTGATCAGGGAGGCATTTCTTGACCTCCATTTCTAAAGTGTCACACTGCACTGTCACCTGGCATTGTCCTTCATATGACATATGTGTCTTTGATATTATCTTGTCTTCTCATGTGTGAGCTTCATGAGAGCAGGGACTTTTGTCTATTTTGTTGATCTCAGAATCCCCTTCTCCTAGTTGTAGGAGGGTATCCAGTCTATCGTGAACATCCAACTAATGTGTGTTTAATAGGGCCAAGAAATGATTTAAAAACTATGTCTTACCAGTAGGTAGGCAAAATGCATTATAAATGTGTAGGAACAGTTCAAAACTAAAGAGCATATTCCACTTTCTAGATTATTCGCCCTAAAGTTATAATGTACTCATGTGATTAATATGTAAGATTTTAAAGTGGATGATCCTGATTGTCATAAATTAGGCACTCCATCAAGTGACTCCGCAGCAGTAGATTATGTCATTGCCTCCCAATGCCAGGTGACTGCGTAAAAGGCCCTGGCCACCCCAGCTCTCTCTCTCTCTCTCTCTCTCTCTCTCCCTCCCTCCCCTCTCTTTCTACCTCCCTCCTTCCCGTGTGTGTATGTGTGTGTGATGTGTGCATGTACCACAGTGGGCATGTGGAAGTCAGAAGACAACGTTTGAAAGTCTATTCTTTCCTTCCACCACGTGGATCCCAGGGATTGAAGTCATCTGACACCTTTACCTACAGAGGCATTTCACTGACCACAGTACAGTTCCATTAATTTTTGACCTAAAATATTCCAAATTTCCATTCAAAGGCTCTGTTTAAAGCTATTCTAGCTGCTGGGTGAAAAAAGTCTTGCTCTATGACTGTGGAAAGCTGTCTTCCAAGTGCTTGAAAAGACCCTTGAGCTTGGGACTGTTGATGTTTTCTGAAGAAGGGTGGGCTGGTTGTGGTCATTAGCCCTCACCTGAGATGCAAAGAACTTTCACTGCACATAAACTATGGGACTTGAGGTGACAGTGCATCTAGTCTGAATAAGTTCTTTTGTGCTAAAAAATGAACCTCCCTACTGGGGATGCTGGTAGTGGGAGATACTATTCCTTGTGGAGGATGGGCACAAGATGGATCTCCTGACCTTCCATGCAGTTTTGCTTGTGAATCTAAAATTGCTTTAGAAACAGCAAAAACAAACAAATAAATGCAGAAAGGCCCACTACATCTTCTCTAGAATTACTGAGAAAATCTAAATCTGTTCTTTACTCCTTTTTCAGATAATGATTTTTTTAAGAATCTGTAATTTATTTTTATAAAGGATTTTTAGGTCATCATTTTTTTCTTAGCATAATGGCCAGTGTGAATCCAGCAATTATTAGATTCATTGAAACTACAATAAATCAGATTTACAATGTAATAGCATGTCCAGAACTTCAAAGAGAAGCCATGTAAGGAACGTGAGAACATCTTTCCCTCATCCTACCTACATGTCACTGCTGGAGGGTACATCTCAGAGCGAAGGAGTATTGTGCCCATGGCTTCAAAAGGAAATGCGAAATATAAGAGGAAATCTCTCTTAAAGATGGAAGCGTGAGACTGACGTAGTTACGCCCTTGGCTCACTTCAAGTTTCTGTTTCAGTTTCCCAAGAGAAACTGGAGTGAACACTGAAGAGAATATGAGAACTATATTTTATTTTCAGAAAAAAAAAAATCTACCGAAGCAATGGAGAAGGCTGGTGAAGCCACGTTGATAAGAGAGATGACTTTCTGAGCTTTTTGCTCATGTCAAAGGAAGGCAGAAAAGTGAAAGCAGGCAGCCATTATACAGGGCAACAACAAGGGCTAACACTTTCTTCTTTGTATCTAGGAATGTAAGCCATTGTCTTGAAGGTTGAAGAGAAAATAAGAAGCCTGCAGAAGTCAGAATGTCTGTGTCAGGGTAAGAAGCCAGCAGAAGTCAGAATGGCCTGAGTTAAAATGGCCAATGGTGTCCTCAGACCAACTGCCAGGGCTTCATCAGACCCAAGACTATGAATGAATGAATGATAAAGGATAGACAAGCCAGGCAACTAAAAGAAAATGCTAGCTATTGATGGTATGATCAGAAAAGACACCAATCCCTCTCTAGATATTTTGTATTTTTTTACATAGTGTCTCAGATTTTTTTTTTTAACTCAAGTAATGTTTGGAGCCCCTTAAGGCACGTGTTTTAAAAACCGTTTAGTCCTCAGCTTGGTACTGTTGGGAGGTATTGGAACCTCACTACTGGGAGTTACAGCCTCGTGGGAAGTCTTCTGACCTCTGGGGATATATCCCTCAAGGGTCAGTGGGTCCCAGATTCTCCCACTTCTTCACTTTCGCATCCTGTTCACAAACTTGACTCTCTGCTCACCACGTGATTCTGCCAGGATGTGAGGTTTCAACAAAAGCCCAGAAGCAATGGGAACAACCAGTCACAGACTGCAACCTGCAAAAAGGAGCCAAGAACTCTGACTCCTCCCAAGTTATCTGATAAAATAATAGAAAACTGACTAACAGAACAGGTGCCAGAATCAGAACACTTTGGGTCCTGCCAGGGATGGAGAAGTAAATTGACATGAGACAAAGGAACAGAAGAAAAGCGTGTGATGTTTTTGAAACAAGTTTCTTGTGTCCTGCGAGCCAACATATGGAATGAAAACTAAAAGAATCAGTGGCTAAGCACGTAATATGCAACCACGATAAGAAGCAGTAAATTGTGAATATGTAGCTGGCAAAGGAAGGGGTCTTGGTGATCAGGTGTTTAACTGAGCAGATATGTGACTAGGAAGAAAGGGTTCAGTTAGTAAAGTTTGTTTCTACATAATTCTTTTTTTTTTTTTTGGTTTTTCGAGACAGGGTTTCTCTGTGTAACAACTCTGGCTGTCCTGGACTCGCTTTGTAGACCAGGCTGGCCTCGAACTCACAGAGATCCACCTGCCTCTGCCTCCCAAGTGCTGGGATTAAAGGCGTGCACCACCACCGCCCGGCTTCTACATAATTCTTTGCTGTCAACTTTTTTGTCCTTGCCAAGCATGCCCTCCCCCCTTTTCCTAGTTCAGTGAGCACATCTTTCACATGGAAACTTCATCATCTTTCAAGAAAAAGAATGAAGGTAGACATCTTTTCATCTGCTCTTTCTCAAGTGTTTAAAACTTACAGAACATGCTGAGTGTTGCGTTTTTAACCCCATTGGGAGTTAATGTTGAGACATATTTTATAGTTGATTTTAGAAGTAGTCTAAAACGTCAGTAGTGGTGAATTGTATCTGATTTAGGAGTAACTTTAAATATAAAATACACATGGAAAAGTGTGTGTGCATGCATACAGTTTGATGGCTGACCTAGCGAACACCCAGTGACCCCGGAGCATCATCAGCATCGCCCATCATGCCACACTCTGGTCAGTGGCTATCTTCTTCTTCCTCTCCATCATGATTGACTTATCCTATTCTTTTCACTTGGATGGAAACATCCAGAACACAATTATTGCTGACAGGATTATTTTATGTAATCCTGTGAAGGTCAGTTCATGTCCAAATGGATCTCCTATTCTCACAGTCGTGAGTTTTCTCGCCAATTCTACAAAGTACAATTGACTTATCTAGATTACTGTTCAGGAAACTTTGTAAGGTAGACACGAGTCTATCTTCTGATGATGCTCTTGTGCCCAGATATTGTTGTTTACGCCTTTGGCAGACATCTCTTCTCTGTGTAGGAAGGATGTTTGTTCAGTCATGAATTGTACACATTTACATTTTTTTTCCTTTTAGAAGCAAAAGCTAAAGGATTTTCTCAAACAGTTGTCCTAAGCTTTGTTTATTCTATAAACATTTTGTCCATTCACCTTCTTGTTAGAGTTTGGTTGCATTAATCTTTATGGCAGGTGTCTTATGGTATCTTATAATTTTAATTTCCTGAATTAAAAGTTCTATTGCGCACCTTTATTTATGTGAATTGGCCATTGGATTTCCTTTGCTAAAGTCTTCCTTGAGTTTTCTGTCTAGTGTTCTTTTTGGTTTTCTATCTGTTCTTATTTTTCTGCAAGAATTCTTTCTATATTTTGGGCCTAACCCTCCTTTACCATCATAAGATGTTTTCCAATTCTCTAACTTTGTTGATTTTTAACTTTTACTTTCCCATTTTGTAGTTGACATTTGTACTCTTTCATAGTGTCACATTTAACTCTGTGGAGCTCTAATTATTGTTTCTTTTGAAATTAGTTCCATGTTTTCTTTTTGAAGACTTTCCTATCAGTGATGTTGAAACACGTTCGTTATTTCTTGATGATCGATCCTTTAAGCTTTTAATTCAGATCTTAGATTTAACTTGAAGTTGACTGCCATGTGTAGTGTGACATGGAGAGTCTTGTTTTTATTTTTATTTTCCAAATTTGCCATTGTATTTTTAATAGTAGGATACGTAAGACTCAGTATAGTAAAGATGTTGGCTATCTTTGAGCATATCTCAGGTTTTTTTTGTGTAATCTCACTCAAAATACTAGCAATAGTTTTGGTGGAAATGAAAAATCTGATCCCTAAACTTATTAACTTGTTAACAAATATAGAAGACCAAAAATAACCAAGATACTCTTAAAGAAAAGCAATACAGCTATCAAGATTATTATAAAATTTAAATAAGATCAGACTCATAGACAGAAGGACAGAGCAAACAGATAAGAGAAGAGGAAAAACTAGGGACACACACACACACACATACCACAGAGAGAGTTCATGTAATATGGTCATAGTTATGACAGTAGAAAAGGGCATTAAAATACTTTTAATTAAGCACAGTCACTAAAGTTAGAAAGGTGGTTTGTAGTTAGATATACTAGAAAGCTATTTATTGTTTGGAAGTGTAACAGCTCCTGGTGCTCAGTAGTGGTTAGACCTAATGGAAAGATCAGTTTATGATTCAAGTGGTTGTGTTAATTAAAGCATGCTGTGCTGATTCAGAAATGCCCAAAACACCTGCCCTATGATGAATGCTCTAGCATCATCAGAGCATCTCTATGTGTGTTTGCTTGTTTCATTTGGAGGCTTAGCTAGAACTCATGGGCTCCAACCTACCTACTGTTAGGACACACACCTGGCTTAGTATTAATAGCTTCTTTTGATTGTTGGTAAATGGCAAACCAGCCAAGTATTTGATTATATATCTCAAGATTAAGACTGAGAGAACATGGTGGGGATATCAAAGACGTAAATGCTCTTCATTCTTCTAAGAACTATAGAAGTGACATGAGCTGAGCATCCCAAACACAGCAGATGGAGAAGAAGTGGGTGTTAGAATGTGATTGAGTTGATGTGAGCTGACGGCCTTAGGGTGCTGAAGAAAAGGCCTCAGGCTGGATCTTGCATCTCCAAAGCACTTTCCAGAGAAGGTGGATTTGTATGAGACTTGAGATCTGGGTGGGGTTTAGAGAAGCAGATGAGAGGAGAGAGATTTATCATAAGGTAGACACTGGGAAATGAAGGAGTGGAAGTGGACAGTTCAGGCCTCTTATGCAGATGTGCTGGCGCTGGTCTGTAAAGGGAATGGACTAGCATGTGTACATGAAAGTGGAAAAAAGCAGTTTGGGTTCATTGATTTGGTCTACATTATAGAAGTGCATAAAAAAAATGTAAAAGAAACTCACATTAGCATAAGATGCAAGAGACAGCGCAGGCTGAGGTGTCCTGCTACAGCCCAGTGGACAGCAGAGAGCCTGGCCATAATTTACACACAACAGGCATTTGTTGTAAATTAGTGGAAAAATAGGACCCCAAAAGGCCCTGCTTTGGAACACAGGGACACCTCCTAATAAAGCTTACATCTGCTTCTATCTGAGATGTTCCCAGGACACTGGTGGCTGTTGCCACAGTTATGAAAAACTGTAATAACCATCAAAGCATTATGTACTTTATAGAGAAATGTTTTCATGAGAAAATACTGGCCACTGTTTCCCTGTTTACAAAGAGAAGCCTCATTTCTGGGTCTAACATTCTTGCTCTAGTTGTGTTTTCATGGGTTAGGGAGATTGATACCTTTTTGTTTGTTTTGGAGATGAGAAGCAGTAACAAAAAGTTCCATGTACCCAAAGTTTTAGGTTTCTGCATCTCTTCACATCCAAGGTTAAGCTAATAAAGCGTTAGTGGAGATCTCAGACTCCATCTGTTCATTCTTCGGCAGAGAGTGACGAAGGAAATATGTCGCCCTGCAGGTCCCACTTGATTGTGCTCTGCTAATCACCATTTCCTGGTGGCTGCCACCTGCCCTGGCTCCAACTCAAAGAGCCAGAGGGAACCTTCAGGGAAAGGTGAAGTTCTTCATTAGAGCTTCCCTGGGCTCTTGTGATGCTTAGTTTTTCCTCAGCTTGACACAGAACTAGAGACAGGATGAAACAGGAAACTTAACTGAGGAATAGTCTCCATCAAATTGGCCTCAGGGCATGTGTCGGGGCTGGTTTCCTTGATTAATGATTGACATGGGTGAGTCCAGGCCACGGGTGGGTCCACCCCTGGGCAGATAGTCCTGGATTTTATTTAAAAGCAGCCTGAGACAGCTATGAAGAGCAAGCCAGTAAGCAAGATGGATCCATGGCTTCTGATTCAGCTCCTGCCTCCAGGTTCCTGCCCTACGTTCCCTGGAAGCTGTTAAGCCAAATAAACCCTTTCCTGCCCAGGTTGTTGCATGTCACAGTGCCTATTACAACAGCAAAAACAACGCTAGGACATGCTTCTTCTCGTTCACAACTTGCTTGAGGTTTTCCTAAGGGGACGAGTGAAATGTAACAAGTCCAGTAAAGGGGCCAAATGGCACTTTCTCATCTGTCCACAGACATCCTATGGGTCCCCAGCTATTCATGGGGTCTCACAGCCTGGAAGTAACCTCAAAGGTATGAACCAATCCCGGCAGGCAGTTTTCAATTGAAGAAGGTAAGTCTGCCGATGAACTGCTCAAGGATTCACAGGTCACTCACTGAGAGGCCATGGGTGGGACCAGCTCAGAGTTCCTGCCACACTGTTCTTGCATGCCACCAACCTGCCTCATTCACGTCTGACTGGTTTGAGTCTTGCTTTCAAATCAAATACACACACTCGTCATAGAAGTCTATCCAGCCAATAACCATCACGTTACACGTAGTACACGTCTCTTGCCATCTCCGAATGAATCGATGCTGGAATGGCCTGAGACTTGAGAGATCTTAGTTAAAAGGAGTCCTCTTCAAGATGTGTGACTTCTGATGAAATTTACACTGAAAGTTGAAACTCAGTGTTTCTTGTCCTGACCATACACTGCCAATTTTGGTGAGTTTATAGAAACAGCTCTCAAGATGCCAGACTAGCAGAGCCCTGGGCTACTTTGCAAGGAGTGAGGCCCAGCACCTGGGGAAGCTAAGAGCAGGGAATGTCAGTGCCTGAATAATCACCACTTCCATCAGTGGGAGGCATGCCTCATTGATGGCCCTTGAATCTGGAAAGGACAGATACCTTGACTCCCCCTCCCACTCCTCCATGGCCCCCTGAGGTAAATCAACAAAGGGCAGAAGGTAGGTAGGTGACTTTTAATCCTTTAATTGGGACTGATCTCTAAGACTCCTGGTATAATGTTCCTCTTTCCCCTCTTGAATTTGTGTTAAAAATAAAAGCTTATAAAACTGACATTGAATTGCTCAACTCTAGTGTGATAAAATAAGAACACTATTCTTTCAAGGTAAATGCTGACGTTTGTTCTTACTAAACAGAATGTGGGTGACATAAGTGAACCCCCCGAGTAAAGTCAGTGTACAGGGTTCTCAGAGAAACTGCTGGGCTCCAACTTCAAATGAAAGAAGAGGCAAAGAGGGAAAAGAGCGGATGTGTCCTGGGAAATAAGTTAAGTGCCTTAGCAGAGTTCGGAGAAATGAGAGTGGAAAACAACATTACATCCTACAGGACTCTACCCACAAAGTCCTGAAGGATAGCTAGTGTAGCCAGAGGTAAAAATCATACATGTTCTTTCTCTAATAAACTCTGTACTTCACCACTCCAGACAAATTCAAACTCTCTTCTCACCACTGTTCAGAGAGGACTACACTTTATACACCAAAGAATTTCAGACTCCGGGATCTGCTCTGCTGTCCTTGCCGTAAAGCCCAAAGCAAATCCTTAAAGTCCTAGAGTCTCTTCTGTTTGTCTGCACCCTGGCATGGGTTGAGTTCCCAATAGTCTTAGACCCATCCTCTGTCACTGAGTCTTTTCTGTCCCCTTCCCATTGTTCACTCCACTGCTCATCCTCTAATGTAGCTTGGGTGTGTCTGCTCCTGTCCCGTCACCCATGCCAGCTTCCTTTAGGCTGCCACCTAATCATCAGTCTACCGAGTCTCTCTGGTTTCACTCTTGAACCACTAAGACCCATTCTTTCCACAGCACCCAGAGGGGTCCTTTAGAGACACATCTCAGATCACGTCTCACTTCTGGTTGAAAACTCCCATGGGCAACTCATTGTACTGGGGACAAGGACAGCTTAGCCTTGGCTGGCTCCTTTTACTTTGTATTCCCCAGTTCCTCATCTGACTGACCACTTCAGTCCTTATGTCTTTCCTTCAGGGAAGCTTTCCTGACTCCACTTGTCTAAAACCATTCATATCCCTACTCCCATTCTCATATTTTCTACACTTTGTAATGTTTCCTAGACATTATATATAATTTAATGTAATCCTTGCGGTTATTAAATTGTTCTTTCTTCTCCCATTACATTTCCCCAGTACCTACCTTAGTCCTATATAGGTGTACAGGGAGATTTTAACACGTGTTTACTGGAGATTGAATGATATTGACTCCAAGCAAATTTTCTGTGTACAATGCACAGGAAAACACAATCGCGCATTTTCATCCTTCCAATTACCCTCAGAGGTAAGCATAACGATCCTATATCAAAGACATTAAAATAGAAACACAGAAGGTCAAATAACTTGACCAAGCAGCTTAGAAATGACACAGGTGTGGCGTTTGCTGCAGACTCTGGCTCAGGCCCCCGCAGTCTAATTTTCTCAGCTCTGCAGATAGCATGGCTGATGTTTAGGTAGGTTCTTCTGACCTGATTTGTCTTCAGAGAGTAGAGAACAGGAGAGTTACTAGGAACTATGTAAGAGAAAAGGTGGTTGTTGCTTGTGTAGGGATATTACAGGGACACCGGGAGGTTTTGTCACCTTTTTTCCTGTTTGTGGTTCCCCAGCGAGTGTCTGTTTCTTACTATGCTCTCTACCTGCCATTCAATGTAGAGTAGACAAGGAGCGGATAGGAAGAGGGCCTGTGGAAGCCACAAAGAATTTTGGATCTCACTGTCTTTCTCTGTAAAAGTGGATCTAGGAGCTCTGTTCTGTGTTTACAGGGTTACTGCTCAGATGATGGTTTATGTAGACCCTGACCTTGGCTGAAGGTTTTTCCAGGTCTTCCCCCTGGATATTTCCTCTGCCCACTCACTCATTACACATTAAGGTTAGAACAACATCAAAACAGACCAGATGAATTCTTGCGGTGCAAGGGCACTTTGCCAGAGCTGGGGTAGACTCTGACATGCCCACTCCCCTTGGGAATTTCTAAATGTGTTCCTGCATCTGTATGTTTACCTAAGAAATAACCAGGACAGACCTATATGTGTTAACCATGAGGTCAAATGTTGGGTGTATACGAGGTTCAGACATTCATGCAAGGAGCACAGATGAAATTGTTGATAAAAGAAATCATACACATTGATATGAGGTTACTTTAATAGTGAAGCTTATGGAAGTCTGAGAACATACATTCATGGAGACTAATCTAAATGGGAAAAGTAGTGGAGGCTTTCACAAAGAAACATTAACTGAAATTTAAAGGCTAATTAGAAGTTTTTTTTTTTTTTTTAGAGGAGAAGTGTCTATAGTTCACTAGGCAATAAGGATGGCATGGGCAGATGGGGAGGAGGTTCCTTAGTGTATTCTAAGACCCAGAGATCAATATAAGTATTACACAGCAGGTGAATGGATCCTCTGTGGAGGGGAATGGAGCCCAAGCTTCCCTGAGAATGAGGAGACAGAGTTGAGATCCGCCAAAATGAAGTAGTCTGTGAGCTGGGGCATCTTGTCTGTTCACAGGAAACTATTTCCACATAGTATCTCATATACATATGAGAGCTTTTGCCTGGGAAACGGGGATGTTAAAACCAAGCCACCCATTTCTTCTGTTCAACTGTGCTGGGGAAGTCTCTTTGGAATCAACAAGAAAGTCTCTATCAACTGTCAACATCACTGGCTCTGGACATGAGGCACCAAGCGAAAGAGCTTGCCAGTGTCTCCCTTTGGCTGGCGTTGCTGCCGAAGATGGCTGTATGTGCCCTGGGGTCCATCCTAATGCCAGTTATCTGATGAAGATGTCCAGAGTGACCAGAAAGCATTTGTTGAAAAAAGAGAAGCAGACAGGACCAGAAGCCAGGAGGCATTGCCTGCCAACTGTGCTGAGGGAGAAGCTGAAACTCCTTTTCCTCCCTGGAAGCAACATTAGTGACAGAGACTGACATTCCAGAACACGGTTTAGGAATAACAACTGAGGGCGGTTCAAAAGAACAGTAATAGTCCATTTTCCACTCCTATCCTATCTAGCTCAAGCTGGATCAGTAATCCAAAGGCTTTCCTCCACTTTAGGCCCAGAGTAAAAATTTCGCCAGGTACAAGCAGGAGAGGCAAGGTTTTAACAAAAAAATCTTTGTGGCTGCTAAGTGCTCCTCAATCTCCCAAAGAGCTCCCTGCTGCACACGCTCCCGGGGCAGAGGAGATGGGAGCTTTGAGGACTCCTCATCAGAAAAGTGCATGTCTCCGCCTCTACTGCTGGGGAAGCTCAGAGGCGAGCTGGCCAGCCGGTTCATAAAGTGTGACTGTTAGCACATTAAGTAAACATTTACAAAAATGGAACCTGCCGGACAGCTCAGAGCCTGGCATGTGTTTTTTTTCTTCCTTTACTCAAAGAGCTCAAAATTGCCTTAAGTGGAGTTTAATTGAAAAAGTTCACCTCAAGAGTGTGATTAAGTCTGGAAAATATTAGCCAACAGGGGAATTCTTCATAAAGTTATGACCGAGTGGAAATACAGTGATAATGGATGCCTTGTGTGATGGGTACCATTAAAGTTACATATGTATGTACAGCTCTGAGCATCAACAGGCGAGTGAGTTACTACATTACTGCTCTGTGACCTCTTCCTGGTGATAGTAGAAGCCACAGGCATGTAATTCAAGTCATTCAAATTCCTAGACAGAATCACCAAGATTTGAGAGTATTCCTGTTATAATCGCCCACCAGGCATGGTAATTCTGTGTGCAGGCTGTGTCTGCATAATTGTGGGTACCATGATTGACTTCTCATAAACTCATGAAATATTCAAATAGGAAAAGAATTCTCATTTTCTGGTTTGCCCTCTCAAGTAAACACATAAAGACAAACAAACATAACAACCAGCAATTCTGAAAATGTTCACTGCCAGACTAGTTAAGTGATTCCCAGATTTGAAGGATGTGATGGTGTTCAGATGCTATGACAAAATACATGAAAATTTCAATTTACAAGGAGGAAAGGTTTACTCTTGTTTATAGGTTAGAGCATTTCGGTCTGGTCCCAGGGCTGAATTCTTTGTACTGTGCCAAATCAACATTATGGCAAGGAATATGTGTAGGTATGAAGCTCATCTCAAAATGAGAGAATAGAGAGGAGGCAGGACCAGGTTCTCAATATCCCCTTCAAGAGCATGTCCATGGTGATCTCACTTCCTGCTACAAGGACCCACCTCTCAATAGCACTGTCAGCTGGGGCCAGGTCACCCACACAGAAGGCAGGGGAACTTCTGATGTGAAAAGGGCTCTAGACAAGGTTAAGACTCAGGTGTGGTATTCTGGTGTTGGCTAACTTTGGTTCTCCCCTCACTCAGCTTCTAGTTGGGTTTCCTAGAGGATTCATAATTGTTTTCAGGTAAAGAGGAGCATATAGGTACTAATTTGGTTGTGTCTGGGGAGAAAGAAGGCAGGAAATGCTCCTCACTTTTTACTGTGGACCAGGAGACCTTACGGTGCATATATTGCGATCTTAGTTCAGTGGTATTAAAAAGTCAGCAGATGGTGCTGAGATAACTGCCTTCAGAGATCTTTTTGAGAAGGGAGGAGCAACAGAGGACTTGTCCTAGAGTTAGGTTTGCATGCAGATGGTGAGAGTTACTTTGACTATAACATGATGCAATTGATGGCATGGAATGTCTTTGTCATGACTGACAGAAATAGTGACAACTCTCTCTTCTGGTTTGGAAGTGGGGTCTTTGGACGGTAATTAGAATTTGAAGAGGTTATGAAGGTGATGGCTTGCAAAGCTTACAAGATGAGGAGGAGCTCTGAGCTGATGTCTTAGATGCTTTTCTACTATTGTGACAAACCATTGTGACCAAGTGGCTTTTATAAAAGAAAGTGCTTAATTTGGGGATCAACAGTTCCAGAGGGTTAGAGTCCATAACCATCATGGTGGGGAATGTGACGGTAGGCAGATAAGCATGGCATTGGAGCAGAAGCTGAGACCTTACATCTCCATCCACTAGCATGAGGCAGAGAGAACTGACTAGGAATGACATGAGCTTTTCAAACTCCAAAGCCCCACTCCCAGTAACATACTCCTCCAATAAGGTTTCCTAATCCTTCGCAAATAGTCCCACCAATTGAGGACCAAGTATCAAACATATAAGCCTATGGGGGATGTTCTCATCCAACCCACCATAGCTGGCAAGTTTGCTCTGTCTCTCCAGGGGATGCCCTGCCTTAACAGCAAACACTGTCACTGTGCTCTTGGATTTCCCAGCTTCCCAGTCAAGGACCATATAAACTTAGGTTCTTCATAAACTAGCCAGACTCAAGTGTTTTGTTATAAAACCAGAAATGGACAACAGCAGCTGTGATCTACTTGAACACTTAGGATTCTTAAAGTGAATTCTGTCATCAATCCAAGGTCTCTGTAATGTCGCAGAATGCAAGGGTCACCGGCACATCTCTATGAAAGCTCTACACAGAGGCTTTAACAGTATGTGTCTCTTCTCAAATCTGAGACTTTTCCAGACATTACCTTTTCAAGCACTTTTCTTCTCCTTCTCCGTGTTGGTGGCATAGAGGTCATGGTATATCACGGCTCCACAGAGCACCAAGGCTCATGCTTCTTTGTTTTCTTCTCATGCAGTAATCTCTACTGTTCTGTCCATTGCTCTGAACTCTAGTTCACAGATTCTTGTCTCCGCTCCATTTTCTTATGATATGTTGCTGGGCTTTTGCTTTGTTTCATTTTCTTACTTTTGTATTTACTGCACTTTGAGGTTTTAAGCTTCCCTTTTGGATCTGTCTTTGCTGTGGCTTGCACTCCGCTCGTTGTCTTGGGCCCATTTGCCATGGTTTGTTCAAGAACAGTTATTATGGTTGCTTTAGCATTCATGCTGCCCCCTTTCTCTCTCTCTCACCTTAATGTTAGTGTTACCGCCCCTGACTGGTTTGGAATATTAGCTTCTTAGTATGTTAGGTATTTTCATGATGATGATGATGACGATGATGATGGGGGTAATGACAATGCCTGAGACCAGGACCCATTTGGGTGTTGAGAAATGAGGCGTTGAACCTCATTTTAACACCCAGTTTGCACTGGATTCTGATTCTGCTTCCTTGTGGAAAGGGAACTGTGAATTTGTTTTATTCAGAGGGAGACACAAGTGTGATGGTCAATTTGGCCTCCACCAGGGAGTAGGATTCTGGGCTCCTCCTGACTGCTGGCCATCAGAAGTTCCAGCTCTATGTGTGGTCTCCACAAAGACTGGTCTGCAGGAATGGTGTCGTATTACTTATCTGGGCTTTTCTGGTTTGTCATAGCCTCATTGGGAGGGAACATCTAAGTCCTCCCTCAGCCCTCACTGCTGTTCATGGGGACATACTGCTTCCTATGTTTTCTGGGTGACATAGAACAGTTACTGCCCAAAAGGTTTCCCTCCTGCTCTCTGCCCCTCTTTTAAGCTCCTGTGCTGGCTGAGCTTCTAAAAGAGTTCTTTTTGTTTCAGGAAGCTGCTGGTTTCTGCCTTTGGGCCTCACTCTACACAAACCTCAAAAGACCAGCACACAACTCATGAGCATGCCACTCTTCAAGCCCCAAGATGCCTAGGCAGTGGGTCTTCCTTTCACCTTTCAGTTTTATGCGCAGTGCGGGGGGTGGGGGGTGGGGGGGGGACGGGGCTGTTTTGCATCTGAATGCAGAGTGTGGAGTGTCTTTGCGGTGGCAGTGCTTTGCATCTGAATGCAGAGTGTGGAGTGTCTTTGCGGTGGCAGTGCTTTGCATCTGAATGCAGAGTGTGGAGTGTCTTTGCGGTGGCACTGCTTTTCTCACTTAACATTGTGGCTCTGGGAGCTGTCCATGCTGGTAGCTGAAGACTTGGTTCTAGTTTAGTGTTGATAGCTTTCTCAGTCCTCTAGTTAGCACCTGTCAAGTAAATTTTCTATGGAATCTTTCAAAGGAAGCTCCATCTCAAATGGCAGAGACAGACATCTATTTTTTTTTTTTAATGCTCTAAGAAACTCAAAGCACCATTCATTTAGCATCATTGAGATGCAAACCTTGGCACATATTTCTCTTTTCCTCAAGATAACTACACTAGCTCCAGGCATCACACACAGAAGAGGGACGTGTGTGTGTGTGTGTGTGTGTGTGTGTGTTTGAAGCTTCCATGTGTCATGTGCACCAGAATTGCATTGCTCAGGATAGTGCAGCATGAAAATGTGACATCTCTTGATCTCTAATTCTTAGGCATTTGAAGACAACAGAAGACCCGCTAAATCAGACATGGACAACATCTCTGCAGTGCCTACTTCAGATCACAGACACATGACCATTAAGTTGGTCTTATCTACAATTATGGAAGGAGAACAAGGTGTCTTTCAAGCCCTCATACATGATGCTTGCCCTGAACACTGGAGAGCAGTTTCTCAGAGGTAAGTACTTTTTGAGTAAAGCTATTTTGAGGGATTGGTGGTATGATGCATGTATATCTCCAAACGAAACTACCTTTACTCGCCTTTTCCTGGGAAATGAGACAAATCGAATCCTGAACAGATCTCATCCATGCTTCTGATGTGCCCTGACCTGCCTGTGCCCCCTCTAGTCTGTCTTCAGAGGGGGGTCTTCTTTTAGTTGATTTTAGGCAATTTTCATAGTGAGAAGCAGAGATATTATGGTTCTCTAGCAATGTCCTCTACTATCAGAAAACAATGCACAGCTTATAGAAGTGTGAAAAATTGTGTGGGAACATAGAAGAAGCACCTACCATAGCTTATTGGTACTCAGGGTCACTTTGTGTAAGTTACATTCTTAGTGGGGTAAGGGATGTAAAGACTTACTTGCTTTCTTGTCCCAATTCGCACTAATGCTTAGTCTGGCTTTCAGCTGTAATTTTGTGGAGGGAGGGTAGACACACACACACACACACACACACACACACACACACACACACACACA
>CAJQZJ010032004.1:5421500-5470341 GCA_907164525.1 Lophiomys imhausi | reverse complement strand
ACACACACACACACACACACACACACACACACACACACACACACACACACACACACAGGGGGCGGGGGGAGATGAATAAAGCATACCCAGAATGCTACTTTTCCTGGAACCTTCAAAATTGAGACTGATTTTTTTGTTTATGAATTTTACAAATTGTCCTAGTTTGGTTATCATTGCTGGATAATACACTATGACCAAAGCAACTTGGGGAGTGTGGGGATTTCAATAGGTCTGACTGCCATAGACTCATGTGTTTGAATGCTTACTCCATAGGGTGTGGTAGTATTAGGAGGTGTGGCCTTTTTGGGGTAGTTGTGGCCTTGTTGGAGTAGGTGTGTGACCTTGTCAGAAGAAGTGTGTCACTATGAGGGTGGACTTTGAGGTCTATGCTCAAGCTATGCCCAGTGTGGCACACAGCCTCTCCTTCTGCTGCCTGTGGATCCCGATGTAGAACTCTCAGTTCCTCCTTCAGCACTATGTCTGCCTGAATGCTGCCATGCTTTCTGCCATGATGATAATGGACCAAACCTCTGAAACTGTAAGCCAGCCCCAATTAAATGCTTCCCTTTATAAGAGTTGCCTTGGCCATGGTGTGTCTTCACAGCAATAAAAACCCTAACTAAGACAAGGAGGAAAGGGATTATTCTGTTAAGCTTCCACATCACTGTTCATCATAGAAAGAAGTCAGGACAGGACCTCAAGCAGGAGAGGAACCTGGAGGCACGAGCTGATGCAGAGGCCATGGAGAAGTGCTGCTTGCTGGCTTGCTTCACTTGGGACCAGCCCAGCCGTGGTCCCACCCACAATCGGCTGCCCCCTTCATCAGTCACTAAGAAAATACTCTACAGGCTTGTCTACAGCCTGAGCTTATGGAGGTGTTTTCTCAATTGAGGCTCCCTCCTCTGTTGTGTCAAGTTGACATAAAACTAGTCAGCGCACAAATATTGTCTGAGTTTGTAGATATGTTAGTATGGCGCTAAAGCACCAAATAATTTGAGTAAAATAATTGATGTTTGAAAAATGGAGGAAACGAAGAGTGAAGTCCTCAGAGAACAGGAGGTAGAGCCATGAGGGAGGAAGAACACATCTGGTGGAGAATAACAGTCATCATGTTGGGATAGGAGATATTGGGAAATTTTAAGACGGAAAAGAATATATCAGAAGCCCTTCATTTTCCTCTACATAGTCAGAGGTCCCCTCATGGCAGATTATAGTAGGAAGCTTGAAAATCATCTGCCACCCAGCAAAATGCCCGGTGTTAGTTTTCTATTGTGTGTAACACATTAGTATAAGCTAGTGGCAACAGGCATCTCTCAGCTGGTTCTTCTGCCTTGTACCTCACAAGGGTTGTGGTACCACTTGGGATGTGTTTTCACTTGAAGACTTGAGTGAGGAAGAAGCTACTTCTGAGCCCCCAGGTTCCGGCATCCTTCATTTCCTTGGAGTTAGGGGCTGATGGCTCCATCTTTTCATTTGGTTAGCAGTTGCCTAGCTACTGGAGAATACATGTGTTTTTCAGAGTCCATTGTGGATTGTAGGTAGCACCTCAACCTTAGGCCATGTGCCATTCCCAACCTGGATGCCTTCTCTTAGGTGGTAAGCAGGACATCTCCAGAGTATTGTGCAACAGTTTCCTCTGAGATTGGAATGTTCCATCCTGTAGAGAAGCTCCTTAAGTAATAAGGTGAACAACACTTAAAATAGAAATCCCTGAAATGGATCAGATCCACTAGGCCCCTCCCTACCAGATTTAGCAATGACAGCTGAAAGTCCCTCAAAGACTAACTGAGCTAAGTTGCAAGGAAGACTCTGAGAGCAGACCAGATGCATGTAAGAGGTTTAGTATGAGTCACTCTCCATTCTGTGGAGCTGTCTATAGGCAGGGCAGTGTTCTCCAGGTGGCCAAATTTTATGATCTGTCACCCACGCTGGGGTAGACTGGGATTATGCAACTGTCTTGTATTGTAATTCCCCCACTCATATTTCCATAAGTAACTCCAATAAAACTCATTGGTTCACCAAGTTGGACTTTGGTGGTATCTGTACTTTGGTGTGTCCCTATCTGAGGTGAGTAGATCTGTGCATAATATATCCTCAGGAAAAGTATTTTACAGACCATCTAGTCACGGGATTGACCTCTATTACCTTTGCTTCATTTCCTTGGCTCAAAGTATGCCATAGTTCTTATGCCCACTTGAGAAGAGATGACACAGAAGTGTGACCCCCAGGAAGTAAGAGTCCAGAGGGACCACCTCGAACTCTATCAGTCATTACTCCCACATTTGAGCACAAAGGCCCACCTTCTGTGTGCTTCTGCTGTCTGCAGAGGGGACCTTTCTCTAAGTCACTCTTTCCCAAGGCATCCCTCTCATTCCAGAAGGTCTCTAGGACAGGGGCTCATCTCCAGGTTAGGTCATTTTGTTCAAAATTCAAAGACAACTTGGCAATTAAGCAAGAGCATGGCTGAGTCCAGTGAGGGTAGTTTTAATCGAGCTTTGCCTCCATTGACTCACTGACACATGTCTAGTCTCTTTGGTTTCAGCACTTCTGAGGATGAAGGCGGGAGGGATGTGGGACCAGTGCAGAGCAGCCAACAGCATGGCAACAGAAGGGCGGAGTAAGAACACAACAACACCCTTGTGTAAAATAAAAATTAATTAAATTATGCTGGGTGTCATTTGTAGAAATAATTAGTTAAATTGTTTAACCAGTATTTGGTTATATTTAATTGATTTGGTGGCTAATCCTTAACCATCCATTATAAATGAACACACAGAGACCACATGGATTTTACCAAGCCTTGTCCTGAATTGAGCAATCCTAGCCCATCTAAGCTAGCTCTTAATTCTAGTACCCAAATATGACCCCATATATACATACGTCCCCTTGGACTGCCATTCTCCACGATATGCCGATGTTCCTGGCCATGTGGAATGAGGTTCCTTTTTCTAACCCATGGTGTGTGCCTCCTTCCTGCTGCTCCTGGCTGGAATTCCTTCTTCTTCCTGCTCCTGGCTGGAATGCTTTTATTCCTCTGTCTAAAGCACAGGCTTCCTGCTGTAATCCCAGGAAGTCCCACCTTTCTCCGTCTTTGCCCAATCTCAGGCCTCGACATTTTATTTAACCAATCAGAGTCAATGTAAGTAACAGACAGCAAGCAGAACCAATTAATTAACATTTAGAATGCTTAACACTACCCCAACACCCTTGCCTGACAGGTTTTGGCTAATTGAGCAAAATAAAAATCTGTTTGGAAATGAGAAGTTGATCAAATGCCAGTTAGCAAGTGAGTTTTATAAATAAACCCTGAAAAAGAACAGAATCAAGTCATTATTTTGATTATACATTTTGAAAACAGAAAACTCAATTTAAAAGCTTCTTGGCTCCACACCTCACACCATGTGAAATTTTGAAGGGGTCAGAACACGTACCTTTTTCCTGGCCTCCATGACTTCTATCCTTCCTCAAATTGTCTTAACAATGGCGCATCTGTACATCCAAACAAACAGACAAGCTGGGAGATTACTGAGTTGACCTTTAACCTTGTGAGTATTTGTTTCAGAGCTCGGGGGAAATGCATTTCTGGGCCAATGAAAATCCCAAAACTGTCTCTGATAATTTGGTATTAAAGATAGCTCCATCAAATGCTTCTTGAAGCATTGTGAGCCTCGCCCTGCTCCTGACCCCAGGCTCCTTGGTACTTACATTCCTCTCTCCCTATTAAAGTGGATTGCTCCCAGACCCTCCTCATGTATACTCTGAGTGTGCTTCTTCTCAATACTCAATGATATTAACTGGCATTTACTAAGCATTTATCACATCAAAGCCTGGAGTGCTGTCATGAACCATCATCATCTAACATTCTCGGACATTCTTATGAGAATGCTCATGCAATTCCATGTCCTCTCATTTAATTGTTGTAGCACCTTTGCAAAGCATGTGCTTAGGAATACTCAGTTATTCACTTGTGCATTAACTGAGTGATTTCTGAAGATGAAATAGAAGTCAGATCTGTAACTTTGATAGTCAAAATAAATGGATTTTATACAATTTCTGTATTTTTCTTTATGTAAAGGAACAAATTGTCCAAAGAAAGGGAATTATTGGGGTTCAAAGCCAAAAAGCTGATAGAGAGTCATAGGCGCTGATATCCGTTTGGGAATATATAGTATATATAGTCTGCACAATCACGTGACTGCGTAACTGCACCGGACAAGTCTTCTTCCCCTCCATTACTCTAATAATATGACAAGAGTTTAGAATAAGAAAGGTACAGATATGGATTCTGAGTACAGAAGAACCCTAGAGCAATACAGTGTGGTGTCAAACAAGTCCTTCATGGTTGCTACTGTTCAAAGATGGCTCCCTCAGCACACGTGTGCTCTTTCCTGTATCAAGAAAAGCTTGAGTATAGAGTGGCCCTGGAACCAACAGGAAGATGGGGAAGTTTGTGGAGAGATGTCCCTAGGAAAGAACCAAAGCCCTCTACCTGCAGCTTGTGGAGTTTGCATCTGACAGCCAGCTGTATGAGTGCATCCATTCTAATCCTCTGCTGAACACAGAAGAAGCAGAATTGCATCCAAAGGAACAACATGCTTCAATGCACTAAATTCCAGGTGGTTTGTTAGGCTGCTGTGCACAACCCATGAACTCCTGCTTGCCCTGTGAACCTTTGTTAAATTGTCTTCCTTTCCTTTCTTCTGAATTCATGCCCCAGAAGCATCAGGATTAACCCAAGACTCCTTGCAGTGGTTGCAGACCCCCCCCCTTCATCTCTACCACAGAGGACCATCTCAGGACCTGGGTGGGACTCAGTTGCAACCAGCAGCCAGTCCGTAGACCAGGACTTCAGTTTTAAGAGAGAAGGGCTTTCTTTACCTTGGTTTTGATGGTCTATGTTTCCTGTCAACAGCGAAATGATTAATTCAGGGATCACAACTAATTTTGGACTCCAACAAGGCCCTCATGGAAGTTGCTTTTGCATATGCCCATGACTGGCAGTCAGTGGCACCCAGGAGCTGTCCAGTGGTGCTGGCATGGTTTCTGAGGCTCTGCTCCTCCTCATATGTTCCATTTATGGTGCAGCAGACATACCTCACATCTTTTTGGGGCCCAGTAGCTGTGACACACCACAAGGGTAGTTACATATAATTTGATTTCATGTCATTTCAACCTGATTATGCCATCATGGTTTTAATTTATATACTCTAGATTACATTTTAATGGTCTGGTTTGCATTCTCCCTCCTCTTTTTCTGCTTGATAAAAATTTAAAAGGACATCTGTTGTGCAGAGGATGACTTTTTCCCCAGGATACTACTGCACCAGAATGTGTGATAGTAATTTTTCTTAGGAAATAACCTCCCCTATCTTGTCAAGTCAGGCTTTGACTGTGAAAGGCTCTCTTAATTCAACTGCTGTTTTCCCTTGCCATTTGTTTACTGGGTGGATGAATAACTCCATCTCACACCTCATTCTAGCCCCTTACACATTTATCTTTCATTCCGAAGAAGGAAGTCTGGAGTTTGGGGCCTGGCCAGAGGCTACTGAGGAATTCCTAAGCTGTTTTACAAGGTTTTGATAATGAACATACTGCCTGTTGTGGACAGAGAAAGGTAGAAGGAAGCTCTGTGCTATGGAATGCAAGCCATCATCACCAATGACAAAGATTTAAGGAATTTCACTCCTGTATCCAGGGTCCTGCAGTGTCTGTTTGATGTTTTGCAACTGGTAGTCATTTTGCAAATCTCCCATTTCCCAATGTCTGAGGGTGTTTCTGGCACATTGGGAGATACTATTGTCACCTAGAGGATAGGGGTCAGGGATTCAATCAAACGCAGATCAGATGGTGCTCTTTAGTAAAATGTTATCTCTTCCCAGTGTCAACAGTTTTGAAGTCGACAAGCCCAGACCTGTGGGCACACATCTTCCTGTTCTTCATGAAGTGGAAGCAGAGAAAAGGGGAGTAGAGATGAAATATGGACACAGTATGCCATCAGCCACATAGAATCCACCAAATCTGCCAGCCCCTGATGGTATGCCACTAAGTTAGTCCACCTGTGACAGGGAAGGACACTTACCATGGGACACAATGACCTCTTGTAAACGTATAGAGGGGGCTCAGGGCTCCTCAGCATTTGTGGCTGAGACTCCCTTTGTCTATCTATGTCCCTCCTCTTCTTTGTGCCCTCTTTCTAGAGATGCCATCCCCCCAGCCATGGGCTTTAAGACTATCTTCCAGATGATGACACCCCACATTTCTATCCACCCCAATCCTTTCTACAGACCCTTGATGCACACACACACAAATAGGCTAGTATATGTTTTCCAAATGGCTGTTTCAAATTTAATCTGTCCAAAATGGAGCATCTTCTTTTCTCTCTCAAACATTCCCACCCCCACGAAATCCCTCTCCCAGTAAATAGGAACCTACTCTGCCAACTCTTTATCTTTTCAATCTTCCAAATACCTACATCCAGTCTATCATACTCTGTGGAAGCCATCTTTTAAACCCCCAATCCTCTTTCTTCACTCCGTTTCTCTTTCACTTCCTCAGGCTAAACCGTCATGGCAGGTAAGTCTCAAAAACAGTTTCCTGAGTGAGTGACCATCATCCTTCCCTTTTTTGTCTCTTCACACCAATCCCTATATGCCACCAACATGAAAATTTGACAATGTTCCTTCATGGTGATACCTCTTTCAGTATCATCTGTTGCTCTTGCATTGCAGTCTCTGATGTCTTCATTGATGTACATCAACTGGTTCATCTGTTAAAACTAGTGTCATTATAAGAAGAGAGCAACACAGAGACCCAGGAGGAGAAGATGGCCCATATGAGAAGAGAGGCAGAGAAAGGAAATGATACATGAGAGAGTGAAAGTATCCTGGAGATTACCAGCAAACTCCAGGCAGTAGAAATGGCAATGAAGGATCATCTCAGTATTTTCGGCCATGCTGGTACTTGGAATTTGAACTGTGAAGCTCTAGAACTCAAATACAACTCAGTATTTCTGATGGACTAAGTCTTGACACATGGTCTGTGGTATGTTGCAAACTCTCACATCCTCACTCTCTTCAACCTCTGGGGAATTTTGGCCTTCTTCCTACTCCTCACTCACTGGGCTCAATAGTAAGGGCCTGGTATTAGCCTCTCCCTTTCTTTGGAATGATGTGCTGTCCTTTGGTTTTTGTAGACTTGCTCCTTGTCATTCAAATGGCAGTTGAAATATAGCCTCTTCAGTGAGGATTTCTTTGATGGAAATCTAATTCAGCCACCCCTAGCCATCTTCCACACCTCCTTGCATCCTGCCTTGACTCTCCACTTAGGATCTGATGCCTCATCCGACTGATACCACATAGAAATTCCTCACTTATTTGTTACTGCCATTGACTACACCACACAAACCCATTAGGCACAACACATTCCTCTCTTCTACCTACAATAGTGCCTGAGGTTGGTAGATAGTCCATAAGTATTTTTGGAACAAGTAGAGTCATTTACAAAATTCGTTCGCCATCAAAGTGAAACTCATTTGAGTAAGAAGATGAGAAGAAATAGACTGTGAGTAATTTAATTGGGTCTTTGGCAGAGAGAGGGTAAGACTTTCAAAGAAGGTGGGTAGAATTCTCCAAGGAAGTTTTCTTTTTCTGGAGAGAGGGTGGGTAGCCCCTGCTCAATGCCTAACCTTTGGTGGAAGGGATAGTGCTCAGTTGTGCTCCATCAAGCCCACGCTTTTTCTTCTGCAAATATTTAGGCTGTCTAAGCTCCTTCTCTCCCAAGCCTGGGAGAGCCACACACTAGCACTGGGTCTAATGGAGACATTGCACCATCATTAGCACAGATGGTTGTCATATGTATGCAAATGAGAAACAAATTGAATTTGGTGTCCCTTCTCACCAGCTGTCCTATCAAGGCAGGCTCCCAGAGCAGTGAAAAAAACTGCCACCACATCGCTAATCTGTCACCACAGATTAATTACAATGAGCACATTCATCACCATTTGTTTTTAGTTCAAAGGGAAATATCTTGTTTTTCAAGTATGTCCTGTTAAAAGAAGGTGTTCGGCCTTGTAGAAACAAGGCCCCACAAGGGCACGAGGCTTCATTAGTTAGGAACAAGTAAAGGAAGAATGAGAGCCCTGGGCTGCATGCCTCCATCAGAGCTGACTGCTTTGCACCCGTGGACAGTGAAGGACTGTCAGTCAGTTCAGAAATAGAGACAGCCAGTTTTTGCTGGATTCCTAGTGAGTCGGGTTGTAACAGAGTATGGACAAGAATTACTGTTATTATTTGGAGAAAGGGTAGGCAGCACTAACCTCAGATTCAAGGGGTCAGATTTTATTTCTGAATCTAAACTGTATTGTTACTTAAAAGTTTTATTATATTGGTAGGTTATTTTGTTGCTATTCTTTTTCATCTTCTTGTTCTGTTATTATTATTGTTGTTTTTGTAGAATAGATTGAACCCCGGGCCTCGTCCACAGAAACCCAGCTCTCTACCGCTAGTACATCATCTGGATGTCTCATTTCAGACTAGTGGGTTGTTAACATTCTTTCAGAGTCAGAAAGTAATTGAAGTTTCAGAAAATGTGGACTGTATACCTATAAGATGCACATGGTCACAGTAGGTTATATTCAGCTGCATTAGACTTTTCACTTCATGGAAGTCTTCTGGACAGATATATTGAGAAAGTTTGACAGACAGGATTTATTTCCTTCTACTTCTCCTATGCCCCACTATGAGGCCAGTCCTTCCCATACCCTTTTCTATTTCAACTCTCAGTTTTAGCCACTAATTTGTTGACTCCTCCCTTTAACACTTCTTGGGTATCATACTGGTGATGGACAGTTAATGGTGAAGGAAACCAGGCATGCTGGTTTTTCCAAAGCATACTCCAGAAAGAGAAAAGCATAGAGACATGAGCTTCCAGCTGGAAGTAATGCCTACAATGGAGGCCCACAGGGTACTAGAAGAGCCAACAGCGGGTGGTTTCCAACCTGTCTAGAGTAGAGGACACTTCTCTGAACAGGTGGCAGTTACATCAAGATTGAATGATGATTGGTATGTGGCTAACCTGGCAAAGAGGAGTGACAGAACCTTCTCTTGTAAGCAGGCAACAAGCCTATGCTGGCTTAGGAAACTATAGGGGTATCATGGTGACCAACATATCAGACAGGAGGACTACTGGAGGACCCTTCAAGGAACACTGCCTATTCCCACAGCAATGGACAATCACTGCAGGGCTTCAGCCAGTAAGGAAACATCATTAGATTTAAATTGCAAAGAGACCGCTGATCCTCAACATTAGAAACAGCTGTTGGGTTTTGCAGTGACCTTGACTGTGAAGGGCTTTAGATCAAGAGCTAATTGTCCCATGATTCATGGAGGACACTGGACAGCAGACAGCATCCTTCCACAGTGGAGTGTTTGGTGTTTGGGGTCAGGGAGAATTCAGTGATTGAGTGCCATGTCAAGAACTGAGAACTCTTTTTGCACAGAAGGGAGCTAAGATTATTTGAACCAAGTTTGGCACAAGTCCTATCTTTAAAGAGCTCAAGATCAGTTTTTGAGAGTCAAGAGGTTCACAAGTGAGACTAACAGTAACAGACAGAGGACTGAGGGGAGCAAGAAGTGTGTGTATTGGAGACACATGTGCTGGGAGTGAATCATGTATAGGAATTTAAGCTAGGATGATTTTCAGCTTCTAGTAGTTTTTTCCACCCCCAAGTCTGGCCAAATAGCTCCTTGTTGGCAGTTGCACTGACGGAAGAATGAGAAGCTTCCTTTCAAAGCACATGATTAATATAAATTTCACAAGAAGGACAACCAATTACTTAATATGCTGTGAGAATGTAATACATTAAAGGAGGCCCATTAGAACAGAGTTGTACCAAAGGCAAGCATTTTGCCTAGCATATGGTGTTGAAAGGAAGAGACAATTCTGTCCTTGGCTTTCTATAAAGCAAAATTCTGATTGTGGAGAGGCAAAACATAAGTATTTGAAAAATGAAAATGTATAAATAATTGTGATGGCTGATTTTATCTCCCAGCTTGAACAGGCTGGGGTCCCTAGATGGGCCGATGTTTAGTTTTTGTCAAATTAACACAAACTAGAGTCAACTGGGAAAGGAGAACCTCAACTGAGGAATTGTCATCAGATTGTCTTAGGAATTTCCCATCAGATTGCCATGTGCACATTTTAAGATTATTCTTATTAGTGATTGAGCAGGGAGAGCCTGGACCGCATAAGAAAGCAGGCTGAGCAAACTACTGGGGAGAAAGCCAGCGAGGAGTATTTCTCCACTGTCTCTGCTTCAGTTCCTGCCTTGAGCTGCTGTCTTGGCTTCTCTCAGTGATGGACTATAACCTGGAAGCCAAGTTGCTTTTGGCCATTGTCCTTGTCATAGCAACAGAAGGCAAACTAAGACATCACATGATTGATAAGTCATTATTTCTGGATATTACTGAAGATATGTGAATAAGTGGACTGAAGAATGAAGTGCCATCCCCACCAGTGAACCCAGTTCGCCTAGTCTTTTGAGCACAAGATAGAGCAAAAGGGCAGAGGAAGGGAAAATGTATCCTTTCTCTTTGGGCTGTGTGACCTTGGCCAATAGAGAAATAATTCTTCGGCCTTCAAACTCTGGGACTTACCTCAGAGGCCCCTTAGGTCCTCAGATTCATCAGGTTCCTTGATTGTAAGCTTTCAGATTTAATGACAACACCAAGTTCCCTGGTTTTCTGGCTTTTGGAAAATCATGGGACAGTTCATTTTCCACAGTCACACGAATTCATTCTTACACTACATTCTCTTCTTCTTCCCCCTCTTTCTGTAATTGGTTCTATTTCTCTGGCAAATCCAAAGTATGTGTTAAGGAAGAATGACTTTTATAAAAATCTCATGTTTATAAATATATACTAACAAAAGTAAGAAAAAGGCATGTAAAAGATATTTATCAGCAAAAATATAATGAAAGTCTATATGTTCCCTCCCAAACAATACTCTTTAAATAAACAGTGGCTGCTGTAGAAAGAATACTACACAACACTTAGGAGGCAAAGACTGGATGACTGTGATGTGTGCTTACTTATAGGAAAATAGGCCCATGACACTACGGTGAACAAGTCTTCCAGATAAAATATATTTTATGTTACCAATAATAAGCATATTTCTAGTAATCATTAGATGGAAACTCTGTAAACTTTCTATCTGTAAAATTGAAAGCTTACTTAACTCAACTGTTCTGTATTTTCCATCTAGTTTTGAAGGAAGAGGGGAAAGTCCTTGCTTTCATCAAAGGGACACCACGCTACTCACTATCTGACTCCATCTCCTCTCTTCTTGTCAAGGACATCATGCTGCAGGTCCCACACCCTTCTTGTTTGTCACAGAATTCTCCCTATTTGGCTGAATTCCCATCAGCACACGAGAAAGTTCGCATTGTCTGCACATCCAGTAGCAGACACTGAGTCTTTGACAACCACCTATGCAGAACAAGGCTCGAAACAGTTTGCCCACAATGCCTGCTTCTGCCTCAACTCCGCCTGATCTGATCTCAATCTCTACCGTCGGACAAAAGCAGTGTCAAGTTTCTAAGAGGTCTTTGTGTTGCCAAATGTGTAGCTGCTTCTCTGGCCTCCTCTGATTCCACTCTGTGGCATCTGATACCATTATGACTTTTCTGCCTTTCTAAGTTCTTCGTCTCTGGCCTCTGTTTTCTCCCCTGGGCTCTGCTGGAGCAATGTCTAATGAGGAATACTGTAAGCTTTGGTCTGGATTCTTCCTTTCCCTCAGATAGATTGTTCACAACTTTGCCTGCTGTTGGGATAATTTTGGGGTGCTGGTTTCTAAACACAGAGTGATGTCTGCAGGGTGATTAGAATCTCCAGATGTGGAACTCTGATTGACAGGTCTTGAAAGCCTGTCATAAGGGTCGGTGACCCTTATGTAGTTCAAAGAAGAGAAGCATTTTCTCAGGTGATGCCACTTGGTGGGCTTGTTTTGGAAACTACTGTCAGAATGCTGAATTACTAGCAAATTTATACCTCCAGCCCCCAGATGGATGGTCTCATGGGAAGAACTAGGATAGCTTATTGTAAAGGGACTCTGGGTCAGCTTGATCCTGCTGACCTGGCCCACACTGGAGGTGGGATCAGTGCCAGTGTATTGGGAGACTCGCACTGGGCTCCTGTGATGTCCTGTGAGATGTGTCTCACACAGGCACGGACAAAGCAGAACGCCTTTATAAAGGGGTTTTTGGACATGCTATGACATTTTCTGAACAGTGATGTATAATTTTGCATGGGTAAAGAATGATTAAGACCCAATTGTTATCAGCTGCACAAGTGTCTCCTATGCCCCCCTGTCGGTACATGTTGCATATTACTTACCATTGTGTACCTGCCACCCCTCACCCCCACCAGGACACAGCAGTGAGGCTCTCTGAACTGTGCTCCTTCAGTTGCTCTGCAGCTTCACACTGCTCTGACCTGCATCCACCTGCCCTCTAATAACAACTCCTTCCCATCTCATCCTGGATTCTCTATTGCTGTTTGTCTATCTTTAGCCACTATTCACCCATAACCTTGCTCACAGTTCATTTTCTGTGTCAATTCGACATCCAGATGTTTGGTCCAACGTTATTCTGTATGAGTCTGAGAGGGTTTTTGGGGTCAGGCTGATGTTTGAATGAGCAGACTGAGGAAAGCCAGCGTGCCTTTCCCAATGTGGACTGGCCTCATGTAATCCTTTGAAGCTCGAATAGAAATCAAAGAGCCCGAGGAAGATGGAACATCTGATGTCTGGCAACCTGCACAAGGGGCATCAAGCTCAAATGTAAACTTCTTGAGTCTCAAGCGTGTTGCCCTTTGTAATTGTACCACTAACTCAGAGCTGACTGGCTTTGTTGCTAGAAAATCTTGAGACTTGCCCAAGTGCCCGAGGAGGCAAGAAGAGGGCGTTAGATTCTGTGGGATTGAAGTTAGAGACGGTTGTGAGCTGCCATGTGGGTGATGGGAAATGAACCCTGGGCCTCTGGAAGGGCAGCCACTGCTCTTGATCACTGAACCATCTCACAAGTCTCCAATTGTTGCTTTTTATTTGTTTTCTTTATTCAGCAAAATTGGGGTTTGTGTTGTGAGCCAAATCTTTACTTACTTGGTTTAAAGAGTTAGTGCAATTCGCATAAGAAAGCATGTTGCTGGTTCTGTAACCTGTTTTCTATTAAAGCTTGTGTTTTCTTCAGAGTGGGAGCTGTTGAGACAGCTTTGAGGTGTACAGCCCACACTGGCCTTGAACTCTCAGTTCCTTGTCTCATCCGGAGGTGGGTGCCTGTGTACAGTATAGTGGTCATATTTTTTACTTTTTCATTAAAAAAATTCTTTGTTCCTTGTTTGTTTTTGACACAGAGTTTCTACTCTGTGGCCTCAGAAGGCCTGGAACATACAGACTGACCTCAGACTGATAGTGATCATAAAACTTCGGCCCTCTTAAATGGGGATCACAGTGCTAAAAAACGTATCTTTATTGAAAAAATTGTTTTTTGAGTTCATGCATATTCTGATAACTTGAAAAATATTATTACTTGGTTTTGTAACTTACATTTTCAAAAAGATTCATTCTTATTATTTTTAATTATGCGTAGGCATGTGCGTGTGCATGTGGCTATATGTACATGAATGCAGGTGCTCGATGACGTCAGAGGTGTTAGATATCCTGGAGTTACAGACCACTGAGCTGCCTGCATGGGTTCTGGGAACCAAACTTTGGGCCTCTGGAGGAACAGCAAGTGCTTTTAGCCACTGACCCATCTCTCCAGCCCCATAAGTCACTTTTTAAACCTGAAAAATACACATTTAAAAATGACACCAAATATTCATTTAGATAGTTCAATGCAGACAATATTGGTGACTGCAATTTTCCCTTGTCTCTCCCACCCACCAGCAGTTTAGTAAATGTTATTTGCCACTGCTTATAAATGTTAAGTTTATTAACTGCTTATAAATGTTGAGTGTACCCACAGCTCTCTTCCTTGACCCGACATCTTTAATTCATTTGTGTCTCCACAGCTACAAGGCCATTCACCAACCTTTTTTTTGCTTTTCCTTTTAAATTTTGTTGGGGATTCCACTTCCGTGTATGTTTGGGGGCTTCCATGTTTACATTGTAACTGAAATATTATCTACTTTCATTCACATCCTACATTTGCAATTCTATTGGCCCCTTTGGGCCTGTTTTTCTTATTTATCCCCAGCTGAAGCTCCACATTCTGTGCTTACTTCCTTTGGAAAAACCAAATAGCCACATGTTTTCCAATTTTTTTCTTTTCTGCTGTTCCCTCTTTCATTTTCTAAATGATTTTGTTTGTTTGTTTTCTTCATGCTTGTTCCCCATAACCGTTAGTCTATTTACACCATGGTCTATTCTTCCATATTCTGGATATTGATGTTGGGTGTTGCTCATTTGGCCTGATGATTTCTGATTCATGCTTCATTGTCTCACTCAGCATCTTCTACAATGGGGTCTTTGTATTTCTGCCTGATCTTTTGTTTGGTTTTTATACTGTAAACAACAGTCTATTCAACATCATGGCTTTCAGTTTTTGAGCTTATGATTGGTGATTTTGTATTTAAAATGATGTACTGAGTGATGCCTAGTGTTTCTGAGTACAAGAAGGCTCTGAAGTGTGCTCCAGAGGAAATATACATTTTGATGAGCCCCTACAGGTGTGACTTATGACATGCAATGTGCTGTATGTTAGTTCAATGTTAATAAGTTATTAATACATATTAAATAGGAAATTCCTGCTTGAAGAATTAGAAATACACATAAAAGAAAACTACATACTTGTTGGTTGGTTGGTAACAAGAGGCTTTCAAAATCTGGATCTGACTGTCCCCCAGGAAACTAGAGTTCAGGATATGCTATTTCAGCACGTATCCACTTTTAAGAAAGGTAGCTACTGTGAGCAATGGCAGCTGGCCAACCTGCTATTTTAGGTAGCTTGTGTCTCTCAGTTATACGACAAACAGGGCTCATGAATTTTGTGATTTTGGATTGTTTTCTTGTGACTTTTTGGGTAAAGTCTGAGAAAAGAAGGACTGTCTTGCCATTTTAACACTGTGAATGTGTTTTTTTTTTTTTTTTTTTTTTTTGGTTTTTCGAGACAGGGTTTCTCTGAATATCTCTGGCTGTCCTGGACTCACTTTGTAGACCAGGCTGGCCTCGAACTCACAAAGATCCGCCTGCCTCTGCCTCCCAAGTGCTGGGATTAAAGGCGTGCGCCACCACCGCCCGGCTTGTGAATGTGTTTTTAACTAGGGTTTGTTTGAAGATTTCATTCTCTTTCTCCCCCCCCTCTCTCTCTCTGTGTGTGTGTGTGTGTGTGTGTGTGTGTGTGTGTGTGTGTCTGCTAGTGTACATGTGTAACATTGTGGAGGTCAGAGGACAACAAGAATGTTAGCTCTTGCCTTCCATGTTGTTTGAGGCAAAGTCTCTTGTCCTCAGCAGCAATGCATGCCTCAGGGTAGCAGACTCAAAATTCCAGGGATTCCCCTGTCCTCCTCCCATCTCACTGTACGAGTGGAGTGCTGGGATTGTAGACTTCGGGGGAATGCAAATTCAAGTCTGCACATTTGCATGGCAAACACTTTGCCCAGTGAGCTTCTGGCCTTCCTACCCAAGGAGGATTCTGATGCTCTGACCACACATGATGGAAGAGAATGAGAAGAGACAGTACAGTTGGGAGGGAACCTGGTCCCAAACTCTGCTGAGTGTGAAGATCCACCAAACAAGTCCTGGTGTCGGATTTGGTAATCTGGAAACTTTCAACTCGGTTTTGCCTTTGCCACTAGTCAGTTTGTGAGGACTGAATAAGTTAGAGTTTGGACCTGCGTTCTGGTTTACAACCTGTGCCCAGAAAAATAAAGTCGATCTTCAGGTCACACTAGCTTTATTCTCACAGAGATGTTAAACTGCTTGACCACCTCTCACTAGATTGACACTGACTAGATTTTAGTAGTTTTCAAAAATCAAACTGATTCAGAGCCAATTAAGGCATGCAGCAGTAGTGGTATTGGAGAAGGGAAACATGCTGTGGCTACTGAGGCTTCCTGGGGTCCAGGAACATCTCTATGAGATATACCTGCTTTTGGGTATCCTACACAGCCTCTGGTCACCAACATGCTAATGAATTCAATTTTTAAACAGCAGCTCCACTTCCTTTGTGTTAGACACAGAGAATCTCAGCTAGGGAGACCCAGCCACTTGGGTTCAGGACCTTTGTGTGATGATGCCAATTCTAGAGAAAGTAAGGTGGATTTCTCCTAACTGGTGAGACAGCATGAAGGACTAGCTATTTCCTGGTGTCTGCTGGGATTTTGCAAGGAGAACTGAGGAATTCTCAGGTTTTCTCCAGGGGAGTGTTGGTTATTATGACCAGGACCCGTGTTAAGGGCAAGGTAGTTTTGTGAGTTGGGATGGTTTGGATGGGATGATTATTGAAATCTCTTCCACTCCGAGACACAGATTTCTATTAACATATGTGACTGATGTGTTCTTTACTATGTTCAGTTCTGTTTGCTTAGCCACTCTGTCCATCTTTTGGAGCATTAAACTTTCCCAGTTATCTACATCCTCTCCTTTCTTTTCTCCAACTCCACAGCACACTATCTCCCTCTCTCTACCCAGACCATGCCATTCCCTGCACCTGCCTGCCTATGCCCTTGCCCCGGTTCCGGTTCCTTTTCCCTCCTCTTCCTCCAGTTCTCCAAAATGTACCAGGGCAGCAGGCCTGTGGGCCTTTCTCACCTGCTCTTTGCTCTGCAGCATCATTGAGTCCTCAGTGCCCTTCCATTTACTAAGAACAAGCAAGGGCTGATGTTTCACTTGGAATGGCCAGGAGCAGCTGATACAATGGGGAGTTTTTCTTTCTGGTTCCCCATAGAGCACCCTGTGGTGCTTTAATGGTCAACAGCAAATTTAATTCAAATCCAGCCGGCATTAATAGAAGGCATGTTGGCTAGCATGTCTTTATTGCTCCCATCTTTAATTATGAAGTATAATAAGGTCACATTTCTGGAAATGGAGCTCAGTAAGATACATTGGTTTAATTTGTAAAAGTAATCTCCGTTCAGACATGATATGTTTCATTCCACTTGAGCTAAAAACCCACATCAATGGCAGAAAAATGAAACAGACTTCAATTAGCCTCAATAATCCTCCTGCACAGTGATGAACAGGAAGAAAAAAGAAAAAAGAAACTGGTATGCCATATCTTCCTCCTGTAAGGCCTTTGATGATATGGAATAGACTGCCTCTGTTTGTTTTCCTGCCCCATGCTATGCCTTCTTGAAAGGTTGTAATATAATAAAATGGTTTTAATAGAACAGATGAAGGGATTCCTTAGAATCCAGTCAAAAGCATTTAACTGAGAAACAGCAAGAACCCAGGTGATTGTTTGCAAATGGGAGGCTGGCTTTGCTGGGTGGAAAACTAAGGTAAAGCTCCAAGTACAATCTAGAAGAATTCTAGTCTCAGGGAGCTGATGGTCAACACTTCAGAGTCAGAAATCTTGCACGGAATTTTCTTGGAGCATGGCTTGGAAACAGCACCATTTTTTAAAAGTTGTAAGTAACTAAAGATGGGATGCAAAATTAAGAGAAAAAAAATAGGTAAATGTCCCAGAACATTCAGGGAGGAAATGGTATAATCAAAAGATCCAGACAAACTTCACAGGGGTATGAACTGAGTTCAGGCCCTCCAAGTCCCCTTTTATTTTTCTGTGTGAACATAGTGAGGGCACATCAGTGATTTTCCCTTCTTGTTTCAATGTTAGCTCATCTGCAGACAAGCTACAATGAGCGAATACTGGTTACTAATTTCAAGAAGCTCTAGCTGCAGAGAAAATGCAATGCTATGAAAACTTCTATGAGTGTGCACGTGGGACTGAGGAGCCACCCAGTGGGGTCAAGGCATGCCCAGAAATCTTGTCCTGAGATTGGCAGAAGTAGGCCCACTCCCCCTTTGCCCTGCATCCCTTTCCCCCCCTCCTCCCAGGAGGTCAAGTAGCCTGGTAGCCAGGTTAAACTTCCTCTCCCCTAATAAGGTCATGTTTGCCAGCACCTGGAATTCTGCCTCATGGAAATGAGGGATTCCCAGCACCTTGACCCCAGTCATTGATGTACAATCACCCTGAAAGCCCCTACCCACCCCCAAAGGTTTAAGTAGCTTTTGTTTCCCTCAATTAAATGAACTGTCTCACTGAAGCTGTTTCCTGAGAACTCTGTTTCTCCACACTGGGCTCACAGCCCCCTGAAGTCTCCTTCACCCATTGCTGTTCCCACCTTTCCCCACCCCACTTCCCCTTTCAGGATCCACCAGTTGAAGTTGATGTCCCATTGGACCATAACAGAGTATGTACAGCATATATGTGTACATACACACTCTCTATATGTGCATAAGAATCAAGGGCTATTTAAATATCTGAGTAAGATGGTGCAGACTCATCCCATTGCAGGATAGGAACAGTGTGACACATATCAAAAATGACCCATCTAAATTGCCAGGGATCACTGTGACAAAGCTAGTTGGGACCCAGACTTTCTGAAGCACAGTAGTTACCTTTAACCCAATTCTCAATCTAAACCTATCAACCCAACTCTATGACAAGCTCTAGTGATAAACATAAATTAGTGCTCAATTTTACTTATTGATTTTGTAAGTAGACTCCACCATTGTGAGATCATGGCAACCAGAATCCATCAAAACATGTCTTACAAGCATACAGACTCTTCCCAAGAGAGAGGTTGTATGAACAACATTTCCCTTTCTCCTTAGCATTTTTAATTTTGTATATGTATGTATGTCTTTTTGCATGGATGTGCACATCAGTACAGGTTCCTGCAGAGGACAAAAGAGGGTGTTGGATCTGCTAGAACTGGAGTTATAGTCAGTATTGTGCAGCCTGATGTGGGCGTTGTGAACTGAACTCTGGTCCTCTGCTGGAGCAGTATGCTCCCTTCACTGCTGAGCCATCTCTTCAACCCTTCTTTGGGGTTTTAAAGAAATTCAACTAAAATGTCAACACTAAACTCTAATAGTTTATATGCAAAGGTTTAGGGACTCTCTTGGTGCCAGGAGTGGCCTACCACAGACTTAGTTCTTCTCCATAATCTCTACCTCAAAATATCAAAATGAATATTAAATGAAAATCAGGGAATCTTAAGGGGACTCACTCCTAGATAAAAAGTTTCAAGCAATTAACAATTGTTGTGTAAAGGGAGTTTGATTAATATAAATTAGATTTAGTGAATATCTAGGGCTTCTGATACAGTCTCTTAAAAGGGGCATGAGGATCAGCCTGGCACCTGTGGGCACTTGGCATGGCAGTATATGGACTAAAAACAAAGTTTATGGCTTGGCATTGTTTGGAGTTTCTAATAGCCTTACGAAGTGGGGAAGTGGGCAGAGAGCCCACTTGATAAGGCTATTATGAAACCAGGTGAAACTAGAAGAGAAACCATTTTAAGGACAGCGTGGGTGGAGCCTGAGAGTTCCCACGCTAGAGACAACAAGATGCAAGACGACTTGTTTCATCTGATAGAGAAAATGAATGCAGATCTCAAACAGAGCTGAAAAATATGGCCAGCTCTCCCTGAGGCAGACAGAAGCTGGTGAGCAGAGAAGGCCTTAGCAAAGCAGCAAAAGGCCAAGGACTAAACCCTGTGGCTCAGCTTTTGCCTAGAGGGGTTCAACCAGTTCAAACAGTGACCTGAATAGAACTGTGGCCAGCCCCAAAGACTGAGGCAGAATGGCTGAGTGGCTAACACAAACTGACCAAGTTGGTCTACAGACAGCTGGAACTCAGAGAGAAGAAAGCCTCAAGCCTCATTTAAAGTGAAGCTGCCATAGACAATTTGCCCTAAAGGACCTATGTCTGAGATGTTCCTGAAGAAAGACTGTTGACTAAGTGCCTTAAAGGATCTTTTCCTGAGGTGTTCCTGACAACCGAGGACCTGCCCCAGAGACTGTATTCTTTTAAAAGGTTAGGATTAGTTGTTAGATAATAGTTGTTATAGTTATTAACAGGGTTAGTTGTTAGGTAATAGGGATTCTTAGGGCTAGTAGTTAGGTATAAGTGTTTATATTTGTTATAAGTGCCTATAGTTATTAATAAATATATTTTCTAGTTAAAAATTTCATCTTCACTCCAGAGAGAGAGAGAGAGAGAGAGAGAGAGAGAGAGAGAGAATCAGTCTTCCCCAGGGATGAAACATGGAGGCAACACTGAAGGGACTTAGCAGATTGCATTCCCATGTCAGTTGATTTATATGCATATGTAACAACAATGATTACAAAAGAGGAGACAGTGAATTTGGGGTGATGGTCATGTGTTGGACATGGGAAGAATAGGAGGGAAGAGAGGAAGGAGAGAAGTGATACAATTATATTTTAATAAAATAAAAAAGAAAGAAAATCAATTTAAGATGTATGACTAACACTTGACCCTTCTTATTACAATTTCTTTCTGTTCTCTCCTCAGCCCACTTCTTTGCAGAAATCTTGATGTTTCCACTTATTCAAAAATTAAGGAAAATGGTTACTACTTTGGAGGAAGTCCACTGGAAAGACAGACATTGGTATACCCTTCAATAATAGAATATAGACTTAAAACCAGGCTCAGGCTAAGATTCAGACAATGTTCTTTCAGCAAACATAGGGCTGGAATGATGAATCGTGGCAGATGTTAAGCAAGAATAATGATTTTAACTGTCAGGTATAGAAAGCCTTGCTCCATCAAGCTTGCAATGCTAATCCCAATTCATTCATCATCAACCCTTATGTTGCCTGCCATTTATCATGAGCATAAGCCCAGCTCCACTCCGGAAGATCAGTCACCTCCAATTACTCTTTCATTGCAGGCACTCAGGGGTGATAGCACCTGTCTATCATACCTCATGCTCACCCAGTCACATGGCAGTGGGACACCATTCTGCCAGGTGTTCTCTTAAAGTGAGATACTTTTCAATACAACCTGAAGCTAAAACCTGTGGAGAAGATAGCCTTGTGCTCTTGAAATCATAACAGGCTCCTGCCTCCTGCCTCTGGTGTAGAATTCTAAAAAAGTATCATTGAGCACCATCAGTCCTTGGGAGGCCACCGAAGGAGAGATAGGAAGACAATTGGCATGGTTCCTTTCTCTCAAGGATGAAAGGCCGAGGTTCAGATAAACGAGGACACAGGGCTGAAGGGGACACAGAATAAGAATGGCTCAGATCAGTATACCAGAGATGCATGAAACCCAGAGAAGGAATTGATTTGAAGACTGAGAGCCGACTGAGGTCCCAAGTCTCTTTTGAAAGAGGGAGAAAGTCTTATTAGCCAGGTGAATATTTCT
Source organism: Lophiomys imhausi (assembly GCA_907164525.1). Taxonomy (NCBI): domain Eukaryota; kingdom Metazoa; phylum Chordata; class Mammalia; order Rodentia; family Muridae; genus Lophiomys; species Lophiomys imhausi. Next base: position 5,448,947 of record CAJQZJ010032004.1, on the reverse strand, counting down.
CCTCCTTGGTGCTTGATCCACCCTCTGAGCTCTCTGATGATTTAATCCCCCTTTTCTACTAACCCTCTTTCACTCTTAAAGATATACAGGACTCCTCCATTGTCCATTGTTGCAGGAGAAACTTTCACCAGACAGCCTTGTCTGTCTGCTTCTTCTTCCTCCAACATCTTTTTGCTTTGATGATGAGATGGTGAGTCACTCTGTGAGTTGTTACACTTTACTGATTGAGTTGTTTTGGTGAAGTCAAGTACTGTACTATAAGATAGTTTTGGAAAAAGCATTCCTCACCTCTAGGTGTTATGTAGGTGTCAATGAGAAAACCAATATCACCAATTATAAATATATACATATACAAAAATAAATGTGTGTGTGTGTGTGTGTGTGTGTGTGTGTGTGTGTTATATACAGTATTCATTCTGTTGCTGTGATAAATATCCTGACCAAAAGCAATTGTGGAGAGGAAAGGGATATTTGGATTACCCTTCCAGGCCAAACTCCAACACTGAGAGAAGTCAAGGCAGACTGGTCTGTTCATTTATCCACACAGCATTAACCGACCATGGACTCACTCACAGCAAGGAAGTGAAACAGAAACCGAGGTGGAGCACAGTACTTGATGGCTGATAAGATGGCTCACGCATACCTAGCTTCCTTATATAGCTGAGGATCACCTGCCTAGGGATAGTGCTGCCAAAAGTTGGCTAGGTCCTTCTGCATTGGTTAACAGTCAAAGCTATCCCTCATAGGTAAGTCCAAAGGCCAAGCCAATCTAGGTGTCCTCTCAGATGATTCCAGGATGTGCCAAGTTGCTAGGACACACTCATGCGCGCGCGTGCACACACACACACACACACACACACACACACACACATACTTGTCTTGTTTTTGAGTGGTGGAAAGAAGTATGGCTAAAAAAAAAGCTACTGTTGTTATGGGGCTCTCTGTTTTATTTAAAAGTTTTTCCCATATGAGCAAATGTTACATGGAAAAAGCCTTTGGAAAAAAATCTCATCAATTCTCCGTCTCTTCATCTCTGTAATGATGAAAAGATTCTCTCCTTACTTATCTCCTCATGAACTTACAAACACATACATGAAAGTGTTTTGAAAATGTGATGGGTGTATTTGACAGAGCATGTAGTTTGCAGCCTGCTGCTGTCCAACTATAATGTAATTTGACATATTCTAGTAGCTACCTAAACAAAGAAAAAAGAAGCAGATGAAAGTGATTTTATTGGTACATTTTCCTTAATCCAATATGTTCAACACACTATCATTTTAAACATTCATTCAGTATAAAAATCATTGAGGTATTTTACATGGTTTTTCCTGTTGAAACATTGAGTAGAACATCTCTTACCCTCTTTGGCTTGGCCTTGTAGCTTGGTGTTTGTGTCTCCAGGCAACCATCTGAGGCCAGTCCTTGTACCTGGCTTTGTCCTGTGCTATAGCTTCTGTGCTTCTTCCAGCCATTCCCAATAACTGTGCTCTTACTGGGATATGGATACTGGGATACGGTGGATACTGGGATATACTCTACAGATGAAAATACATATCTCATGCCTGATGTGTGAGTTCTTGCTTTAGTCCCTAGAGTGTTTATAACATCCTTATAAATGGTACCTACTGCTCAACCAGTCTTGATGGCTGATACTGTGCTGAAGGATCCACCTCCCCAGCTTTAGCTCCTCCTCTTTTGCAACGCAGCACTGTATAGCTTCTTGCATTTGTGCTTAACTAACTGCATTTTATGGTAAGATGGACTTTCTCCTTTCTTTGTTCTGTCTTTGAAATTAGCATTTGACTTTTTACTTTTTAATAATATTTGCTTTATTTTCAAATGCATTTTTAAACCTTTTATTGATTCTTCATGAGTTTCACATCATGCACCGCAATCTGACTCATCTCTCTATCCCTTTGTATCTGCCCTCTGCCCTTGAAACACCCCCAAAAGAAAATAGAAAACAAAAAAATAAAGTATGAAAAACATCTCTTCATGAAAGCTGTAATGTGTCACAGTGTGTCCTACATATCTTTACTTGCTAATGTTCATTGCAATGAGTCATTGGTCTGGTTCAAGGCCTCAGGCTTCTGCTACACCATCAATACTGGATCCTCACTGGGACCTCTCTCAGATATCTGCTGTTGCCCAGTGTCATGGAGATCCTGCAGCTTTGGATCTGCAGGACTGGTCCTTTCACATGCTCCAGCAGTTCATAGATGAGGTAGATTTTGGGGTGGGGTAACTCAAAGCCCTAGGATCTAGGCCTGGGTGGTAGTTGAGTTGGTCAGCCCTCCAGCTGTTCTATGCCCACACCACCAGGATGAGCACTCCAGCACTGCCCTGACTCACTCACTTAGTGCTGCAACTGGTCAGGGTCAGCTCTCTTGCTGTCATGCCCTTCAGGGTGACTCACCAGCAGTCATGCCACCAGAACCAGCTCTATAGTGCTGCCTAGTGGAGACGCAAGGCCTGCTCACCCAAGTTCTTCAGCTGGTGAGAGGTGGGGCCAGATCTCCAGAGTGCCCCAGCCAGTGAGGGGTAGGACCAGCTTTGCACAGCCGTTGGACATCTATGTGGTTCTGGGCAGCTGCCCCAACCAGGGATGTCCCCATGATCTTTAATGGTAATATGATCCACAAACATTGACACAGACCGCTATTGCTGTATGCCCATTGACCCAGACATGGCCCTCAGTGACAGCATAGGCTGGGATTTCACCATGGCCTCAAGTGGTGAGGTAGGCTACTCAAAATAGGCTATTTCTCTCAACCCTCATGCTTTCAATTCTACCTCTCTTCATAGTGCTCAAACTGTTCTTCTTTTCTCTCTCCTTCCTATCTCTCCACCATATACTTGCACATTGTAGTGGCTCTACTGTGGGTGGGTGGGCCATGTGGCTGGTGGGCCTCTGGGTGTCCCCCAACCACCCACACCACCATGGCACGGCTGTAGGTGGGCCTCTGGGCATCTTCCCTCACCCATACCATGTGGCGTGGCAGCAGGCAGACCTCTAGGTGGTCTCTAACCACCCACACCACCATGGCATGGCTGTAGGTGGGCCTCTGGGCATCTTCCCTCACCCACATCATGTGGCATGGCAGCAGGCAGACCTCTGGATGTCCTCAGCTCACTCATGTCACTATGTCATGGCAGCAGACCAAAATGTATTCTTTTTATGTCAGTGTGAGATAATATAAAATTACATAGAGGAAACTCCAAAAACCTATTGTATCTCTCTCTTCCTCTGAGATAGTTGGCACAATGTTTCTCAGAAGTCATTGCTGTCAACAAATTGCCTGAAGCTCTTTTAAATTTTTCCCCTGTGCATACATCCCTATATGTGTATATACATCAATCCATAATACATAAATTAATATATATTTATTAATATAAATAATTAATGATAATTTAATTAATAGGTAATTAAAATGTAATTAGGGTCAGATCATGCATATTTGATTTATTCATCTGAAAATGTATCTTGGTGACTTTTCTGATCCATATTCATTTTGACAGCTACACAGTATTTGGTAGTAAAGATATAGCCTACTTTATTTCACTTCTTTGTGGGTGGATTCTGTTTTGTTTTGTTTTAAGATCTGTTCTATGTAGTACAGTCCAGTATTGAACTCACTATGTAACCGAGGATGGTCTTGAACTCCTGATGCTCCTGACTCCGTCTTTCAAGTGTAAAGGTTATAGGCATGTACCATCTTACCTGGCCCAGGATAGACATTTATTGTCTATGCATTTACAGCAGTTCAGCAGCAAATATTCTCATGTACAAAAATGTAGAGTGGTTGCTCAGGACCTTGGGACTTAGCTCTTGAAATCCTGTTGATATCACTATGCACAGATGCCCGAGTTCCAGATACAAAAGACTGTAGTATTTGCATGTAACCTATGCACATCCTTCTGAACATGACATCATTCCTAAGTTATATTCAATAGTCAATATAATGCATATGTTAATTGTTATAGTTTTCATGTACTGCTTCTTTTAGGAAATAAAGGCAATATAAATATCTGTTCGTTGTTAGTCTAGGCACAATTTTCTTTTTCTCAATACTTTTTTCTGTGAAGTTGGATGCCACTGCACACGTAGAACTCACAGATGAGAGAGGCTGGCTGTGGTTTGCATACATTCCTAGCCTGCTTCCATTTTGAGTAGATAAAACAGATTGCTTTCAAAGTAGCTTCATCAGTGTGCTGGATAATTTTATGTCAACTCGACAGGAGCTAGAGTCATTTGGGAAGAGGGACCCTCACCTGAGAAAATGGCCCCCACTGGATTGGTCTGTGGATATGCCTGTGGTACGTTTTCTTGATTAGGGATAGAGAAGGGCTCATCTAACTTTGCGTGGTGCCACCCCTGGGCTCATAGCCCTGTGTGCTGTTAGAAAGCAGGGTGTGCAAGCCCTGAAGAGAAGCCAGGAAGCAGTGGCCCTCCATGGCTTTGATTCTTGCCTTGAGTTCTTCTCCTGGCTTCCCTCCCTGGTGGGCTGGGACCTGAGAGTTGTGAGTGGAAATTAACCCTTTCCTCTCCAAGTTGTATTTGGTCATTTTTTTTTTTTTTAAATCACAGCAATAGAAACCCTCAGGAAGAAATGATTGTGACATTTATTGTTCAAGTAGCAATATAGGGTAGGCCGAAGGCTGCATGATCTTCATTATTTACTTTCCATCAAGTTTGGAAGTTTTTTTTTGCTAATCTCTTTCAGAAATTCTTCAGAAAATTTATAAGGGAGATGTAAACTGTCCCTTCAGTTGTCAAAGCATGGGACTTGCAGCTCAGTTCTCTGTCTTTGGGACAGGTTCTGCCACTTAATTCCTGCATAGTCTTGAGCAAAGGGCATCACTTTTGTGTGCCATAGTTCCTTGCTTCTGTGAGGTGGTGACAATAATGGTTTTTTATTTTTATTTTTAGGGATGTTTCTTAGTTACTGTTCTATTGCTGTGACAACACCATAGAATAGTGTCACACAACAATTCCGCCTGTCACCCATCAAAACCTAGAGCTATGAGTTAGCAGGGAAGAATATTCCAGAGGTCCCCATGGAGTGTGGCTTTGACCTTCCCTTTGGATCAGTGAAGAAATTTGACTCTTTGCCCTTGCTCTCTAGCTCCATCTGCCTCTGCAGCTGGCCTGTGTGCTGTGCATTTGGAGCCTTACTGGTGGTCAGGCTGTTCCCTACTGTCTAGATATAAAATGTCAAAGTAGAGGTGTCTGTTCTTCCTAAAATAGTTGATAAGAAACAAGGAAACGCCGGGCGGTGGTGGTGCACGCCTTTAATCCCAGCACTTGGGAGGCAGAGGCAGGTGGATCTTTGTGAGTTCAAGGCCAGCCTGGTCTACAAAGCGAGTCCAGGACAGCCAGAGATATTCAGAGAAACCCTGTCTCGAAAAACCAAAAAAAAAAAAAAAAAAGAAACAAGGAAACATGTGTCAACCGAACAAAGCCCCTCTGCCTGTTGGGGATTTCATACAGCAATGGTTCTCACCTTCCTCATGCTGAGACCCTTCAATACAGTTCCTCATGTTTTGATGATCCTCAGTCGTAAAATTATTCTCGTTGCTACTTCATAACTGTAAATTTGCGACAGTTATGAGTCATAATGTAAATATCTGTGTTTTCCGAAGGTCTTAGGTAACCCCTGTGAAAAAGTCAGTCTCCCAAAGGGGTCGTGACAGACAGGTTGAGAACTACTGCCATACAGCCACTTGGGGACCATGTCCTAATTTCGCCACACAGTCCTATGAGATGCCGCCTCCAATTGCCCCACAGATCCAGCAGTGATGTTGCCAGTCTCAGCAAGGGGCAACAGACTCAGGTCCAGAGAGAGCTGGTTTTTTTCCATGCAATGAGTCAGTGCAGGCAGACACTGAAGCTGAACGAAGCTATAAACTGGGCACTGTGCACTTCCCCTGCTGAGAGGCACTAACAGTTTATAAAAGAGAAAAATTGATAAACCCCTGGGTATAATTTTTTGTTTTCATTTCACTCTGGGGCCAGCTGCAAAAGGAAATGACTGTAAACAGCCCATTAGTAAAACTGCTTTACTAAATACACCGCCAGGCAAAGTCAGAGGCCATTGTTGAGTCAGCCAGGGCTCCCCACCTTGCTCTGACAGGCAAAAATAAATAAAAGAATGCCTTGAACTGTACCTACCTAGACAAACCCCAAACCAAACACTGCCAACTTCCCTTCAGGAGTGTCCAGGGAGTGGTGACAGATTGAGGTGTCTTATTCATCAGCCCTGATGCTACCAAAGCTGCACTACAATGCTGAACTCCTCAGCATGGTACATTTGTACTAGCTATTTTTTTTTGACTGGCAAAGCTTGCTGGGAGAAGTGAATTATTTCCACATCCACACAGTATTAGACTGTGGCTTATGATGGCATCCGAAGCCCATGGGTCTTGACACATCTTTTAAGGAAGATGAAGGCAATGGTTCAGTTTGAACTGAATTGTCATCTCAGTCAATTTTGTATCATTGTAATTGAGGGCCACGGATGATATAATTTTTGAGCAATAAAAGGTTATTCAGTGTTCAGCGTTGGAGGCTGGGGAGTCCAAGAGTGTGGGGCCAGTGTCTGGGGAGCACAGGACTCCAGCATGCTATGACAGAGGATGTCACTTAGGGGGTGACCACACTGACTCCAAATCTCTCCCTCTTATTACGAAGCAGCTAATGTCATTTTTGGGATCCTGCCCTCAGCACATCACCTAATCCTAGTCAACCCTGCTTATGACTCACTTCTAAATATATCTTTAAGGTTGGAATTTATAGGTGAAGTTTTAAACAAGTTGAATTTTGGGGAAGAATTTAAAGCATGGTAGAAGGTAAGTGAAGGAAACATGAAGGGGATAGTTTCTGAGAAGGATCCTGAAGTTTGAGGGATTGAGGAAGTATTGATCGACACAGAAAGGGTGACAGGAATAGAGGCTTCATGGAGAAATACCCCAATGTCATTTTGTAACAGTATATCAGTATGTGAGCCAAGACCTAGAGGATTACAATGGTAAAGTTTAGTGGCAGGCTTGCCTGTGTTTTACTGCCTTCTTTTCCTTCCATGGGCTCTAGGGAGGATATTGCAGTATGGAGAACAGGTCCGCGGTCTGAGACAAACAGCCTGGACACAAGGCTGCACCATGGGGTGCTGCTTCCCCCGCTGGCCCTGTCCCCTGGCTGTCTCTCTTTTCCAGGGTATAAGTAAATAAAGTATCCCCTCCACCCTGCCCCAGACCTGGCTTCTCAGATGGCATTCCAAACCCAAGGTCCCCTGGAGACTCTGGAGAGCATTTGGGGCCAGCATGATGCTGTATGTCAGACCCAACACCTCAGGTCCTGGGGAGCCTGGCATGACCTCCTGAAGGATTTGTTTATGTACTGTTCTGTTAAAATTCCATTCATTTGCCTAAGTAAACAGCTGCGATCCCTGGTGCAGACTCCAAGCTCTCCCCAAGCAGCCCTAAATCAAAGGAAACTTTTGTGATAACTTTTCATTACTGGACTTTGCAAACTCCATTCGAAAGAAGGGGATAAACCAAGACCTGGTTGCTTTGTGGCTCAGCAGCAGCAAATTCAACTGCAAACCAAAGTTTGCACCCCAAGTCCTAGCAGCATCCCCATTCTGTGAACACCTACCTTGTTAGAGCCGTGGGAGGGCAGGAGAGAATGCTTAGCATCTACTATAAATAACCATTTTGAAAACATTTCTGTTGATGTTTGAGGTGATGAGGACTGTTGGAGACCACGTGTTAGGACAGAGCAAGCTGTGGTCCTCACTCTGTGACAGTAGGCAAACACTACACCTTTGTCCTTCACTGTCCTCTTTTAGTGAAATTCAAGAAGTTCTTTATATATAATCACTAAATATGATTATTTAAGTGTGTGTGTGTGTGTGTGTGTGTGTGTGTGTGTGTGTGTGTGCGCTGAGCACGTGAATATGCATACATGTACGTGAGCCTGGGTGTGCATGCATAGGGGGATCCAAGGTAAACTTAAGAGTGTCATTCCTCAGGTACTGTCCAGCTTGTTTTTTGAGACAGAAGAGACTCTCTCACTGGGACTTGCTCACTGATTATACCAGGCTGGCTGGCCACTAAGCCCTAGGTATCTGCCTGTCTGTCTCTGTACCTGCTCCTGGCTCTCAGATTACAAGTGCATACCACTAGCCCCAGTTCTGGGGGTAGACTTCAGGTACCAGTGCTTACAAGACAAATGCTTTACCAACTGAGTTATCTCCCTAACCTGGGAGGTCTCTTTAGTTCTGAATTTCCAAGTTGGTGACTTTGTTAATTATTATGATAAGACTGGCAATGGGAAGTGGCTGTAGAAAGGGTATCCAGTGGGTGTAATGTGAAAGCAGAAAGAAGAAAGCATCACCCAGGGGGTTCTAGGCACAGACAGCATCACACTCAGGTAATCACACAACTGAGGGGATAAAAGGAAGATGTGAGATGTGACAGAAGTGAAGGTGGACATAGGCACAAATGAGCAACTCAGAGATACAGCAGCACTTAGGGAAGGTGGAGACAGGCTAATTCCCAACCCTCCTGGCTGTCAGTGCCAGAAAAGAAATGGAACAAAAAGATAATTAAGATAGTTAATACATTTGGGGCATATGGGAGACTTTATGCTTTATTTCAAGAGCTAGATAGAATCTTAAAAAAATGAAACCTTCAATTTCATACTCTAAATTGGTAGAACCTCCTATCATGAAATAATACAATATGAAAATTAAAATACAAGGAAAATAAATTGCAAACAATTGTTCATAATTCTAATATGCTAACACCCCAAGATAATAACTATTTACATTTATGTAATATATTTGTATATTTATATAATAAACACCTAATGCACATATACATATATACACATACCTCAATACATATGTATATATGTATATTCATACATACATGTGTATACATAATACACACTCATACAAACATACATACATTCATTCTTATATACATACATATATATTCACACACATATACACATATATACAAGCACACACACATATACACAGACATACAGACACACATATGTACTTACATATACAAATATGCACATACATACATACATGCATATATACACTCATGCATAATACATATATACACATTCTTACATTATGTATATGCACATATACATACATATGTATATACACACAAATATATATACATACTTGCACACACATATATATGCTTGTACACACCTATGTATATATACACATACACATATACATACAAATACATATACACATACATACATACATACATACATAATACACACATACACACATATACACACATACATACATACATATATACATCTGCAGCTTCCCTTATATAAAGTTCTAGTTTTTGGCACTGTTGTGGTTTGGATATGAATCGTCTCTCACAGGTTCTATCCTTCTTTTGCTTGATCTGTACTGAATGTTATCCAGCTGGTAACAGGATATTGAGAGGCTATGGGAACCTTGGGAGTTGGGACTTAACAAGAAGTTACTGTCCCAATGGACACATGCTTTTGAAGTTTCTCTCTGGTCTGTGTCCTGTTTCTCTCTCTGTCAAGCCTTCTACAAGGTGAAGAGTCAGGGCTTCCATGGGCCAGAATCAACGCAGACAAACTCAAAATCTCTGAAGCTGTGAGACAGGCCCTCTGTCACAGCAGCAAGAAGGCTCACTTGATTACTGAAATGTAGAAGGAAAGTGTCACATTGGCTCTTTCTGTCAGAGGTATCAGTCCACAATCATAGTGCTGTATGAACACAGCACTATGGCAGGGAGTACATGCTGGAGCCACCTACACATTTCATGGACCCAAGACAGAAGGAGTTAGGGCTAGGTTATCCACATCTCCTTGAAGGGTTCGCCCTACTGGCCTAACTGCCTTCTACTAGGTCTTACTCACCAAAGGCTCCATCACCTTGTGTTATGCTATGGGCTGGGGACCTAGTCGTCAACATGCCTGCCTCTGATGAGTGTTTCAAATTCAAACAAAGCACAGAGCTAGAAACAAACCCTTGCTATCAGTTAAAGATATTTATTTGCATATGTATACAGGATTAGTCTTGTGTCCTCAGCCCCACCTAGTTTACTGTGTGTTCCAATTTCTGTTCAAGGGGTTCTACAGCACTAGTGAATAAGGAACCATAGAGGCCAAGCTGTGGGGATGAGTCGTCCTAGCCTTGACCTCTTGCTTCATGACCTCTGAGGGACACAAAGCAGCCAGCACACCAACATTTTGGCTGTTCTCTATCATCTGTTCTGGTTCCGCTTCTGCTTCAGTAGAATAAGGCTGCCTGTCTCTCAGGATCTTTGTATTTGTTTTTCCAATTACATTCCTTCCCTCCTAGGTGTTCTCCTCTCAGACTGTAACTACTCTAAGTAATGGAATATTTTGGATCTTAAGCATCCCAAGAGGCCATGTGGCTGAGACTTGATTCCTAGTGAGGTGGTACAGGGAGGTGGTAAACCCTTTAAAGCTGGGGCCTAGAGGAGAGCACTGGAGTTGTCTTTGAAGAGTGTTTAGTTAGGGTTTCCATTGCTGTGACAAGACACCATGACCAAATTTTGGAGGGAAAGAGTTTATTCACCTTACACTTCCACAGCACTGTTCCTCACTGAAGGAAGTCAGGACAGAAACTCAAAACAGGGCAGGATCCTGGAGGCAGAGGTCATGGAGGGGTACTGCTTACTAGCTTTTTCTCCATGACTTGCTCAGCCTGCTTTCTTATAGAACCGAGGACCACCAGCCCAGTGATGGTCCCACACAATGGGCTGAGCCCTCCCCCTGCAATCACTAATTAAGAAAGTACCCTACAGACAGATCTTATGGGGGCATTTTCTCAATTGAGGTTTCCTCCTTTCAGACATCTCTAGCTTGTGCCAAACTGACATATGACAAGCTAGCACAAAGGTGACCCTGGGACTCCTGTCCCCTTCCTCTTCCTTTTTGTCTTCTGCTTGTTAGCCACCAGTGGATTAGATGTATTCACTCTGTGCTCCCACCATGGTGTGCCACAACACACCCAAAGCTACATCTGATCAAGGGTAGAAACCTCTAAAACAGTGAGCCAAACACATCTAAGTTGGCTTTCTTGGGCATTTTGTTGCAGTAATGGATTGGCTCCTGGTTCAGAAAAGAAGTATCGAGATGTGAGTGGGTCCTGCTCAGCCTAGCTAAGATTGTGTCTCTCATTAGCACATCTTTTTCATATCTGCCTAGGGATGCGGCATGAGAGCTACTGTCTGGTGCAGTCAAGAAATGGGCTTTGGAGAGAAACTCCTCTCCTGCTTTTATGGCCATTTCTGGCTCCTGGCTTTATATCCAGCTGTTCTGGAATGGCCAGTAGTAAATTCTATGTGACGTCTTTCCAGGATTTGTCCCGACCACACCATGAAGGACTGAACTGTTTCTGGGAATCCAGATGTTGAACTGTGTAGACACTTGCGATTCTACCCATATTGGTGTCCAAGTAGAGTCATCTTAATAAAGAATTCCTTATTTGTCTCTCAGGGTCCCATCTCTTGAAATATTTTAAGCCATACACCCAGATATACTGGAAAAAGAGACAATTCACACCCCAAGGAAATAGTCACCCCATGTTTTGGATAATTGATCTTATGGTAATGATGCTGTTTGGGAGGTTTCCGGTCAATTTTGGAGAAAGGGGTCTAGGTCTAGCTGGAGGAAGTGGGTCTCTAGGATGGGTTTTTGTGAAAATGGTATCCCTGGCTCCTTCCTGGCTTGCTGTCTCTGTTCTCTGTCTACCCTGATGTGAACAAACTCCTCTGGTATACTCTTGTGCCACTCCAACACTCTGTTTTGCAGTGTCTGAGGCCAAATGAATGCAGAGCAAATTTTCTGAAACCATGAGCCAAAAGGAGTCTCTCATTTCTGAAGCTGATTCTATCACATATTTTAGGCACAAGGAATTGGCACATTCTGTCCCACTAAAACGTTAATGGGACAGAATGACTTACGATCTAATCTTGTAACTCAAAACGGCACATGATTTACTACTTAAGAATTATTTCCAGACTTTACCATGGAAACATCTTTGTTTGAGTGTTAGCAACTGAAGCCTTGGCAAGAATAGGAGGACAATGGTTCCTGTCTAACTCACTTTGCACGTAGAAATGGAAGGGGCCCCAAGACTACTTACATGAATATTCTAGAAAGGATCCATAATCAGACCTGGGTTGGGCTGGAACAGCTTTCAGGAATGCTTTGTGGACAGTGGCAACAGACAGGACCTGACTTCATGGATCAGACAAAGATTTCTGTTCCCATAACAAGGGATGAAGCAATTCTAAGAAATATAGTCAGTATGGGACTGGATGTACATGGAGTTAAAAGCTTTTGGTAACCCATGCTGCCATTTTCAAGCAAGGGCATTCTGTGGCAGAGAAGATTTTCAGTCACATGCTGTCATCAAAGCTGAATGGGATTTTCTATCATGAGTCAGCCAGGGACATGGAATTAGAGAAAATTTGCAATGAAAATCCTTATGTCCCATTGAATCCCACCTTTGCTCAGCTCTTGCCTCTTACAGTTTTGATGGCTGCCCTTTTCTATTTGGAGCATATTTTATAGTCAGGTTTTAAGAGTCATCTTTCTGTGGCTGTTTGGTTGCCTGGAACTTAAAACAATAGCAGGACCCAGAGCAGTGCAGTAAATAGCCTTTTAAACCCTGTTCATGCCTTTGTGCGAAACCCTGAGCAGGGGTTTCGACATGACTCCTGTTCTGCAGGGCAATTGCTCATAGGGTTGACTGGACTCCAGATATTGAGCAGATCCAGGCTGGCAGCTGCCTGTGGTGCCTGTATGGGCCTCACCTAAAAGGAAGATTGATGGAGTTATCAGAACCTTCATTGAGTAACACATTAATAAAATTAATACAGATGGCAAAGTGTGTTTATTTCAGTGCTGATAGAATCCAAGACTCAGTGACCTCGAGTCAGAACTATCCTTGGCCCAAATGCAGTGAACTTGGATGGGATTTGAGATCCTAGACCTCACTCCTCCCTAAAGGTGAGCATGTGTCCAGCTGATGTTGTGTTTGCTTTGTCCTGCCAACCTGTGCTCCTTGGATCCAGTACTTGCTGACTTCTGTTCTCTTTCCATAGCTGGACACTTGAAGTCTCTTGTTCTGATGATGTGAACCAGGATCAGCTATGTCCAGGGACGAGGCTTTCCTGGGACAATCACAGGCTGCTATTCTCAAGCCATGTGAATGTAGTTGGTGAATAACTCTCCAAGTTCAGATTATACCAACCAGCCTCGAAGTGCTGTCTCACACTAAGCAACCCTTGCCCATCTCCTGATGACAACACAGTGTTCCAAGATGTTTCATTTCATCGGTGAGAGTGACAATAGCAATTCTACCACCTGGCATCATTAAGGAATTACTGCCACATACAGAGCATATGAAGTGTTCCATTAATATCATACTGAGATGTGGTGAACAGAGGCATCACAACACCTAGGTGAACAAACCAGAGACAGGAAAGCCTGCTCACCCAAGTCATGGAGTTATGAACCAGTATCATCACAAATCGAAGTAAGCTCACTTCGCCTCGAGGCCAGTGTTCTCTCACATCCTCCTGAAGATCAAGCCTTTGAAGTAAAGGCCTATGTGGCAATCTTGCTTCCCAGGGAAGGTAGTCTTGGACTTTCCTTCTAGTTCCCACATGTTGACTCTGTCTGAATTCACTTCACTGTCTGTCAGCTACTGGGACACACTAATGAAAGAGACAAGGTCCTCGCCATCAAGAGACTTACTACCCAGGGCAGTTAAGTAAGAACCCCTCATTCAAAATGCTGCAAAGGAGTTGTTTCTTGGGATTTAGTTATTTTCAGAGCTAAAATATTTGTCTTTGGATAATGAGCTATCTTGGGGAGAGGAACGGAGTCTGAACACAATGTTCATTCTTGTCTCATACACACCTATGCACCCAGCCTGAAGAGAACTTTCTACAGCATTTTAATGCCTCTGTGTGCCTTTCCTGATTTATATTGCCTATTGATGAAGGCAATGAATTCTATAGGAAGAATATTTGTTCCACTTTGAGCATACTTGGAAATAAACTATTGAACAAATAACCACCTATTTGAATGTTGTAGCACAGTGGACTGTGCATAAAGCGTTAGAGAAGTGAGCAGGCGCTGTGAGCTGACTTGGCTCAGAAGGTAGATGAACGGCAATGTACATGTTCCCTGTCAAAGTGGGAAGCATTAGGAGAAGCTCAGTTTTTTGTTTTTGTTTTTTTTTCATTTTCATCTAGTGCCTGTAACAACAGCATATCCCAGGCACCATCACAAGGCTGTGGAAACAGATTTTCTTCACCGGAGTCTCGTCGTCTCTATCTAAAGCTGCCGTATCTCTTTGTTCAGAAGGCTAAGAGAATACAAAATGACCTTTGCCCTTACCCTATACCACACAATTCCAGAGAATCTGAGTTCTCGCCCTCCCTCAACTCTCAGATCTAGTTGCAAACATCAGTATTTATTATTTCCCACAACACCTACTCATGGTCCTTGAGTTTTGGCTTAGGCTTGTTCCATGAGGTTAGGGGTGCAGTTTTCACTTATGTCATGCGGGCATGAAAAAGGTTTTGGATGCTGGGTGTTCTGATTGATGATGATCAACCTGTGTTAATACAGTCAGGGCATCCAGCTTTTGTGATCTGATATAGTGGTGACGTGGCCACGATCAGTTTTGGCACTTCATCAGCCTCATTTGAAGAGTGGGGAGAAAATGCATCAGCGGTTAGCATTGAGTAGGGGCCCACCGATCTTTAGTAGATGAAATTTCCCTTAAGGAGCTGATGTTGAGCTGAGCTCTGAAGGGTGAATAAGACATAGCCAAGAGTTGGCAGACAAGTGGCTCAGGTCAGGCACAGGGTACTGTGTACCCAGGGCTCCAGGGAGAAGGCACGGCACTCCACCCTGACTTCAGCTTAGAGTGTTCAGAGCGGGAAAGAGGGAGGCTATCCGTGGCAGCATGAGATATGTCTTCTCTAAAGGAGCAATTGTTCCTAAGAGGTACATGTGAATAAAGCCCACCATGTAATATGAAAAAGCACACTCACATTAACAAGCAAGGGACCTGAGTATTCATTTTATTCATGATTCTTGGACCATGACCAGGTTGTGATTAAATGTATCTTACTATATTTCTTAGTTAAAACGTTAGAGATTATACAACTATTAGAAAAATATGAGTAGCTATTTTTTAAGATTTATTAATTATTTTTATTTGATGTGTATGTTTCTCCTGATTGTTTGTCTGTGTACCATATGACCTCTGTGGAGGCCAGGAGAGGGTGTTGGATCACTTGGAACTGGAGGTACAGATGATTGTGTGCTGCCATGTGGATGCTGGGAACCAAACCCAAATATTCTGCAAAAGCAGCAAGTGCTCTTAGCTACTGAGCCATCTTTCCAGCCCCTGAGTAATTATTTTAACCCTCAGAAAAACAGGTAGAAAAAATATAGAAAAACACTGAACAATGTATCCACATGAACTCAAAAATTTCCCGAGTTGGAAATAATGATGTAAG
This sequence comes from Lophiomys imhausi, assembly GCA_907164525.1. Lineage (NCBI taxonomy): Eukaryota > Metazoa > Chordata > Mammalia > Rodentia > Muridae > Lophiomys > Lophiomys imhausi. The sequence goes on along the minus strand of CAJQZJ010032004.1, from coordinate 5,433,362 downwards.
ATATAAACAACATACTAGAATCATCTTAATGGAGGCTGGGGAGGTGGCTCAGTGGGTGACAACACAAGCATGCGGACCTAAGTTCAAAACAGTAGCACCCACAGAAAAATGGGGGTGGCCACATGCACCTGTAACCCTAGAACTGCTGTAGGAACACAGTGGCAGGGTCAGGGATGGAGGTGGGGTGGGGGTGGGATGGGCTTCTGGGTTTCTTGAATGACAGTATAGCTCCAGGTTCGGTTAACAGATCCTGTCTCAGGGTAATAAGGCAGAGAGGAGTTACAGAGTAGGATACTCAAATGTCCTCCTCTGATTTTCACACATACACAGACATATGTGGCCCTGCCAACACACACACTCACACACACACACACACACACACACACACACACACACACACACATACTCTCTCCCATATTCACACACACATATACTCACACACACTCCCATACACAAATACACACTCACACAACACACACACATACACTCTCTCTCTGTCTCTCTCTCTCTCACACACACACTCCCATATTCACACACACATACACTCACACACACTCCCATACTCACACAACACACACACATTCTCTCACACACACACTCATATACACACACACAGGAGGTCAGGAGACAGTTTGTGAGAGTCAGTTTTTCCTTGCACCATGTGAGTCTGGGGATTAAACTTGGGCAATAAAATACATGCATACAAGCACCCTTCCATGCTAAGCCATCTTGCCAGCCCTGTATTTATACTTTTCCAACCATACTCTTCACATCATTCTATGAAATGTATTCCTTTGGGTACTGCATCAGTCAGCAATAATGTGGCGTAACAAACAATCCATCAAAGCTTTGACCTGCAATGATAAACATTCCCATTTCTTGTTCTCACATCTGTAGACTTTCGTAACATTAGGCATCATCTACTTGGAGTATACCTTTCCAGAAATTTCCAAGAGGACCAGACAAATGGTGCAAGCACATTTGAAGGCTTGGCTCTCTGCCTACACTGATGCTTGTTCAAGACCTCAGGCTTAAATTTTGTTTCTCTAAGCCAGTGCTATGTGACTGCAGCACTTGTTCAGTCTGTGGGTGGGGGAGACACGGATGCCGGAATGGGTTCCCTCAGCCAGTCTCTGGTGAGACAACAGCTGCTTCTTGTTGGGCACGGTGATGGCTTACTTCACTTCTTAGGCTGCCTGAAGGCTTCCTCTAGCCATCACATGCTCAGATTGTGGTTGGAGCTGGTCTCTTAGGACTGGAGTGAGGGCCAGGGAGTTAGAGGTCCTAGCTGCTAGCACCCATCAACTAACCGGGACTGTAAATAAAGGGGGACTCGTGAGTGGAACAGCTTATGGGTGCATATCATGTGGTCTCTGAGTAGGATGAAGCCTGGTTGTCCATGGTGAGTGGGATGATGAGCTGCTCTTTAATACACCCTGAGCCGTCCTCCTTCTCCTACTTCCTCACTGTCCTGCAGGGCACTCCTGGAATTATTTCCAAAATAAACAAATCCAAGCCAGCCCTCTCAGCATCTGATTTCAGAGAACTCATGTTTAAGATAAGGTGCTTAGCAGGGTGGAAGTGCCACACACCTTTATCCCGGCACTTGGAAGGCAGAGGCAGGTGGATCTCTGTGAGTTCGAGGCCAGCCTGGTCTACAGAGTGAGTTTCAGGACTGCCAGGGCTACACAGAGACACTCTGTCGGGGGGGGGGGGCGGGGGGCGGGGAGAATAAGGTGATAAATTTGGTGATAAAAGGCACTGGAAAGATTGGGTTCCCTCCTGTATGCTTTTCAGAATCCTGAAGCATTCTACATCTTATGCAACTGTCAGCTGGGAGGAACTGCAGTCACAATGTGTGAATTTCCTCTGAGTTTTCTTAGGGGGCATGAAAAATGCACAAACCAGACAAATGAATATACTCTTTCCCCTCAACAAATACGGACAACTCCTCTTGGTTATTTGTGGATTGAATTGTGATCCGGAAGCTTCATTGGAATAAATAGAAAACTAAGAAAGAGTCTTGGAATGTGGTAAGTTTCCGCTGTTTCATCTAGATAAGAGAATGTGAGGACCAAGTGTCCCTCAGTCTGAAAGCCCACTGTTCTCATAGAGAAGACTGTGCTTACCTCAGAGGACCAAGTGGCTGTGAGGCTGGAGCATCAGGAATTTCATGAAGGACACCTTTCTCATCCTTCTCCATTCATAGTGTCCAGGAACATGAAGGACCACTCATCAGTCTCCGAGTTCATCATTGGTTTCTGCCAGTCAATGGAACATATTGAGAAAGACACACAGGACTCTAGCAAGGTTCCTGCAGAGGACAAAAAACCCAAGGAGTTGATGGGACTTCTGGTAAGGAGGCATTCTTTGAAGAAAGTAAGTTCAGAAATATAACATGCCTTAAGAGGGCTGGAGAGATGATTCAGTGGTTAAGAGCACTTGTTCTTACAGAGATCCTGGGTTCAGTTCTCAGTGCCACAGAGCAGCCAACAACTGCCTGCAACTCCAGTTCTAGAGGATGCAACATCCTCTCCTGAGTTCATTGCATGACCATGAGTTTGCAGACATATATGCATGCAAAATACATTTTTCAAAAAACTTAAAAAATAAACCAGTACCTTAGTCTGTTTTCTGTTGCTGAGACAAAATACTTGAGACTTGTTAATTTATGAAGGAAAAAAAATTGAAGGTTATATAGTTCAGGAGGCTGAGAAGTTCAAGGTCATGGCAATAGCATCTGGGAAATCTTCACACTCTAGTGTCCTGTGACTGAGCAGGCATAAGGATGTGTGAAGGAGAAATGGTGAGAGGCAGGCTTATTTGTAACAGTTTATTCCAGTAATGATTAACCCAGTCCTCAAGAAATACTCCTCTCTGGTGGGAAAGGTTTTAATTGCTCCAAAGGCAACATACATGTACACGCGCGCACACATACACACACACACACACACACACACATGCACTAAAATAAATAGAAATGTAAAAACCAAAAACAGAAGCAAATATTTCAAGGCAGAATTAGGCAAAGTTCTTAGAGCAGCCATGAAGATGCAAGGTCCAGTGTCAGCTCCTAATATACATGTAGCCAACAAGAGACTGGCTCACTCCAATTAAAGGTGTGTTTCTTGAGCTGTGTCCAACCCGGGTCTTTCTGGCATTTTAAAATCCAACTTTTGGTTCCAAAACCTTTCACTATTTATCACGTTTTATGCCCACCTGTTAGGTAGAAACAAGGCAAGCCTGTGTGAGTTCAAACTCAAATGTGTGCCCACACCGTGGTGGCGTCACTTCCCCCTTCGTGATCCAGGAAGAGGCTCTGGGCTGTGAAGTGGCATATCACAGGCGCCGGTTTATTGCCATCAATTTTTCAGTAACTCCCAACTGGACCAGACTCAATGTAATAACAAAGGATGAAAGTGTCTAAGTCCATTTAACTACCAGGTGTCTGAATTTGCTCAAATCACTTATTAATTTCCTCTCCTGATCTCCCCGCTAAGCTGTCAGAGCTCAATCCGGTGTCACGGAGTCAACTGCCTCGGAGTCAATTATGTTGGATTGCACTGGTAGTTACTGGATGACAGCCCAGTCTGAAATGGTCCCTCATCTAATCACCCATGTGTACTCTCTGAGAACAACTCAAGGGACAATGTTGTCTAACTGTCCTAGACATCAGCCTCAAAATCCAGGCAGAAATGTTGCCAGCCGTTCCTTCAGATGCCGCAGCCTGTGAGCTGACCATTGTCCTGGCCCCGGGGGCGAGGGTCTGACTTGAGTTGCTAAGGAACAATTTTGGGTTTCCTTTTTCCTCTCTTAACCTGACATCATAAACACGATGTTTTATGACCTCTTGATTTTCCCCTCCCTGCCCTCAGGCTTTATAACTCACCCACTTCTAGAGAGGAATTTTCTCCCACCTCCCTGAGACTTCCTTCTTTAAAAGTTAAGCCCTGTTCATCTTTAACACCTTTGCAGTACCCTTACTCTCCTGCTCTGGTTTCCTGCTCCTAATGTTCTCCAAAGCCCCCCTTTCCTCCTTGACTGTTGGACAGTTTCCAGTAGCCCTTTCAGAGGCTCAGTCCGAGGGATTCATTTTCATTGAGGAAGAAGTGGTGGCATCTTGGAGGAACAATGGGAGGTTCTTCTTAGCTGGGTGTTTTTGTAGTCCTTAAAAACACCTGGATATATTCTGTAACATTCTTGATGCTAAGAAGGTCTCCTTCCAAATATGGATCTAACCCACAGCTGGAAATAACGTGTTCTCCAAATCTCCCTGCCAAAGAGTTAAATGTCTTCCCAGCATTTTAAATAATTTAAAGGCACTTAACTGCTCAAAATCATATGAATTCTCCTCAGGCTCACATGGAAAGCATTGAGCAAATGACAAAGAGCATTAATAAGGCTTCATGACTAAATCAGAAAAAAAAAATCCAACCTAGTGGCAAATACTCTGGAGATTTATGAATGAAAATCTCTTCCTAAACCAAGTGACGGGGTTATTGGGAACGAATGGATGGTTCTCCTTTGGTCTTATACCCAAGTTGGCAAGGATTCATTTGTTCTGGCTGACATAACACAAACATGACTGTAAGACACAAACAAGTTTCTATAAAATACATCAACATAAACACCACAGGAACAGGCCCAGACAGAGCCTTTAAAACAGTGAATTAAAACAAACCAATAGAAATACCCCAATGCTTCACCAGTAGGGAATGAAACCCTTTGTTGTTGTTTTTCATATCCAGCCCAAGCCATTTTCTCATACTTGGACAACTATAATAACTGTTGATTGATCTTCTGGCTCCCACTTTTCCTACGGTAATCCATTCTCTAACAGGCTTCCCGACCACATCATCTCTCTAATACACTCTTCCAAGAACTTCCCATTGTTCTTGAATAAAGCCAAATCCCTTTGCCAAGTCCAACAGAATCCCATGTGATCCAATTCTGGGCCTGCACTGTGTGTTCATGTTAAGCCATCTATGGATTTGCTCCATAGCCAGCCCCCAGGACTTCTGTCCCCTGGATACTGAATTTATTCTAGCTCAGTCCTTTCCTTGGGGCTTGCAGTTTCTTCTGTGGGTTCTGAATTTTTTCTGGTAATTTTTCTGAAGATTCTCATCTTGTAGATCTCAAGTCCAATTTCTACTCATGGAAACGTTCATCCTTAGACTGCTGGGACAGTTACAGTTACTGCTAGGTACAACCTAATTAACTAAGTTAACTAACTAACTAACTAACTAACCACCTAACTACTTAAGGAAAACCATCTCTTTTTTTGAGTGTGTCTGTGTCAGTGATTTTAGGGACTAGTGTATGAGTCAAAGTGGAGGACGGAGCCACTCTTGCAGTGACTAGGCATTAACTACCCAGAAGGCCTGGAAGGAGCATACATTGAAAGCCAATTGGTCACCTGTTTGAAGACTGTGATAGACTTTGTTTTTCCTACTGTCTTGGACCCTGGAACTCCAGTTTTTCAAACTCTGGTTTCTGTGACTTAAATCAGCTTCCCTCATCCTCTTCTGACACATTTTTGGGTTTTGTCCTTTAACTGAGAAACACTGTTAAATTAAATTAGCCTCAAATGAATAAATAAGAGCCTACTTTAAAATACAGCAGCTACTATCAATAGAAGTTTATTGGTAAACCATGCACAATAAACTCAGCTTTAGGCTGCATGAGCTATCTGATGATGGTGAAGCAGTACCTGGGAAGGGGTAGTTTAAGAAATGTGTTCTTTGGGGGGATGGTCCTTATTTTCTGGGCTTCGCAGTGATGGCTTGCAAAATACCCTGATGGTAATCACCAAAGGCTGCAGTGAGCATCCCGCCTACAAAAGCTGGTTGCTGGGGACAGTGATGCGAGCTCAGATGAAGCTTTAGAATCGGAAAGACCAAAATTCCTGTACAAGACTGGGTAGGCCCTGTCCACAGCAGAGGTTTGCAAACTTTTCTCTGTTTTAGATTTCCAAGTTCTAGTTTGTTTCCACCATTTCTCAGATCACAACAGTGTTTGTTAAACTCCAGCATGAGTCACTTCTCAGACTCCACATTATTCCTTTGGCTGCCTGAGTCTGATAGCTTTCTCTCTAAACTAGTAATTGCTGAAGCCTAAGTTTCCCAGGGGTTGTGTTAAAAAGCATATCCTGATGCAGAAGGCCTCGGCTGGAGCTCCAGGTCTAGCATCCCCAGCAAGCTCCCAGTGATAAGGGTGCTGGGATCCTTGGGCTCCTCTGAGTAGGAAGAGTTCTACTGAATCCACATTTGATACAGTTCATTGTGGTACTGGCAAACGCATGACAAAGAAACGATTAGGATCCTGCAGTGCGGTGATAGGGTTCAGCACATGATTCCCCCACAAAGTCCAACACCCTGGCACAGAGAAGCCGATGATGTCAGAAGCAAGGCCATTCTAGACTTCTTCCTTCCACCTGGGCTCCGCCCATCTTTGTTCCTCCAAAGTGTGTCACAGAGCTCAACATTCTTCTTCCCCAAGACAAGTTAAAGAAACTGTTCTGTCATAATCCCAAAGCAAGCCACAAAACTTCAGGTCACTTTATTCCCTCTGTCTTCCCTTGAAGACTGTCACTCAGAGGGTCTTACCCTACACTTGGGAAAGGATGCTACTCAGAAAGGCCCTGAAGAATTTGGACAACTCTGGATGGATCCCCGATCAATCATGACTTGCTTGTAACTGGTTGTCTGCACCTTTCCTTGGACCTACTTATAAATGTAACCGCTTCTTTGTATCTTTGGGCTTCATTTGTGAAGACACCTATGACATGTAAAATGGTGATTAAATGTTTTGTTATATTTTTCTCTTGTTTATCTGTCTTGTTATAGTTTTGTCCTTGACCTCTGATGGGTGAGGAGAGAGGTCACATTTCTTAGTTCCTTGAGTGGTAGGCCTGATGTGCATGTATAAAACTGGTGTCCTTGTATCTACCATATTCCCTAAAAAATTATATTTTTCTATATATAAGTTTTCTGTCTGGAGTTTGAGGTGGAATAATGCAGCTCTTTTGTTCATTAAGAAATATATTTGAGGTTTCAGTCCATGCCAAATGCTATTCTGATTGTTCTGTGGATAGGGCTATTAATATTAATTCTATGAATAGTAGCCTCATACAAAAAAGTGATCCTTCTGTGACGCCTGTCATTGCACACCGTGCCTGCCCTAATATACACTTATTTAGAACTCTGTAAAGCTTTGAAACGCATGGATCATTGGGGTATGTGACAGTCCTTTAAAGGATGTTCCTGGGGTGTTACTTGCTTGAAAATGCATCTGTGTTTTAAACCTGAGCCTTGGTTCTAGGGACATGTCCGCCTAGAATGAGTCAAAGGTCGATTTTGGGTCTGGCCATTGCCTGTCATGACAAGGCCTGATTCTAAGAAGAAGCCACTAGTGCAGCAGAGGAAGTTCCCCTTGACTGACTTTGGTCAAAGGCCACGTCCTGCTAGTCAATTAGTTAGCCCTTTGGCAGTCTCACCAGTGACCACTAATAGATCTGATTATCTTCCTAATGACCGACACAGTCCCATCCTTTATTGATAAAGCTACAGCTCTGAGCTTGGTGATAATGAAAGCTGAGTTGAGGGAGGTTGATTCCTTTGACGAAAATTCATCTGTGTCTTTGAATGAGGAGTCCTTTGGGAGAGGGGAGGTGACAGGATTCCTTTCCCAGGGTCCATGCCAGCAATGGCTGAAGAGTCCTACACTATTCTGAGTGAATGCAGTTATCAATGGGAGAAGGACTCTCATGGCTGTGTTGTCTGGCCTGGAGACAATACAGAGCATTGTACTAAAGGCTACAAAATGCCAGGGAAACTCAAGCGTGACCCTAAGTTCGAGTGGAAAGAGAAACTGCACTAAGCTATGGTTAGCATGTTTACGAGGGGGACATTATCACATGGCAGACATGAAGCTGGCTTCCCATGTGCTACTGTGTGTCCTTAATCAAGCTTCCTCATACCTTAGGGTCCGATTTTTCTGTGGGTGAAGTCGAACCTCAGAGTCTCTTCTGGGCTCAGTATTCTGTGACTCTTGTGTTTCTGCCGATCTGGTCTTCCGGTGCTCAACTTAGAAGCTGGGGTTGGTGGTTGGGCTGTAGCTGTCAGGCTTTCATTTTCTGGGAGTCTATTGATGAACAGTAATCTGAGGATGCAGAGATTAGCACCCATCTATTCTGATCTCAAGGTGAGAGTTGGAGCATGACTCTGGACTAAAATGGGGATTGTGCCCTCAGACCTTGGGTCTGCAGGTGTTTTTTCACTGGCTCCAAATTCACTTAAAATAAGAGGACACATAGTCACATATGTGTACTCAACCCCTTGCAAATAACCGTCTTTCAGCACACTGGTCACACTGTGAAAACAGAGAGGTAACTGCCAAATTCAGTCAGCTTCTCTGATGTCATAAATGGAAAGACCTGTGAATTGCTCCTTTGCTGGGCATGAAGGCTAGCGGTGATGTCAGTCTTAAAAATAAAGAAGCATAAGCTAATGTCTTTTTATTAATAGTCGACTAATTCCCACATCAGAAGAAGGAAAGCTTTGTAGAGCAGAGTGAGAAACTGCTCTGACATCATACTAACAGCACAAGAGGACTTTATTTTCTAGACACAGACACACACACACACGTTAAAGGCTTTAACATCTGACATTTTTCCTCTTCTCTGAGTGAGGTGAATACAATTCACTCTGTCTTAAAAGGGTGATAATTTTATTTATTTATTTTTACAATTATTTGCATGTGTGTGCATGTGTGTGTGTGTGTGTGTGCTCGTGCAAGAGTGTATGTGTGTGTCTTTGTGAGTGCACACACCATGCACGTAGAGGTCAGAAAGTGAATTACAGAAGCTGGTTCTCCCGTCTACCATGTTGGTTTCTGGGACTGAACCAGTTAGTCTTGGCAATAAGGTCCTTTATCAGCTGAGCAATGTCACCAGACAAAGATGACAGTTTTAATTAATGTGTGGGTTTTTGTGTGTTGTGGTCAGAGGACAAGTTGCAGGAGTTCTGTCCATGTGTCATGGGGATCTCTGGGACGTAATTTTAGGTCTTCAGGCTAGTGGGACAAACACCTTTACCCTCTAAGCTACCTCGCCAGCCTGGATGTAGTCCATTCTGTCCCCAGGTGATTCAGTTTGTCTTTATCTCTTTGACTGTAGATCAAGGGACTTTGCAATGATTTTGTAGTACTGAGAAAAAGAAAAAGAAATCACAACCCTGGGAGTGTAAGGGATTATATGTCCTAGTGACAGGTGTCACAAACGCTTGCTTTAGGTTGTTACCTGTTTCACATTAGTGGACAGAGGTGTACATGAATTACTCTGTATGACTCTGATGGCAACCTGCCCCTTATCTGGCCTTTCCCACATGATGTACCACCCACATATACGGCACCCGGCCAGGCCTCTTATCCTGGGCAACCAACAAGCCATCTTCAGGGAAAGTGGTCCAAGTAGAAGGCTGAGGGGCACACTTATCTGAGATGCTCAGAACCAGGGGTGTTTAATAGTTTGTAACTTTCCAGATTTGGGAATATTTCAGGATACAGCACCAGTTAGGTTGGGACCTGCAGCTAAGTGTAAGTTCCTTTAGGTTTCACATGCACCTGGCACACAGTCGGGCAATTTGGTCCAGGCTGCCAGAGACTCTGCCTTTTGACTTTGGTAATCACTAGAGGTCATGTGCATAATTTTCTACTGTGGAGTCTTCATGTTATTTGGCATTTGGATTTGGGAGTGTTTAGGTGTCAGCATTTCAGATAAGAGATGTTCCACCTGTATTTGGTGTCCTAACGAATGTGGGAGGCCAAGCTTTTAGGTCACATTACTTCTGTGATGTCCCTTGACCATGAGTCACAACTAAAAAAGTAATTTATAGACATTGCAAGCCAAAGGCAGACATAGTGATACGCTCCTGTAATCCATGTACTAGTGAGATTGATGCAGAAACACCAGAGTTCAAAGCCAGGGCCAACATGGGCTGCACAGGAAGACTGCTATACAAAACAAACACGAAACCTCAATAACAGTGAAAGTGTCAGGCCCTGATGTGGAGTCTACTACAGGCTACTGACCCTGCCTTCTGCGGCTTATGAGCAGACAGCAGCAGCTCCATGTTGGGCAAAAGCAGCTCCATTTGCAATGAAGCATGTGGCAGAAACCTTGATAATGAGGGAAAGAGGAGGGATGAGAGAAAGAGTGGAGAAAGAAGATGTGCTGAGTGGGTACAGGGATGACTCATTCAAGGAGAAGTGTGGAGAGGAGCTGGGCTTGAGAACAACAGTGATGTGGGGACTGAAAACAGGGGGGATAACCCAAAGTCAGAGCTCTGCTGCGTTCACTGGAGACCCCCCTCAAGTGTGGCCCTTTGTGAGGAGGGAATATTCTTCAGCTCCTACAGTGGTGAATCAGGAACTCTCTAGAGACTTCCCAGCAGTCTGTGATCTAATAACTTCTCCAGGTAAATTTGTTGCAGTAAAGTGAGGGCCAGGGGTCTAAGCCCCAATGCCAGGCCAGCTGTGGTTAGAGCCTGTGAACTCAGTTCCCCCATGGTGTCTAATACAGGTCTCTGCACCGTCCACATTTCTCTGCCTTTGGGTACAGCCTGTGCCTGTAGTAGGAAGAAACAGCTTGAGCACTTTTATAGCAAAGGGACTTGGGGCAATCCAGCCAGTTTCTAAGCCTCAATTTCCTTGTCTTTAGATCTAGACTGTCTTTAAGACTCCTTGAAAGCTGCTGTTGTGTGGTCCCATGAGATGTCAAGCTAAGTGGAGTTATCCGGCACTGCTCTCTGCATGTTGCTGAGGAATAGAGAAGGATAAGATGTGTGTGTGTGTGTGTGTGTGTGTGTGTGTGTGTGTGTGTGTGTGTCTGTGTCTGAAAAGACTCTAGAATAGCAACATAATAAGCTCTGAATGTGGGGAACTTATAGATAAGGAGACCCTTAGCAAAAATATGTGCATGACATCACTCTTGGGGAGAAACAGTGATGTATAACAAATACACATGTCTAATTTATCAGTCTGCATTCTTGAGACATGTACTAAAGTTAGTATTAATGTTAGTACTAAGATCACGTGTATACCAGACATATAACTCTCAAACAACTTCCCAGTGACTGAACGGTAACTCCAGGTGAGCAGACATTCTGAGTGCCATGATAGATTTATTGAGTAGTAACACGCAGTAATAAATATGAGACCAGAATCATTGGAAAACATTCTGGAAGCCAGGTGGTGCATGCATTAGACAGAGGGCACTGCTCTGTGTTTAATATTTTATTTTAAAAAACTTTTATTTTTAGGCTTTTTGTATGGAATATTTAAAACAGACAAGAAGAAATTATGAAAATAAACTCCCAAACTTTTTCACAGCCAAAGTTTAGGTGAAAGACTCTTGTTAGGAATGCAATAACAGCAAGGACCAGGAAAACAGGTGAGAGAGTCCACCCGGAAGATACACCAATAGAGTGCCTTAGATCAGGCTGTGTGAGGCTTGTGGTGACAAGTCAAGGACTGATTCAATCAGTCAGTTTCCCATCACAAAATATCTCAGATGGTCAATTTGTTGAGAGGAAAGTTTTACTTTGGCTCATAAAATCAAAGTTTTCAGTACATGACTGGTCAGTCATAATGCTATGGGGTGTGGTGAGGATGTGCTTCATGGAGCAAAGATGTCAGGGAGCAAAACTCCTGAGAGTGTGGAGGGGCAAACTTTCCACAGTTTCCTTTGGAGACGTGATCTCAGTGGCCAAAAGACCACTCAGTAGGTTCCACCTCTTTTGTTTTCTTTCTTGGTGTGTGTGTGTGTGTGTGTGTGTGTGTGTGTGTGTGTGTGTGTGTGTGTGT
>CAJQZJ010032004.1:5410585-5421490 GCA_907164525.1 Lophiomys imhausi | reverse complement strand
TGTGTGTGTGTGTGTGTGTGTGTGTGTGTGTGTGTGTGTGTGTGTGTTATATATACACATGCATGTAGAGTTGGAGGTCTGAGGAGGAGGTCAGATGTCCTGCTCTATAACTCTTCACCCTTTGACTTTTTTTTTTTTTTTTTTTTTTTGAGATTCAATCTCTCACTGAACCTGGTGAGAGCCCAGCAACCAGAAAGCCCCAGAGATCCTCTTGTTTCTGTCCCCTGCATTCCCCAGTGCTGGGTCCATGGATGAAGCTGGCCATGCTTTGTATGTGGATGCTGAGACCCAAATTCTTCAATCAGGTCTTCATGCTTCCACAATCAATACTCTTACTCGCTGAGCCATCTCCAGAATGCCAGACTACATCTCTTGAAAGTTTCACTACCACTAACAGTGGCAAGCTGGAGATTAAGCCTCTAACATGAGCCTAGGGGCTGCTGTTCAAGATCCAGACTAGAGCAGGAAGACAGCAATGGCACGACACCACTGTACATCATGGACATGGGTGAACAGCAGCAGGTCATGACTCTAGTATTCCATAAGGCTGGTAAGCTTCACATGAGGCTCGAACTGAGCTGCTGTACTGAACCACTCCACTGCATCTTTGCGTTAGAGAGATCCCAGTCCAACACCCCCATTTTCCTCAGGAAGTTCATGTAGGAATTGAGTTGAGTTCTCTGTCAGGAGGGTGGAGTCCAGTCCCTCTGTGAAGCTCACGACGTGATGGCAGCACAAAAGCAAGTTCGAGAAACTACTCTGGTAGAGAGGAATTTGTCATGTCACCCTTCTGAAATTCCAGCTATGTCACTGGGAATCTGCACCTAGAGAGGGGAAGGATCTTTTAACAGAAGTGACTATAGCATAGGGTCACTGATGGTCTCTGGCACATGCCAGGTCCCCAAGCACAATCTTCTGTCCACTATTAGTTGTCGGCACATCCAAAGTTGGAATAGTTGATTTTACCTGACTTGTGTGCCAATAATCTTAGAATACCCTATCTCTTTTTGGGCTTTAGTAGCATGTTGGAGTAATAACTAATACTAAAAGAAACTGACTGTGATAACCGAGGCTTACGATGGACTCCAGCTAACCATGCTGAAAATGCTATTGGATGTCATTGTCCTTAGATGTGTATCTATGAGTCAAAATGTGCCTGAGAGACTTCAGAGTGAGAGCCTACCAAGCTATATAAGGGAACCACAGAAGAACATAACAGATAATTTGTGTTTTAAAAAAGTCCCCCTGTGAGATCAGCACAGAATCCTATGTACAGGTAAGGAGCTGAAGGAAGAGGTCTTGGGTTTGGCTTGGGAGTTGAGGCTGAAGACTGTAAACTTGAAGAGAAAATAGAGGCAAGAAAAGAAAGCCTGAAACCTCAAGGCACAGCTACACAGGGTTGTCCCTGGGTATGGAATATGCTCCTTGGCTGGAATAAAATATTAAGCCATATTAGACACCCAGGCTGGATTTGGTTCTGAAAGTCCTTTAGTTCCAAGGCGAGAGTTCTCAGTCCATTCTCCATACTCTGAAAGGCTTTGAAGTATTATAAAGGCAATCCAGCAGCCTGAGCAAAAAGTGAACACGGATGTACCATTTTGTCATTATTACACAAAATAAATTGAAGCATAAGCGAGGCCTGTCTGTCTTCATCCCGCCATCAGAAGATACAATTAGGAGGAAACATAGAATTTAAATGATAACCACAAACACATTGAAGATATTAAGATTTTTCCCCCTGAAACAGTCTAACATCATTTGTCAACAGACATCAAATTAAATTGGAAAAAAAGAACATGGCTTGCTTTCGTCTCCGTAAAGATATTTGAAGTTGTTTATTGAACTGGAATTCAATCTCCATAATTCTGCGGCTCTCTCTTTTCATCCATAATAATTCATCTCTATAATTAAAGCCTAATGAAGCAAACAGTTTCTGTCTTCATAATCTAGTTCAGCTGCAAGTGGCCAACATTAAAACAGAAATCTTTCCAGTAAATGGATTTAGCACTCCTTCCTTTAGAGAGCTACCTTTTTCTCTTGGATTTACATTTACTCCCATTAACTGGATTTATTTTCTCAAGAATGCTAGGAGTCATCAAGAGTAGCAACAGGGATTCCAGATGACCCCAGACACTGAGCAAAGCTGTGTTCTTATTGAATTAATTAATTGATGCTGCTGGTCTGTGATCCATGGCGGGCCTCTCCTTTTGTTTCATGTTTTGTCATTTAATGAAGGACTGGTTCTTGAAGGAGGATGGATAAGCAAGGAGAAATTGCCATCCTTTGGTCTCCATTTAAAACTGAAATATCCTTGGAAACCTAAGGCTTTGAACCATTATCAGCTAATGTCTTTGAAACTGATTAGCTGACATCCAGCTGGGACCAAAAGATGATGTAGGAGAGGGGCCTTTGCACAGAAAGGCCCAGCCAGAGAGAGTGAGGACAGAGGACAACTTGATTGTCTCCACAGCCTTGCAAGCTACTTCAGAGTGTCAAGGCCACTCAAAGCACCTTGAGGTCCCCACTGGCCCAAAGATTATAGGAATCTTGCACTGTTGAATCACTGTAAGTAATTGTGTAAGTTTAATATTTTTGTATTGGCTTTTGAGATAGGGTTTTGCTATGCAGCCCAGGCTGGCTTTGAACTGGGCATCTCTCTGTCTCAGCCTCCTGAGGGCAGGGATTTCAAGGTATGCCACTTTGGGCTGACACTGTGGTGTTTTGATTTAAGATTTATCTTAATCTTTACAGAGACAGGAAATCAGGATAATTAGCATAACCATCATTCTAAGTATCTCGCATCATCATGAAAACATTCAAAATCCTTTCTTCTGGCTGTTTTCATAGGTACAATTGATTGTCATTAACTGGAATCCTCCCAGGGGCCAAAACTCACTTCCTTTATGTTATTACAGCTCTCCCCTTGTTGGCCAGTCTCTCATATGCAGCCCTCCCCACTATTCTCCACAGCTTTGAGTATTTCATCCCCAACATCTGTCAGGTTGGCCCTTTATAAATTCCACATATATGCGATCCTGACTAATTTTGCTTGATAATATTCTCTAGACACTGTGGTAGAAGTTAAGCCTTTTTTAGTGAAATTAATAGACAGTTCAGATTGGCATCTGGCCTCACATAGGGAAGAGCTTGCCATCCCTTCATATGCCCTTTGCTAAGAAACCTGGCAAGCCATGCAGATGACCTCATTAACTGTGAGAAGCAGTGGGAATGTTGGGAGACCCTTTACCAAGGACTGCAAGATGGGACCACATCGACCACTCTGTTGAAGGGTTGTGATTTGGGAAATCCCTCGCAAATGTCAGTAACCATGGCAATGTGAACGTTAGGAGATCATCTGCGAGATGGGAAGATAGATAAACCAAAGATCCATGAGGTCTCTCTCTCTCTCTCTCTCTCTCTCTCTCTCTCTCTCTTTTCTTCCCTCACCTGCTGGGAATCCATGCTGGGGAAGAACTTAGCAAGGTACAACATTGGCAGAGTTTAGACTGCTGTAGCCCAATGCAAAGGCATGGCATAGACCTGCTAAGGGAGAGTCCTTTGGAGGTGTTTTCTTTGGGGCTCCAGAGAGCCGGAAAGATGAGCAAGACAAGCAGAATTGGAAAGCTGTTTGCATAAGCTTTTGGAATTGAGACTTCTGGGCCAGGGAGACCATGGAGACAATTCTTGGCTGATTGAAAAGATCTCCCTCCCAGACTCAGAAAGATGCACATGGCATCTACTCACTTATAATTGGATTTTAGCCATATAGTACAGAATAACTATCCTACAACCAACACACCAAAAAGATCAGGAACATAGACTTTGTTACCTATCAATGGGACAATTTGCCCTAGGGGTGCTACCACGTAGGCACCCAGTGGAAGAGGAAGCTCTTAGCCCTCATATGACTGTTGAACTGAGAGGGACTGATTTGTAGGGACACTACACATCAGAGGAGTGGGATGGGTGGGAGAGGGAGGAGAAGGTGGGAGAGTGGAACTGAGAGGGGTGGAAAGGGGCACTATGAAGGAGATGTAACTTGATGTAATAAATAAACATTATAATAATAATAAAAAAGAAAAGACCACTCTCATTTGGCAGTTGGAACAGACTGACCTTATAGACTGACCACAATTGGATGATGAAAGTAGACTGGCCTTATGAACTGGCAAGAGAGACGTCAATGGATTTTGAGCTTAAAGATACTGCATGATGGGACTGCTGTGAGTCAAGCCGTCCTACATGTACCTACGCTAAGAATATTAATATCCTTTTAAGAAACTTAAAATAATGTTAATTGTTTTTGGTTAGGTATTAGAGTGTTTTTAGGTATTAAGGTATTTTTAGGTAGATTATGGATTTTAGACTATAGGTTTAGGGTTATAGTATTTAGGTATTTTATAGGTGATTGATAAGTATTAATAAATATAAGTGTAATAAATAAAAATATTCTGTTATAAGACACAGAACTTCATCTTTGTATGGTTGAATAATATTCCATTGTGTCTTCATGGAATGCCATATTTTGTTTATCTATTCATTGGTTGATAGAGACTTATGCTAGTTGCTTATCTGGCCATTAGGCTCAATGCTACAATTAACATATATGTGCAGAATCTCACTGCTGGATCACATAGTAGCTTTGTTTCCAACATAGTGTCATCTCCATACTGGATCCCATAGTAGTGACTGCACGACTGAACACTTCCACCCACAGCATTGGAGAGTTTGATATGCTAACGCTCTTCCTTTTGCAGTCTCAGCCCTACCCTCCCTGTGGTCCCCAGTTACCACTGCTTTTCCCTTATCACAATCCTTAACAAGCCCTGTCCAACTTTTAGAAGCTGACTCACAGACAGGCTTTTCAGCTTCTCTTACAAAATGGACAAATGTGACAGTTCAAGGGGCCAACACTGGGGCCGGTGGGCTCTCAGGGATGTGATCACTGTTCTTGGTGGTCTCTCAGTGCCTGAACCCCGAGGCTGTATTGCTCCCTACCATTCTATCCCTGGAACAGTTTTATTTTAATATCATTTATTGATTCTGCTGAGGAGGAATCTTCCTCCAGTCTATGTAAGGCATGAGAAGCTGCAGCCAGCATGGCACAGCCATTCTTTACCGCAGCCTGTCTACTTGATCCTTTCCACTCTCTCCCTGGCTCATCACCTGCCACCTGCCTGGAGGTCTTCAGACCAATGCTCCATCTTTAACCAGTTTCTCTGAGTTACCTTCATCTTTCCTTGCTTTTGTGCTCCTTCCTGTTGTACCCTTTAACTGATTCATTAAACCCTGAATTATCTCAGCCACGTCTGTCATTCTTTCCTCCTACATTTACAAGCTCAAACCCCCTTTGTGTGATTTGTTTCTTCTGACATTTCACCTTTTACTCACTCCCTTAAGGGGAATTTTATTGCCAGTGTATAATTTGTCTGCAAATGTTATGAAGGGGCTTTCAAAATCTGGATGTTCACTGGGCCCTCACATGGCATCACAGGCCCACCAGTCACTGCATTTGGCTTCATGCTTACCAAGCCTGGCCATGGTGAAGAGAGCAGTCCCTTAGGACATATCTGCTGAGTGACAGTTCCTGAGAACACTTAGATTAAGGGTTCTAAAGGTACTTGGAGAATATTGCAGGCAGGGTGTCAGGCAGGTTGCCTACTACTGCTTACAGCCAAATGTTGCCTAAAGGGTAGGTTCAAAGACAGGAGGACATGGCTGTGTCCCAACAAAACACTTTCACAATGACGTGATGGCCTGCAGGTCTGTGTGTCATATCCCCAGCTCTGGGTTTTTGTCATTTGTCATTTGAGAACATGTGGAGAATCACTGGAGGGCAGGAACTGCAATAAATGCCTGTTGGGGCTTCTGGAATTTAGATGTTCAGTCAGTGCTTACTGTAGCCCTAGTCTATTCTAGACTCTGGAGTAGGACAGGAAAGAGATTTCTGAGTTAAGTTAGAAGGTGACAGAGGGACAACTTGTCCTATTCTTAGCTTTCTTAGGTTCTTCTTGGGAAATACACAAATTAAGGTGACAAAAGGCAGATGTGCCAGGCAACCTTGACTCTCCACTTGATGGGACTTAGCATCTCCCTGGAGACTAAACTCCAAGATTTCTGTGAAAACAATTCCAGTGAAGTTTAAATGAAGTGAGAAGACCCACACTGAATGCAGGTGCCACCTCTGTGGCTGGGGTCCCCAATTGAGAAAGAATGAAATGATAAGCTGAGGATGAATCAGTCTTAGAAATGGGGAGGCAGTTTATAACAATAAAATTCCTGAGGGCAGCTTTGTTTTTAGGACAGTCAGGGGATCAGAAAAAGCTGCTTCCCAAGGTCCTGGCTTCTCAAATGTCTTTGGCTGAGAACAAGCATTATCCTACTGTAGCCCACAGTGGAGTCACTCAGGAGTCTCACTAAGAGTCAGGGTGGCTTACAGGGTGAATGGCAGGATAGCCTAGCCACAGATTGATGGTGAGTCAGGTGGCACAAGGGACACTGGCAAGATTCCCCAAGAAAATATGACATCTAAGCTGAAGATCTAGGCAGTCAGAGCCTACCTGGGTGGGAAGGGAAGGTTAGATTGGTCACAGTTGCCCTGGAAGAGTCTCCAGCAAAGAAGGCAGCACAGGAGGGCCACCTTCCATGGTGTTGTTCACAGACAGAGGGGAGGCAGGTACCACCTGTCTCTTTCAAGTGCACACAATGCTCTGAGGCATGTTGGCTTCCATGTTCCTGAAGAACAAATAACGATCTTGTATAAGTAACACAAATGTGAGTCTTATCTTTGGAAGAAGGGATTTCTTAAAAAGATAAATACATAATAATTTATATATTTCTTTTTTAAAAACATTTATTTATTTATTATGTATACAGTATTTGCTCTACATATGTGCCCGGGCACCAGATCTCAATGTAGATGGTTGCAAGCCACCATGTGGTTGCTGGGAATTGAACTCAGGACCTTTGGAAGAACAGCCAGTGCTCTTAACCTCTGAGCCATCTCTCCAGACCAAAGGTTCTGAGAGAAGAATAACTAGGAGTATGTAGGAGTATATGTGAGAAGGAAGGTGCCAGTATTACGCTGGGAAATAACAGGTCCTTTCTCACTCTGGCGCCCTGCTTTCTGTTCCCAGAGAATGGGATCTGTACAGCTCATCCCTTGGCTCCCAGTATCAGATTCAGAGAGGACACCCAGTGAATCTGCAGTACCTGCCATTGAGCACTAGGCTCTAGCACAAAGGAGAGAAGGCTTTGCCACATGGCTTGGAAAAATTTTTCAAAGTCCTCTGCAAAATCTGCTTCATGTACCTTTTTGGAATCCCAAGAAACCCACTCCCACAACAGTGTGTTTGCTCCAAAAACACTTCCATACTTTCATGGGAAGGTGAGCTTAGGACCATCCACCACAGCTATGGAAACATCTAGTACCTTCCCTGTTCCCAGGTCCTATGTAACGTGACTTCTCAGCAAATCCTGTGAGGACGTTGAATTTATATCCTCACTGGAGTCTGGCCTGGGGTATGACTCACTTTCCCCAAAAGCATGCAGAAGAAAGGGTGGTGTGCCAGGTCCCAGCTGGCAGGGAGAGAGAACTCCTTTCTCACCTGTTGCTAGGTCTGTAGCTGAGCTGCCTCTGGTGAGAGCTGCACACTCGTAGTTCACCACTGGAAACTGAATGTAGGCTCTGATGCATTCGAAAATGTTCTTCTCATGAGAGCGAGCTGTCTGTTCAGCAGTAGCTACTGGCACTTGTGCGCTTGAATGACCACTTGCCCTGAAGGACTCTGCAGTTTCTACCCCTGCCTGTGCATTTCAGGAAACATAGGGATGGTTACTTCAGCCACACGTGGAAGAAACCAGTGCAGGAAGACCACCTTCCAGGGTGCTGTTCTTGGAGAGGAGGTGGGAATGGTCTTTTCCAAGAGGACACACATTGCTTTGAGTTATGTTTGCCTCCACGTTCCAGAAGGACAAACAGTGATCTTGTGGAAGTTGGAGGAGTGGGAGTCAGAAGGATGTGTGTGTGTGATTGACAGATAACAATGGTACATATTTCTGGGATGCGATCTGAATTGATCAAATCAGGGCAATTAACATACCCATCACACTAATATCCTGTCCTTTCTTGGTGATGTTTTGAAACACACATCTGGAAAACTGTATCTCTTTGCCCCCAGCAGTTGTCTGTCCCTGAGCTCCTTGAACCCATGTCACTCATTGTCCTTGCAAAGCCTTAGGTCAATATTGTCATCATCATGACCACTGTATAGATTCACAGGAGCCTCCATAGGCTCTAAGCAAAACAAACAAACAAAAAAACCCAAAAAACAAACAAACAACAACAACAACAAAAACCAAGTGTTAAGAGTGGTTCTGATGGGAAGCTGTCCCTTGATTCTACACAAAACGCCATTGAGAGTATTTTTCAGAATCATGTGTAGACAGGATTTTTATCACAATATTTTCTCATAGCACATTGTGAGAGAAACGACCAAGACTCAATGTTACTTGACCAACTCCAAGTCAGAAAGCATTTTAGAGCCTGAATGCTTAATTACCTCTGCTTTAGTTTCCTTTATTTCATTAATTTAGAAAAATTTTAAACATTTACTGCTTGCCGTTTATGAAGTGGGACTGACTCTATACATGACTTGGAATTAAAGTTTTTCTTTGCTAATATATATGTTATATATGTAATTTAATAAGTATTATGTGTATACTATAAATCACTAATTAAGACAAACAAGTTATGTGCTTAATTTAGTCTCAGCCTAACAAAGTTAAATATTACCAGAAACAAGTGAGTAAATTAAATTAAAATAATATTGATGTGACATTAGATTATGATAATAAATGTTGAGAAGAAAATATTTCCAGAGGTAGACTTGTTATCTCTTTAAGAAAAATGGCAGATACCACAAAACAATTTAGAGACTAGAACAAATGTGTTTTTGTTTTAAGCTACAGTGATTAATTAAAATGAAAGCATCATTTGACTTGAAAAGGCAGCGTCGACATGTTTGCTCGGTTTTATGAGATCTGCTATCAGCAGGTTGGCCTACATCAGAGCTGAAGGTCTTTTTGGGCCTCTTTGTCTCAGTTGTCTGAGCGGAAGATCCCCTCGGAAATAACCCAGATCAAGGTGTGCCAGACGGAGCCAACTCCAGATGGGAGGAAGAACCTATGGGGGGGGAGGAGCAGAGCATCAAACCTTCTCAAAGTGGGTTTGCCCCAGCGTGTGGAGTGAGGACTCTGGTCTGCCTTCAGAGCGATAAGATAAGACTGATTTCTAAGTCAGCATAGGAGAGCTGGTTGGAGAAGAAACCCAGGCCGAAGGATGCCGACTTCCTAGTGTGGAGTGAGGCAGATCAAAGCTTCATTCAGAGCCTGGGGTGTGTTAGCCCTCTGTGCTCCTAGCTGACAGCTGCCTCTGCCCCCTTTTCCTCATCACTTGGCCTCAGTGGTTCTGTTGGCTTTGTATTTGGCCTCAGAGATCTTGGTTTGTCTCTCTCCACCAGCAGGGACCGCACTTACTCGGAGAGGTGGGGGGTGGTCTCTTGTCTCTTGGTCCCTAACACAGTCGTCACTGTGCCAGTTCAGCACACAGGAAAAGGCCAAACTCCAGCTTTTAGATTCATCTGTGGCCTCAGCCTGCAGCGAAGGCCAGGGAAAGGAGAGCCAGCACCTTGCAGATATATGATGCTAGAGATCCAGGTAGGTGCCCAGGTACTTAGCCTCCATGCCTGTCCATCCTACAGACTCCATAACCCCAACCCAACGAACTTCAGATAAAAAATCGTGGATGGCAAACTTGTATCTACACAGAACCAGCACAGACCTTTTACTATCCCTCCCCCGCCACGAGCGCCCGCAACAGTTCACCCCAATGTTTATGTATTTCTGCATCGTATGACGTACTGTACACAACCGCAATTCACGGCATACAGGCTATTTTATGAGGTATGTGAATTTTGGAATCTATACAGGGTTCTGGAACCAGTGACCTTCAGCTGTGGAGGGATGGTGATATTTAAAGGGGTGTTCGTGTGTCCGTTTGTGTGCACTCATGTGGAGTCCAGAGGTCAGTGTTAGGTGTTGTACATCAGGAGGCATCCTGCCTATTTTTTGAGACAAGTTCACCCAGAGCTCGTGGGTTTGCTAGGCTGTATGGCCAGAGAGCTCCCGGATCTCCCTTCCTGGCATCTTCAGCCCTAGGATCTGAAGCATGTGCATCCACGCTCTGCCATGATTTCTGTCTATCAAACTCAGGTACATCTGCTTGACCAGCAAGCACCATAGTAACCCTCCCAGGCCCTGTATTCAAGTTTTTTTTTTTTTTAAATCACAATTTAGAAAAAAAAATGCTACCTGTCACACTGAGGAAAAAGAAATCCCACCTGTCACACCGATGAAAAAGAAATCCTGATTTAATCCAGGCTTCCCACAAAGGCAGTGGCCTGAAAATGACCAGAATATGAAAATTAAGAGGAATGAACTTCCGTTCACGCTTCTGTGTGAGATTTCGTTAAGACCTGGATTTCTCCTTAGAGAATAGAGAGGGCGTAGGGAATCATACTCAAAGGTTCGTAGTATGTCTTTTAAAGAAATATTTCTTTTTTTTTTTTTTTAAAAAGCCGGGCGGTGGTGGCGCACGCCTTTTTTTTTTTTTTTAATTTTTTTTTAAGATTTATTTATTATGTATACAGTGTTCTGACTGCAGGTATATCTGCAGGCCAGAAGAGGGCACCAGATTTCATTATGGATGGTTGTGAGCCACCATGTGGTTGCTGGGAATTGAACTCATGACCTCTGGAAGAGCAGCCAGTGCTCTTAACCGCTGAGCCATCTCTCCAGCCAAGATTTTTTTTTTTGATATCGAGACATATCAGCGCCTGACAGCAC
>CAJQZJ010032004.1:5388563-5400422 GCA_907164525.1 Lophiomys imhausi | reverse complement strand
GCTTGACTCATCATCAATTTAACAACCCCATCTTTCCTGAAAAAAAAGAAAAAGCTGGTGAAGATCATGATTAACTGTTTTAGAAAAATATCACGTGCCTCCATCACATTCCTAGTACTGCAATAAAGACGATAAACATGGTGATACTAAGCTCTGTAAGCCCAATTCCTGGACTCATAAAATTCACGGAAAAAGATGTCCACAACACCCTAGAGTACTTGACTTCAGAAGCCATTGTTGTGAAGAGTCCCACTCTGCTCTCAGATGGCTGAGATGATGTCTGGAGTTCCAGAGCCAACCTGATGCAGTTGCTCAGCAAATGCACATACATTAATAGGTGATGGGTGAACCACTGAATGAGCAGCTGCCAGATGGAATATTGCTTATGACAATATTCCAAAGGACAACACAAACACAGTGACCTACCTTGAAGCTGTAGCCATATTGAACTATGAAATGTTTGGTTCTTTTGTGGCATCTCTATTTCTTGGGTAGAAAGAACAGTCTCAGCCCAACCCAATGTGTTCATAAATATTTAGTGCAATGGGAGTGATGGTAACATATTCCCAGTGAGTAAGGTAAGAGCTTCAGTGGTGAAGAGTAAATCATGTGTGGGAACCATAGATCCACATTCTCCTAGACTGAGTTGTTAGGTGATATGCAAGGTACTGGGACAGATATTGCCAGTGGGGAAGGCTCCCACCCACTGTACAGTACAGTCTCATTTCTCGTCTCTAACAGGAGTGTGTCCCACACAGACACCAGCACATGAATCACCCGAGCCTGGTGTTTTCCAGAGCACAAGAGTCTCCAGCCCCTGCCTTCATGGGATGATTAAAAGATCCTTTATCAAATGCCATGTTGAGCTCTGTGTTTCTTTTGGGTGAAGTTTTGAAGTCCTGGAAGCTAATTCAATGAAGTGCCATTATCCACCCCTCTCTCAGCCTTGCCTTCCCTGCCAAGGGCAAAGACTTGATAGGGAACAAGACTCACTGAAAGCCTTTGGAGGATTGCTTTCCCAGTGCCCATTTATTGGAACTCAAGCCTCTTGGATTTGGGATGTTTTGGGTCATTGCCATTTCAGCTTTTCTGGGGAGGTAATGGGTCCCAGCTGTCCCATAGGTATCTAGTCTCGAAGACCTTGTAGATGCCCTATGAATCCTGTTTCCTCACCTAGAGGAAGAAATCAGGGTGTATGAGATTTCCTGAGTCTTGGCACAGACTGTGTTCTGTGTCTTACTACCTACTGCAGATCCTCCCCAGAGAGAATGTTAATGAACACACTTAATGATATCCACAGATCCTTCTAGAATGAGTGAGAACTGGGCTCAGGGATAAGAGGGAGGAAATGGAAATAGCAAGTTGCCAAGTGCTCCTTAGTCATCCCTGTGAACTAAACGGTATGTATTGAGTGCTTGCTGCATACAGCAAGTCATGAACTAAACAGGTGTGTGATGGGTGATTGCGGCATACCCTGAATCTCTAGAATGTAACTCCCTGTGGAGACTGGAATAGGCGACAAGGCTGTAATGATGAGAATACTTGGCCTCTCACATCAGGGAGTTCACAGACTATGATTGTAGTAAAGTGAGAAGCTCTTACAAGGCACTATGCTGCTCACGAGTTGAAAACTCATGGAAGGCAATGGTTGACCCTCCCTGGAGGACTCAGGGAGGTTTCATATACAATAATATTTGACCTGAGGGATGATTAGGCACTAATATGTCATATAGGGAAGAGGAGTCACCAAGAAGGAAGAAGACAGGGAAACAGCTTGAATCTTTAAGTAGCATGAAGCTTAGTTCAGGGGTTAAAATTCAGCCATAAATTGAATGAATTTCTGTTCACGTGGAGGAGCCTGGAGAATAGCGCGTTAAGCGATGTGAGTCAGGCACGGAAAGACAGGTTCTTCCACAAGGAAGCTGAAAGAATTGACCTTATAGAAATAGAGAATGGAAAAGAATAATGGCTGCCAAAGGCTGAGAAAAGGATGATGATGAGGAAGACAGGATGATTAACTGGGTTCTGGGTGCAAGTAGATAGGAGGTAGAGCTCAACAAGGATTAATTTTGTATCTTAAAACAAATAGTAAGACACTTTTGAATGTTTCTGATAAAAACAAATACTAAGCATTTGAGGCAATGGATTTGCCATTTAGCCTTGCCTGATCAATGTACACCATGTATGTGGATTAGAATATTGCACTATTTATTCCCTATGAATATGTTTGACCCCTTCTCAATCAAAAATTAAAAAAATTCAAACTGGCTTCATCTGGTTGAGGGCAGGCTTTGTAGGAGGCCGAAAATGAGACACTAGAGAGTGCTTTTCTGCACCTAGGGGTTGCCAGCGGATGTGTTGGGAGACAGATGGGTATTAAGGAACGGAGAAGCATGATCAGACCTGGGCTTCATGGTGACTTAATGGCTACTTAGAAAGGAGGCAGAGAAACCCTCATGAGGTCTCACATCTGGCAAGCAAAAGATGAGTGAACTGTAAATGGACAGCTGCCAACAGGGAGGAGGGGTCTGTGAACATGGCGCAGGAACACAAACAGCGAAAGATTGAAACACCACAAGTCTATAGACCCAGGCTCTGTTGCTTGTGAAACTTTAGGGATGTCAGCCAAATTCTTTGTGAGATAAGAGTAGGTCAAGCCAGACCTTGTGCACAAGATGCTGGGGATGAGGATGGTACAGTGAAAGGCCTTCGTATTTCCTGGGATGCTGTGTGAGGCCTGGGAGTGGCTACTGAAACCAGCACTGCAACCAGTAGACATTTCAGACAGAAGACATTTGTTTTTCCCTCTTAAATGAGCATCACACCTGCCCTTCACATGCCAAGACATCAGAAATCACCAGACTCCCTCCTTGTACAGTTGTTGCTTTGAACAAGTAGCAAAACCTCAGCTATGCCAATTTCCAATGCTATGGACTTCTCCCTAGAACCATACATTGATGGTGGAGCACTGAAGACACCCATCCCATGTGATTGTGAACTTGACAGGATCTCCAGGCACTAGATCCATGCCTCTGGGAATACCTAGGAGCCATTATCTTGATTAGGTTAACTACAGATTATCTAGATTAGGTTGGCTATAATTGAAAGACCCACCATGACTGTGGGCAGCACCCCTATGGGCTAGGTCTGGATCGATCAGCTGCTTCCCTCTCTCTCTGCTGTTTGGTGTCAGATGCAGTGTGACCTGATGTGTCTTTGAACTTCCGCAGCCATGACACCCCTCCCCCTACCAGGACGGACTTTACTCAAAGACTGTGAGCCAAAACAACCCCTTTACCTCTAGTTGACCCTTTTTGAGTGTTTTGTTCATGAGCAACGTATTCCATACACTCCATAAAGCAGACTTCTACCACATATGCAGATCCAGGCATGAGACATGAAAACACACGGTACACATCAAGCTCCTGGTTCCTGATGGCCCTCTGTAGGAAAGATCAAACTAGGGGCACACTTGACCCAACACAAGGGGACAGAGAAAAAGGGATGCCTTTCCTTCTTTCCTTCTGTCCTCCCTTCCTTCCTTATTTTTCTTTGAAAGTAGAAATATCATTTCAGAGTGACAAAGCTCTTTGATATTTGTATTTTGTCTGTGGTTTTTGCTATCCTTGGAAAGAATGACTCTCACATGGAGTTAGTGCAACACAGGGAGTGCTGTGCTGAGTGGCCCTCACATGGATCTCCTGCAGTACAGAGTGCTGAGTGAGTGTCTGGGCTTAAAGGAAGAAGCCAGGCGATTGCAATGCCCTCATTGTACAGCTGTAGACACTAAGCCTAAGGAGGGGAAGTGGCCTAACATCAGCTGCTTACACAGCATACAGGACTAGCAGATGCAGATGTGTCTTCCAGGTAGGAAGAGTTCCAGCTGGCAGGACAGCATAGTCCATGGTAATGGCTGCAACCACCTGCCTTCAGGGCAGGGCTTCTAAAGCTTGCCTTTGTATGAAACAATTAGTGAAGTTCTATGTATACCAAAGAATTGTTTTATGGTAAATGTCTACAATTTATTGTCAGTAAACACTTGATTTGTGAATCTATTCATGTATTTACTGACAGAGTATAAAGGTTTCTTATAAGAAAGAATCATAAGAAGGAAAACTTTAGAAACCCTGCCCTGAAGGCAGGTAGTTGCAGGCATTACCATGGACTATGCAGTCCTGCCAGCTGGAACTCTTCCTACCTGGCAAATTTGTATGCTAAAATCAGTGGTTCCTCACTTATTTTTATACAAGGAATTAAGTTCTGGCTGAATGTTTAACGCTCAGGATGTAGCATACTTCCAAGTCTTTTCAGAAATGGTTAATACTTTGATCTTATAGTCATTACTGCCGCTTCTTATAGATACATCATATAAAAAAAAAGAAGAAAAACATTTAAGGCCACTTGAAAATTATTGAAAATTCCTCCCCAATCTTAATCCAAATTCCATTTAACAATATTTGTGAAATCTACTCAGCAACTCAAATAAACCTTTAAATAATCAAACATTCTAATCTAATCCACTCCAAGAATATATTAATTTGACTCTTATATATTGAACAATGGCAATAGGGAAGTGTTACAAGTCTTTGTTTATGTTATTCAAAAACTATGTTTCTTTAAAGAGTAGTAGATGTTCTATGTACAGAAGAAACAACACAGTTTATAACACACAGCATTCTTGAATCTGAGAGGAGTCTCAGGCTGGTTGGTTGGCAGAGAGTTGTGTGGTGGCGGGCACAATGGAAGGGTGCACACAGAGTGTTCAGAACCGAGGCTGCAGCAGAGTCATTCCACGCGGAGTGGGCCAACAGTGCAGGACATCTTGGGTCTCTGTGTGGTTGGTTTTGAACTTCTGAACGCTGCCCATTCACAGTCCTTTACTGCTAGCCAATTTTTGTGATATTGCCATTTAGTAAGATGATCCCAATTTAGGAAGCTGGGACACCGAGCTTCTGAGGGGGATTTGTGCACACAGGGCTGGCCGGGAAAGCACAGCCTGGTGTAAGGTGGAGCCACCACCTGAATGGCCGAATCCTTCACCTGCCCTCATACCTGTACCTGTTTACCTGCAACTGTGGAAAGACTGCTTATATTTTCAAATTGAAGTGAAGTTTCTGTTATGTACAGTTAACTCTTTCAGGCTTGTAATTCAGTGCTATTCAGTACACTCTCAACATGGTGCAATCAGGACCCATGGCATACTTGAAAATTGGCAATCCCTACTTTGCTGACTACCAGTATGCTCTCAGGATATTCCATGTAAATAGAACCAATGATATGCTACAGCAGCATTTCCCGGAGCCTGTCTTCAGTGGTCCTTAGCATGATAATGCACATCTGGATTTTTCCCTTTTTGTGGATGAATAATATTCCAGATGTGCTCCTTTGCTTATTCACTGACAGACTCTTGGCTTTCTATCTTCTGACTCCTGTGGTCCAATTTGTTATGGAAGGTTGTGGTTCATTAGAACACCTTCTCAGTGGTTTTGGATCTATAGCTATGAGTCCAGTTGCTCCACCTGCCTCTGCCTCCCGAGTGCTGGGATTAAAGACATGTGCCACCATGCCCTGCTAAGATTTGTTATTCTTGAATTTAAAAAAAGTCCAGGGACAGATGGATTCAGCACAGAATTCTACCACATCTTCAAAGAAGAGCTAACACCAATACTCTTCAAACTCTTTCACAAAATAGAAACAAAAGGAACACTGCCAAACTTATTCTATGAGGCCACAGTCACCCTGATATCTAAACCACCCAACAAAGACCCAAAAAACAAAGAGAACTTCAGACAAATTTTCCTCATGAACATAGACTCAAAAATACTTAATAAAATACTGGCAAACCGAATCCAAGAACACATCAAAAGTAACATACACCATGATTAAGTAGGCTTCATCCCAGGAATGCAGGGCTGGTTCAACATACGAAAATCCATTAACGTAATCCACCATATAAACAAGCTGAAAGAAAAAGCCACATGCTCATCTCATTAGATGCTGAAAAACATTTGACAAAATTCAAAACCCTTCATGTTAATAGCCTTGGAGAGATCTGGCATACAAGGACCATACCTAGAAATAATAAAGGTGATACACAGCAAGCCAGTAGCCAATATCAGATTAAATGGAGAGAAATTTAAAGCATTTCCCCTAAAATCAGGAACAAGGCAAGGATGCCCATTCTCCCCATATCTCTTCAACATAGTACTTGAAGTTCTAGCCAGAATAATAAGACAACTAAAGGAGACCATGGGGAAACAAATCAGAAAGGAAGAAGTCAAAGTATCCTTATTTGTAGACGATATGATAGCATATATAAGTGACCCCCAAAATTCCACCAGAGAACTTTTACAGCTGATAAACTCTTTCAGCAAGGTGGTTGGATACAAAATTAATTTTTAAAAAATCAGTAGCCCTTCTTTACACAAAAGAAAGATGGGTTGAGAAAGAAGTTAGGGAAACAACATCCTTTACAATAGCCACAAACAATATAAAATACCTTGGAGTAACTCTAACCAACCAAGTGAAAGGCCTGTATGACAGAACTTCAAATCCTTGAAGAAGTAAATTGAAGAGGATATCAGAAGATGGAAATATTTTCCATGTTCATGGATAAGTAGGATCAACATAATAAAAATGGCCATACTACCAAAACCAATATACAAATTCAATACAATTTCTATCAAAATACCAACACAATTCTTTACAGACCTTGAAAGAAAAATCCTCAACTTCATATGAAAAAACAAAACACCCAGAATAGCTAAATCAATGATGTACCAAAAAAAAAAAAAAATCTGGAGGTATCACTGTCTCTGACTTCATGGCATACTACAGAGCAATAATAAAAAACAAACAAACAAAACAGAAGGGTACTGGTAGAGAAACAAACCAGTTGAACAATGGAATCGATTCAAAGACCCAGAAATAAACTCACACACCTATGGTCACTTAATTTTTGACAAAGAAGACAAAACCATACAATGGAAAAAGGACAGCAGCTTCAACAAATGGTGCTGGCCTAACTGGATGTCTACATGTAGAAGAATGCAAATAGACCAATGTTTATCACCTTGCACAAAACTTAAGTCCAACTGGATCAAAGATCTTAACATAAAACCAGACACACTAAATCTAATAGAAGAGAAAGTGAAGAAAAGCCTCAAACTCATTGGCACAGGTGACAACTTCCTGAATAGAATACCAATAGCTCAGGTTCTAAGATCAACAATCAATAAATGGGACTTCATGAAACTGAAAAGCTTCTGTAAGGTAAAGGACACTGTCACTAGAACAAAATGGCAGCCTACAGATTGGAAAAAAATCTTCACCAACCCCACATCCAACAGAGGGCTAATATCCAAAATATATAAAGAACTCAAGAAAT
This sequence comes from Lophiomys imhausi, assembly GCA_907164525.1. Lineage (NCBI taxonomy): Eukaryota > Metazoa > Chordata > Mammalia > Rodentia > Muridae > Lophiomys > Lophiomys imhausi. The sequence goes on along the minus strand of CAJQZJ010032004.1, from coordinate 5,393,035 downwards.
TAAGCAGCAAGAAATCAAATAACCCAATCAAAAAATGGGGAACAGAGCTAAACCAAGAATTCACAAAAGAGGAATCTCTAATGGCTGTGAGACACTTGAAGAAATGCTCAACAACCTTAATCATCAGAGAAATGCAACTCAAGACGACTCTGAGATTCCATCTCACACCTGTCAGAATGGCGAAGATCAAAAAACTCAAAAGATAGTACATGCTGGGAAGGTTGTGGAGAAAGCACTCCTCTATTGTTGGTGGGAGTGCAAACTTGTACAACCACTATGGAAATCAGTCTGGTGATACCTTAGAAAATTTGGAATAGTTCTACCTCAAGACCCAGCCATAGCACTCCTGGGTATACATTCAAATGATTCCTCACCAAAACACAAGGACATCTCCTCAACCATGTTCATAGCAGTTTTATTTGTAATAGCTAGAAACTTGAAACAACTAAGACATCCTTGAACTAAAGAACACATAAAAAAAAAATCCCATTGTACATTTATACAATGGAATACTACTCAACTATCAGAAACAAGGAAGTCATGCAATTTGCAATCAAATGGATGAAACTAGAAAAGCTCATCATGAGTGAGCTAACTTATACTAAGAAAGATACACATGGCATATATTCATTTATAACTGTATTTTAGCCATATAGTACAGGATAACCATCTGACAATCAATAGACTCAAAAGAACAGGAACATAGACTTTTTTACCTGTTAGTGGGACACTCCACCCTAGTGAAACTGCCATATATACTCCCAGTGCAAGAGGAGGCTCTTATCCCTCATGTGACTAATGATCTGAGGGGGCTGATACTTGGAGGGACCCCACACCAGAGGAGTAGGATAGGTGGGAGTTGGGGTAGAGGGTGGGAGGGTTGGACTGGGAGGGGATGGAGAGGGGGTTGTAATGGAGACGTAACTTGAATTAATAAATGAATATTTAAAGAAAAAAAGCTGATCTTACAAATATTTGCAACAATACTCCACGGAATAAAAAGATACTTTAAAAATAGACACTGTAATATTTTTGTTGATTCTTTGAGAATTTCACATAAAATATTTTGATCATATGCACCTCTTCCTCTCTATAAATCTTACCTGATTCACCCCCTCTTCACTCTCCTAATTAGTGTCCTCTTTTTTTATTTTTTATAAAGACAATATCTCAGAGGAGGAGTACTGGTCCTTTGACTCTTTTCATGCCCTCTTTCATAATGTTCCCTGAAGCTTAGTCATAGGTCTTGTGTTGTCAAAGTATTAATCAGTGGCAGGTATTCCATGGCCAGTTGATCTCTGCTTTTTGACCATTTGATCACTTGTGGCTTTCTGTTATGGTCAATGTCTGATGCAAAAGAAGCTTCTTTGTAGAGGGGGGAGGGCCACACTTATCTGTGGGTTAGAAGAATAAGTACTTAGAGTGAATTTATGAATGATAGTGGTTTAAGAAAGTAGCAATAGTAGGTTCTCCTCTAGAATCTATGGTCTCACCAGCCTGGAGAGTTGGCTAGGTTTACCTTGCCAGGCATGACTTTCCTCTTACTGAGTAGGCCTTAAGTCCAATTACGTGGCTGTTGGTTACCTCCAGGACATAAGTGCTACTATTCCAGCTTTTAGAATATCTTGCCAAGCTGGTCATTTTTGTGGTTCATAGGTGTCACAGCTGCACAGGACTGCCCTTTTCTTTTGTCAGCTTGCATGGCTCCTTCTGATACTGTGAGATCTAGTCCCCAGGAAAAGGGCTTCTAGATAAGATCCAGCTCAATTCTTCCAAGTCCTATGTACAAAGTGTGTGGTATCTTCAGTAATAGGGGCTTGCCTTCTTTTTCTGAGAGACACCAAGTTCTGTCCAGTTATTAATCAGCTTGTCATTTAGATGTTGGGTTGCACAGGTTATTTATATGTTTGATGTGTGACTTACAAGTATCTCTCATTGTTTTATTATTCTAGAGGAAAAGCTTCTTTCTACGAGGTGGAGAGAGAACTTCCAAAAGTGAAAATCCAGACACAGAAGCATCAGGAAGTAATAAATGAACAGGAAACACAGTGAGGTGCTGGCAATGAAACAAGCTGAGACTTGTGTAGTGAAATAGAGAGGCAGCCTCCTAGGAGCCTGCTTATCAAAACAAAGGCAAGTTCTCTGCCACTCTGGTCCAATAGGATGCTTGATGATGGCCGCAATCATCCTGTACATCCGCAAGAGCATGAAGAAGTGGAAAAGCCAAAATGTTCCATAGCATATAATTTAACCTATAGAACTGGCTACTTTTTATTTAACAATTAAAAAACCACAATCAGAGACAAAGCTAAATTTCCAAACACTACTTTATAATCCTTTTATAAAAAGATAATCACATTAAGGAGGAATGACATGGTGGGCTCATGGAACTCAGACAACAGTGTGTGGAGATCCATTCTTCCCTTCGCCATGGGGGGTTCCAAGGAATTCTGAGTTACGTTTTCAACTCATAAAGCCTCTTTGAAGAGTTTCTTGCAAATCTCACATCACACTGGAAAGGTAAGAGTTTTTTTTTGGGGGGGGGGGGGACCAGGAGATAAAAAACATTGGCATATCTTTGTAAAGCCTATCCTGGTCTTGACACAATTTAATTATCTAGTGTAACAAAGTGGGTATTTGTCACACTTGGGCACTTTAATAGTGGGAAGACACCAGGCATTTAATTAAGGTGGTCTATCCAAAAGCAACCTTAGACTCAGACAGTCCCTTTCTGGAGCACTCAGCATAAAAATTTTACCCCTTGGGAGTGATGCTATTAAATCAGGCTTATTACTCTACTTTTAAATGGGCCAGACATTATTCAGATGCATATGAAGCAACTTTAGTCACTTTATCTAATTAGGTTATATCTGAAAGAGCTTGAGGATTAAAACCAAACAACAGCAAAGTATCCCACCATTATCCTCATGTACAAAAACAGGCTTTAACACCAGTTAATTGAAGATTTTCATTATATACACATGTATACATTTTCAAGTTCATTATATATAAATTATTTATTTATGTAGATACACATGTGTTGTATATAGTGCAAAGTTGAAATATCTTAAGACACATGACAGAGTCCATACTTTGCTCAGGATAGACAGGTGGGCTGGGGTAGCAATGATGTGAGACTCCCAATCGTGTACTCCAAAACACCAGTCTTGAAGCTGGGCTCCAGCTCAGTGGAATTGTGCTTGCCTGCCATGTGTAAGGCCCTGAGTTCAGTCTCCAATACAACAAAAGAACAAAACAAAAAGATATTCCTGTATTAGTCCGCTTTCAATTGCTGGGTCCAAAATGTAGAGGTAATAAACTTTATAAGGACTAATTGGCTGTGCTGCCTTGGATGTGTGGTAAGTTAGAATATATGATTGGCGTTATCTGGTAGAATAGAGCTGCTTACTTTGCCACAGTCAGGAAGCAGAGACATGGGAAGTGGCTGGAATCCCAGTATCTCTTGCAAAGACATGCACCCATCGATCTAACTTCCTTCAACTGGCTCCACCTCCTAAAGGTTCCACCACCCCTCACTAGTTCCAAGCTGTTGGCCATGCCTTTTATGTATGGCTTTTGCAAAAAACTGAAGAGCTAAAGTGTAGCCATTCTAATAATACATTAGAGGCCATCATAAGCCAGTCATGGCTATCTTCACAAAGGATGCAGGCGTTCATAGGGTAGGTGGCATACAGGACCTCACAGTGGCTTCAACTATGCAATTTCTTTTTGTTGTTGTTGTTAACCTATAATTTATTGTCATTATGTAAATTTAAAAAATCAATTTCTTTTTTTTTAATTTAAGGTATATCTTCCCCCCCCAACATCTCCTCCTTTTAGTCCAATAAAAGTCTCTTTTTCTTGTAACAATAAATATAAAAAAAGATATAATACAAAACAATAATGACAATTAGGCAACAATTATGAAAACTGTAAGGTGTAACATACATTCCCAATGTCCAGTCCATATGTATTTCTTGACCCAAGCTGCTGGCAAATGACATTCACTGTGTGTTGAGTTTTTGAGTTCTTAGGCTTTTATAACAACATGAAATCTACCAGGTGGCTTCTGAATAACAAATGATGTATGTCTCACAGTTTTTTAGTATAGGAAGTCCAAAATCAAGGTGCTGAAGGAGTTTCTGGTTCACAAACAAATCTTTTTGCCCTCTTAGGATAAAGGGCAAGGTAATTTCATGGACCTTTCATAGTGCACTGGCCACACATATGAAGAGTCCACTTTCATGATCTAATCTCTTCCCAAGAGTCCCTGCTCCAAGTGTCCTTATGACAGAAGTGAACTTAGGAGTTTGGAGAAAGGAGTTCAAGCTTCCCATCCAAAGCAGATAGCTTACTACACATTAGATGCACTTAACTGCAAATTGATGTTTTCTCTACATTCTTATGTCTAATACACTGGGCAATTGTGTGTGTGTGTGTGTGTGTGTGTGTGTGTGTGTGTGTGTGTGTGT
>CAJQZJ010032004.1:5336105-5388553 GCA_907164525.1 Lophiomys imhausi | reverse complement strand
GTGTGTGTGTGTGTGTGTGTGTGTGTGTGTGTGTGTGTGTGTGTGTGACAGAGTTTCTCTGTGTAACAGCTCTGGCCGTCCTGGAACTCTCTCTGTAGACCAGGGTGGCCTCAACCTCAGAGATCTGCCTGCCTTTGCCCCCCGAGTGTGCTGGGATTAAAATCATGCCTTACCACCAAGTGGATCATTTGGAAAATCTTAAAGATACACATAGTATATAAATATCTATATACATACAGATATGCAGATCAAAAATAAATAGATACAGCTGGGAACTTGAAGGTGCTGTGCAAGCTGCTAGTGGGAGAAATAGAGCACCTGGCCCACCCCTGTTAAAGCACACTCTGCCTTGTCTCACCTTGCTTGCTTGGAGCGTCCATGTGTCTCCCTCCCATCTGCTCACCTAAGCACTGTAGATACATGCTTCACTTGGATCAGGGAGAGTGTATTGGAAAGCTTTCTTCGGATGTTTGTAGTTGTATGGAATGAAAGTGTCCACCTTTGATTTGATAGAGTATGGATTTATTACCAGAGACAGTGATAATTAAAGAAGCCGTAAAGCCAGAGCTAGTGTGTGGTTTAAATAATGGTACTCTAAAGCCTTAAAAGAAAATGAATATCCTTCTTAGATTGTGGAAATCTTTAGTATTTTTTTCCATCTGTACGAATGAAGCTAAAGTGTGCAATAACTCACATCTATACAGCGAGTTTAAGAGCAAAAGCTGAACGTTCAAGTCCTTGGCGGTTGCTTCGGAGCCCAGTCTGAACCCAGGAAGACTTGGGTTAGGACCTTCTCTCCTTTGTTACATGACTTTTGATAAATTCTTTAATTTATCTATGCTGTGGATTCCCTCTGTAAAGCTGCAATAATAGAAACAGCACCTATTTTATGGGCTTTTTGTGAGCATTATGTGAGCTACAGTCTGCTTGTTGGTGGAAAAGCTTTCTCTCAGACGCCCTGCCTCCTACTGGGTCTCGATCGCTGGATGTCCATGAACACCCCTATTCAAGGCTCTCCTCCACTTTGGGTCTGGTGACATTGTGTCAATTGGGTGTAAGAGTTATTCTAGAACTCGAACATGACACTGAAGTCCATGAATCCTGCTAGCCTATCGTTTCTATATGCCAGTCCTAGGCTGTTCTTAGCCTAATGCTGTTAGGCCCAGATGTTGTCCTGTGATTTGACATCTTTACTCTATTTTTCATTATTATAATTACTTATTTATTTGTTTGTTTATGTGTGCATGCGTGCGTGCGTGCATGCGTGTGTGTGTGTGTTTGTGTGTGTGTTTGAGCATACCATAACATGTGTGTAGAGATCAGAGGACAACTTGAGAGTCCATCCTCTTCTCATACTGTGGGCCCTGGATGTAACCCAGCTTATTATACTTGGCAGCAAACGCCTTTAGCCTGCTGAATCATCTCACCAGGTCTTTCTTCTCATATCTCACATGCCTCTTTTGCTATCTCCATGACCTTGAGCAACGTACATTGTGCTTCTCTATTCTCCTCAGGACAAGGGGCTTCCATGCCTCACCCACCCTCAAGCCAGACCATCACTTTCTAAGTTCAAAGAAAAAACAATAGAGACAGTTGCAAAATTTCTCTCTTAACATTTTGTCTTTCCTCAAATTCTGATCAGTTCCTTTATTAGCTTGGGGAATTGGAACCCAGTGCGCTGAAGGGGTTGCCAGGTGCTTCCTTCCTTCCTGTCCTGTGGGAATAGTAACATGCTTGCTTGACAGTGGGAAAGAACAAAACAAGAATATCAGGACAATCTCTAAGTCTCCTAGAATATTTTCCTACTGAAGTTATCAATGCAGCATGTGCAAGAGATGAGACACCTCACCCATAGTAACTGCTGGAAATGGCCTTGAAACCATAGACCCTTCTTTTTTTAAAAAAAATTATTTATTACTTCAGGTTACATCTCCATCGCAGTGTCCTCTTTCTGCCCCTCCCAGTTCCACCCTCCCACCTTCTATTCTCTATCCCTTCCATCACACTCCTCTGGAGTGGAGTGTCCCTACATAACAGTCCCCTGCCCCATTTCAGCAGTCATATGAGGACCAAGAGCCTCCTCATACACTGGGGGCCTACAAGGCAGCACCACTAGGGCAAAGTGTCTCATTGACAGAAAAAAAAGTCTGTGATCATGACCCTTCTTATAATGCCAAAGACATGGAGTTTGACCAGCTAGGTACTACATGGACTCATAAGTTAACACTGTTTCGGATATAGCTCTCTTTTTACAATGTGGCTAGCAATCTTGAAAATAGAGTGACAATTCCTTTTAGATAACAGAGGTCCAGCAACTTCAGTTCTTTGCAGCAAGACCAAGGAGTTGAAAATCTTTTGTGTCTAAAATAGGTGCCATGATATTCCAGACTAGAAGTTTCTGGTCTTCTCTTGCATTATTTATTAAATTGGATGCCACACTGCATCACCTTACATGCTGACCTTTTACCTCAACTACCCCATTTTCCAGGTCCAAAATGGAGGCCAGACATTAGCAGCACACCTCTCTCAGATCTCTAGATCTGTCTTTGACAGTCCACCTTCAAGACCTTTCTTGACTAAAAGTCTTATTGAAGGCACTGACATGTACATGACAGAAGCAAGAAAGAGTGCCTTTCACAGCCCAGAGAAGAAAAGAAAGCATTTTAATCTGGAAATTAGAATTAAAAAAATTACAGCAGTCTGCAGCATTAACAGAAAGGCCAGCAGGTTTGTCCATTCCAATTTCCCCCAAGAGCAAGCCTGATTTACAACAAAGAACAATTATTGAAATTCATAAGAGTGATACCAATCATCAATAAAAGGTCAAATGAAGTTTAATATGATCTGTCAAAGGAGCTCTAAAAATATGTAATACATTTAAAGCATTTTATAAAAGCGTAATTTAAAACAAGTTTTGTTCAAAGGAACAATGTCGATTACCTGAAAAGCTGACGATGCCCTTTGCCAAACGTTGCAAAATGAATGAGGCAGCCATCTTTATCATCAGGTACAAAGTCGTGGGTTTGCTTTCCTCCAGCACTGCAGCTAAAAGCTGCAAGAAGCATGCACCTCGATAAGTGACCACTGCTAATGGTCAGTACTACTGTATTTCCTCATGTCATACCCCCGAGTTCACCTTTAACTTGTAAAATGAAGGCAAAATTGTGGGAAAACTCACTTCACATGGAGAATTAAACAAAATGCACAATAGCCCAACTAGAAATCTAGAGCTAATGTATGCTGCATTCTTGAGACCGTTATTCAACCTGGAGATGTATGGGTTATGGAAATGCATTGGACCTCTTTCCATGGAATCTTTAAGTTCATGACAATTATTCCACAAAGATAGGTGTCCTTTGATCTAAAAGTGGTATGAACTGGAAATATCTAAATAAAGAGAAAGACATGAAATAACATGTTATAATAAAATTAATATTTGCCAATCTGCAAACTGTGTCATATTCAAATATCAGTGTGTAATTTAGCCTGTGTGTTTGTACCTTCCACATCCATAGAGCTCCTGTACTGAGCATACAAAGACCTGTTTTTTGTCATTACCTCCTAACAATATAGTATTGCAAGTATTTGTATAACAACATTTATATTTATCATGTATTTTAAGTCATTTAGATGTGGTTTAAAGCACGAAGGAGGATGTGCACAGGCTATATGCAAATCTAACACCATGTATAGCTCTGCCATGAACTCTCTCTGGAGCACTTTGAAGCCTGGATTGGGTATTGTGTACTCATAGAGGTCATAGTGAGCTATACATGTGGGCAGTACTGGGTACGTGCAGATGCACCATGAGCTAAGCTATGTAAAAAGTGTTGTCTTTACAAACTATTGCAAACTCCGTATGGACCACCGTGAGCTCAAGACATCTCTGTGCAGGCACCATGAACTCTGAACATGGCACTATGTGTTCAATACAGAATGCCTTGAGATGTGCACATGAGTTGTGAACAATGTCAGTACATGATCCTGATTTATATGCGGGGAACTGTGACTGCTACAGAGTTCCCTAGGAGCAGCACAAATGCATCATGAAGAATGTATAGTAAAACATTAGCTCAGTACAGGACGGTGTGAGATCGGTACAGGGCACTGTAACCAAACACAAGTGACCATGAGTTCTATAAAAGCACCGCGACCCCTAAAAAATGTCCTGTAGGATACATATACATGCAGTAAGAGATCTCTGCAGGCCACAGCGAACTGCTTGTGAGATCATCGTGAGATATGCACAGGTCACTGCGATATGTACAGGGAGAGGTATAGTCTGTCTGCCAGTGCACCATGAGCTCTGTGCATGTGTGCTGTGAACTCTACATGGGGCACCATGAGCTTCATACAAAGCACTGCCATGTCTAAGAGGCAAAGCAAACTCTATAGGGTGCTTAGCGCTTATTCAGGTTATTCTGGGACTTACACAAAGCATCATGAGCTATTTAAAGGTCCAGTCCTCGCTACAGAATAGAAGCATGAATTCTATACAAGTGCACTCTGCACTCAACGGAGGGTAGTACAAGCTTATACCGAGCACCCGGAAAACTGTACAGGTACATGATGGCTATCTATGGGTGCCTATCACCTCTAAGTTGATGCTCTGTCAGCTCAAGGCAGATGCAGCAGGAGTCTACAATAGGCACCAAGGTCTTAATGAAGGTGACTATACAGGGAACTCGTTGGTGTTTCTTTTTAAAATTTGATAATAAATTTATTAATTAAATTATTGTTTGAAGATTTCATCCATATATAAAATGTATTCTTAGATCCTGTGCTATTTATGTTCTGTTCAAGAAGCTGTCTCCTATACCCATGAGTTGGAGGCTTTTCTTCACTTTCTCTTCTATTAGATTTAGTGTGTCTGGTTATATGTTGAGGTCTTTGATCCACTTGGACTTAAGTTTTGTGCAGAGTGATAGATATGGGTCTATTTGCATTCTTCCTTTGGTATTTCTTATGGCTATACTAGGAAATGTGAGAAGGGGTCCCGTGAGGTGAATGAAGAGCTCCCTGAGTTCTATGTTGGGCTTGAATGCTCCATACTGGGCACCACGGCCTCCCCAAAAGATCACTGTGAGCTCTACACACCTGGATGCGAGCTCTGTATCAGGCTCCATGTGTTTTATAAAGGCCATCATGAGCTCTGTACAGATGTGCTATCTTCTGTATGCAGATACAGTAGGTCCTGTAGAGCACCAGTACTGTACTCATAGGCACTATATGATCCATAAAGGTGCAGCGTGAACTGCACACAGGTGTACTGTGAGCTCCACGTAGGTGTGTTGTGAGGTCATCACAGGCAGACTGTGTTCATAGAGGTGTCCTGTGAGCCCCACACAGGTGTCCTGTGAGCTCCACACACATGAATGGTAAGCTGTAGGTGCACTCTAAGCTCCACACAGGTGTCCTGTGAGCTCAAAACACGTTCATTCTGAGCTCCATAAGGTGGAGTGTGAGCTCCATGCAGGTACAATATGTGCTCGTTATGGGGCACTATGATGTCTGTGCTGGCATTATCATCTCTGTACAGGGCACGATGAGTTGAATACAGGGCACTATGAGGGCTCTACCTTAACATACAGAGCTCTGTGTGTTCTATATAGGATTTTGAGCTCTTTAATAAAAGTCTCTTTGATCTGAAATGGGCACTATGAACTCTATACTCTGGATATGACACTAAGGGCACCATGAGGTCAATACAGGACATTGAGCTCTATAACGGCACTGGAAACTCTATACCAGGCAATGTGAGACGTGTAACAGGCGTGATGAGAACTACACAGGACATTATGATGTCTGTAGCAAACACTATGAGCTCTGTGCTGAGTGCTATTGTGACCTATGCAAGAAACCACGAGCTCTGAATGGGTCACTATGACCTCTGTAATGGGCAATGCCATCTCCATACGGAACACAATGAGCTGTTTACAGGGCATTGTGCATTCTATACATTGAACTATGTGCTCTAAATATGACATGACGATCTATATTCAGGTCTCTGAGTATGACACAGAAAATTATTAAGTCTATGCAGGGCACTATGACATCTATAAAAAAGGGGCCTTGCAAGATCTATGCTGGGCATTATGTATTCCATATTGAGCACTGTGTGCTCTCTAAGCTCTATACAAGAAACCATGAGCTCCAAACAGCAGGGAACTATGAGGTTGATGCAGGTTAAAGCCACACTATGAGCTGTATGAATGGCTCTATGAAATCCATAAAAGGCACAGTGAGTTTGAAACCATGGACCATAGAGAGAGGCCATTAGGAAATCTGTATAGGGAATTATAAGCTACATACCAAGCAACATGAACTTGATACAGAGCATTAAGCTCTGTACAGAAAATTAGAGGTCCACACTGGGCACTCAGAGCGCAACGAAGGAAATAAGCTGTAAACAGCATGCTAGGATCTCATTACAGGGCACTATGAGCTCGGAAGAAGGCACTGTTAGATCTGTATAGGGCACTAGGAGCTCTCTATAGGGCAGTATGGCTTGTCTACAGGGCACTACGACTTTCATACAGGTCATTATGAGTCATATGATGTGAACTATGAGCTCTATACAGAGTCATATCTGTATTTTACAGAGCCCTATTAGTTCTATACACAGCACTGCGGGCTCGGTCATGACACTAGGAGCTTTATGAGATCTGTATATGGAAATATGAACCCTATATAGGGCAATGTGAGTTCTATACAGGCACTGTGGGTTGTATACAGGGCATATGTGCTCTAGATAAGACACAATGAGCTCTGTACAGGGATCTATGAGCTACATACAGGGCACTATGAACACTAAGCAATGCATTATTAGCTCTGGAGAGCACAAGTTGCTCTATATAGGGCTGTGAGCTCTGTGCCAGGAATTATGAGCTCTTTACAGGATGCTATGACTTGTATCCTGGGCACCATGGGCTGCATATATGGCGTTATAAGTAATATAAGGAGCTGTATTCAGGGTGAGCTCTATTCAGGATGCTATGTGCTCTATACTAGGTACTATGAGATCTACACCGTGCCCTCTGAGTGCCATATAGGATAATGTAGTGTAGTTATCTAAGTACAGTGCACTACAAGCCCTTTACAGGGCACTACGGGAAATATACAGATCACTGTGAGCTCAGACAGTGCATTATGAACTCTGTTTGAGGCACTAAACACTACATACAGGAATGTGCAATGCTATGCAGGCACTATGGGCTGTAAATGGGACACTACGATTTTTATACAAAGTACTATAAGCTTACATTGGGCACAATGAGCTCTATACACTCCACTATGCACATAAACAAGACTTTTGGCTCTATACAGGGCAAATAAGTCTATGTAGGGCACTAGGAGGTTAATACAGGGCACTGTGAGCTCCAGAGTGGGCTAGGACCTCTGTACATACATGGCATTATGTGTTTTGTACAGCACACTATTAGCTTGACATCAAGCATTATGCGTTACATAAAAGGCATTATGAGATCTAAACAAAGAACTATATTTTCTGTACAGTGCATTATGAGTTCTATACATGGTACTATGAACTCCATTCAGGAAATAATGAGCTCTGGACATGGATCTGTGATGTCTATACAGGGCATTAATTGCTCTATACAGGGCAAGATAATTTGTATGTTTGATACTGTGCTTTCTCTACAAAGCATTACGGATTACCTAGAGGGCACTTTCAGCTCTATACATGCACTGTATGCTCTACACAGGGTTCTGTGAGTTCTATTCAGGGCATGAGCTCTGCACAACTCATTATGAGAGCTTTGTAGGACACTAAAATTTGTGTACAGGGCACTCTGAGCCACATATAGGGCATTATGGGTTTTATAAAGGGTGCCCCAAGGTCTGTACCGGGGACATCATGAGATTTGTATACGCAGAACACTGCGAAGTCTGAACAGGGAACTATGAGGTTTATAAAGGCCACTGCGAGCTTTGCTAAGGGAGCAATGTGCTCTGTACTGACACTATGAGATCTATACAGGGCAATATAAGATACTGTCAGGTCTATACAGTGCGTTATGAGGCTTATGCAGGGCCCTGTGAGCTCTTCAGGAGAAAATATGAACTCTGTGTGGGGTATTATGAGCTCTGCAGAGTGCAGTGTGAACTCTGTGAACTCCATACAGGTGTCTTTGACCTCTGTACAGGGCACTGGGAGATTTATGCAGGGCGCTACGAGATCTACACAGGACAATATGAAGTCACTACACGGCATCTTGAACTGTGTATGTGGCACTATGAACTCTGTACAGGAATATATGAGCTCTACAGGGCGTGGTGAGCACTATACAGGACAACGAGCTCTGTACAAGGCATTATGAGCTCTATTCCAGACACTATGACTTGTGTGCAGGGCACTTGGAGCTCCATATAGCATGTTATAAGTTAAATAAAGGGCACCATGTGCTCAATACTGGGCATTATGACCTCTGCATAGGTCACTATGAGCTCTAAACAAGGCACTGTGGACTCTACTGGGTACTATGAGCTCTATACAGAAAATAGTGAGCTTGGTGCAGGGATCTAAGAGTTCTGTTCAGGACCTTATGATCTCATACAGGGCACTATGACCTGTTTACTGAGCACTGTGTGCTTCATGCAGGGCATTATGAGTCATATAAAGGGCAGTATGGACTGTCTATAGGGCACTCTGTGCTCTACACAGGAAACTATGTGTTATAGACAGGGCACTTTGAGCTCTATTTGGGACATAAAGAGCCATGATCTGTGAGTTCTAGACAGGGCACTCTGAAATCTGTACAGGTTACTATGATGTCTATAGAAGGCCAAGAGCTCTGTTCAAGATATTATGAGGCCGATATAAGGCACTATGAGCTCCGTACAGTGTATTATGAATTCTACACAGGGAACTGTGAGCTCTGTACACGGTACTATGAACTCTGTCCTGGGTACTATGTACTACATACTGAGCATTATGAACGCTGTTCAAGAGACTATGAGCTGGTCCAGGGCACTCTGATTTCTCTACAGGGTACTGTGATCTCAAGTTTGGGCACTATGACTATTATACACATGACTATGACCTGTATACAGGGAACTGTGGGCTATGCACAGGGCACTATGTGTTATATATGGGGCACTATGAGCTCAAGCAGGGCACTATGCCCTCAAGCAGGTTCTAGAGTATCTATATTCAGCACTGTGAACTCTACACAGGGAAATCTGGGTTCTATATTGGATATCACGAGCTCTGTATATGGATGGATTTTGAGCCTCAGACTTGACACTATAAGTCCTACACAGGTCAGTTTGAGGTATATTGGGGCTCCCTGATGTCTATAGATGAAATTATGAGTTCCCTAAAGGGACAATATGAACTCTATACTAGATATTTCAAACTCTACACAGAAATCTATGAGCTCTACACTGGACACTATGAAGTCTTTAGTGGGTAGTATGAGGTCTATACTGAGCTCTATTCAGGGCACTATGTACTAATACCATGGATTATGAGCACCTTACAGGGCATTATGAGCTCCATACAGTGATGTCTGTGCTGTATTCAGGACATGATGAGGTCTATATAGGGCAGTTCAAGCTATATACAGTTCACTATGAGTTACAAACAGAACACTACGAGTTCTATACAAGGCACTCTGATGTACCAGGGAATTATGATTTGTATACTAGGCAGTATTAGTTAATCCTGGGCACTTTGAGATCTATAGGGGACACTATTATGCCTTTATAGCATGCTCTATGTACTATGCTCTATACATAGGACCATGCACTGTGTTCAGGGCACTCTGAGCTCTACACAGGGTCCCGTGAGCTCTATTCAGTTCACTGTCTTTACTCAGGTCACTCTGAGTTATATACAGGACCCTACCTACTCTATATATAGGTCACTATGAGCTCTTTCCAGTACACTTTGAACTATTTACAGTGCAGAATGATCTCTATTCGGGGTACTATATGCTCTATATAGAACTCTATCAGCTCTATACAGGGCCCGATGAATTCTACATATTGCACCACAAGCTGCATATTATGCACTCTGAAGTCTCCGTATAGTTCCACTTGTGCTTGAAATATGATCATTAAACAGCCTCACATCCATGCATATATTGACAACACTAATTTGCCTAGGCAGATTTAAAAAAAAAAGAGAACATAATAGTGAGAACTGAGTGTGACATGACAGAAAATCTGGAGGCGTTATTGGATGTTAGCACTGGGGGCACATGATTAAAATCATTGTATACATGTATTCACAAAGAATTAAAAAATATATAAAAAACATCTTTAGTTTGCAGGAAATAAAAAAAAAATTCAGTCCCCACCTACCCATTTGTTGTTGATCCATTTGGTTGTCAATGTTAGCTTGCTAAGAGATGTATTTCCTGTCTCATTTTACCTGGTCTTGTTTGCTTTTGTATTCTCATCACCTAGAACAATCTCAGAAGGATGCTCCAAATGTTTCATGAAATTAAAGGGCGCCCCATGTATTCAGGCTGAATTATTTTCCTTCTTTGAATAATTGTCACCTCTAGTAACCTAGTTACAGACATATGTTCTCTCTCCCTCTTTCTCTTTCTCTCTGTCGCTGTCTGTCTCTCTCTTCCTCTTTGGTGTGTGTGTCTGTGTGTGTGCCTGCATGAACATGTTGTAGTCTGTTAAATTAGTTTCTTCAAGTAAAATGCATTCTTCCTGTACATAATGACTTCATTTCAACCACATTTGTAGTTTGGGTTTGCAGATGCCTGGTGCCCACCTTCCATTATTGTTCTCTAGTATCCTCAAGGTCTCCATTGGAATGATGAAAAGATATTATGAGGAACATGCCACAGCACCGATGCTATTAAAATGAAAAGAATCATGACTCCCAAATAAAATATAGTCACACAAGGTCATAAACCCCATTTTCACAGATACTCCACCCCAGTGACTGAAAGTAAGTAAAAAGCAAGACACAGATCCCAATAAAACCTGACTCTGGCTGTTGAGAGATTAGTCAGCAGGTAAAACCACAGCATGGCCAAAAACACTTGTGGCCGCTTTCTGTAGCCAGTTGGAGGCGTTCTTTCCAGCCCATCTGTGCTGTTTTTACAGCAGTCCTGCATACTTGCTCAGTGAGAGAATGCTTCTTGTTGCTGCAAACAGCACTCATAAATGTCGGAGCCAAGTGTGTCTAAACATTACAGCATATTAAACACCTTTAAGCATGATCCATACCCTTGTAATTGGTACCGAAATAACATGACCTGTGTTTTAAATGGGAATTTGACTCTGTGTTTGCTGCTGTCAATCTGCTCAGTTGGACTCTGCCTGGGAAAGCGGAGCTTAGGGGAGAATGGCTGCAGTTGAAGCATGGGACTAAACTCTGGGAGCTTAGAGGTCATCTGGGAGAACACCATCTTTTAACAATGGGGAAACTGAGGCCTGGACAAGCTCATAGACACACTCAAACTTTCCAGAGTTTCCATTCAATGCTTTTTCCATTTTAACACAATACATTTCTAAGCATGGAGACTTTTCCTAATATAAATAATTGTGTTAGTGATGAAGTTGACATGTTCAGACTGAAACATATCTCTGTTGACAGGAGAACAACACCCAAAGGAGTGCTTTTGTGTTTCTGAGGGACATTGTCTCAAACTGTTTTTTTTTGAAATAGCTCTTTCCAAACATCCTCGACGCCCCCAAATATTCACTAGTGAATCACTCTTACTATCACCTCTGTAAACTGTGGCTGAAGTTAAGCATATAATTCAAAGAATTGCCCAACACAGACTTAAGAGCACTGCACTCCCTGGCCCTGGTAAAGGATGGTCTGGGACCTGGAAAGGCCTACCTCTCTCACCCACACTAGTTCTCACACTGTACCCACTTCCTTGTCTGAGTCAACAGGGTAAAGAGAGCTGTGAACACTGCATGAAGCAGCATTTGAGTCGGAGGTTGATGGTGGTAAACATGATAAGACAGCCGTACAAGACAAGCTTATCCCATGTCTGGCTTCAACCTGCCACTTCTACTGGCATCTGAACTCACCACCAACAGCACATGAGGTCTTTGGTTTGTAACTCCTAGGGATGGATGGTAGCCAGACCAGACAACGCCCTGGTACTAATAAGTAGGGTAATGAAACGATTTGTTGTGTCTTTAAAGTTACAAATCTTAAGGTTGTGTTTTGAGCCTGTTCTAATCTCTGTATAGCCTTATAATTGAAAAGTTATTCCAGGACTCATTTTTTAATGTTTATTTATTACTTCAATTTACATCTCCATCACAGTCCTCTCCCTCTACCCCTCCCATTCCTATCCTCCCACATTCTATCCTTTCTTCCATCCTCTCCCCCTTCTCCCATCTATACTTGGGTGTGGGGTGCCCTACATATCAGCCCCCTTCAGTTCAGCAGCCATATGAGGGTTAAGAGCTTCCTCTTGCACTGGGGGCCTACATGGCAGTTCCACTAGGGCAGTGTCCCACTAACAGGTAACAAAGTTTATGTTCCTGTTCCTTTCAGTCTGTTGGTTGTAGGATAGATATCCTGTACTATATGGCTAAAATCCAGTTATAAGTGAATACACGCCATGTGCATCTTTCTGGGTCTGGATTAGCTCAGTCAGGATGAGCTTATCTAGTTCCATCCATTTGACAGCAAATTGCATGATTTCCTTGTTTCTGATGGCTGAGTAGTATTCCATTGTGTAGATGTACCACAGCTTTTTTTTTTTATAATCCATTCATTGGTTGGGGGACATATGGGTTGTTTCCTGTTTCTAGCTATTACAAATAAAGCTGCTATGAACATAGTTGAGGAGATGTCCTTGTGGTTTGGTGAGGAATCATTGGGGTGGATACCCAGGGGTGGTATGGCTGGATCTTGAGGTAGAGCTAGTCCAAGTTTTCTAAGATATAGCCAGACTGATTTCCATAGTAGTGGTACAAGTTTATACTTGTACAAGCAATGGAGGAATGTTCCCCTTTCTCCACAACCTCACTAGCATGTGCTGTCATTTGAGTTTTTGATCTTGGCCATTCTGACAGGTGTGAGATGGAATCTCAGAGTCATCTTGAATTGCATTTCTCTGATGATTAAGGATGTTGAGCATTTCTTCAAGTCCAGGACTCAATTTTTATGGCCAGTAAAAACTTACCAAGACCATCACCATGTGGGGTACATACAAGACAAAGTGAACATGGTTCTTCAACAACTGGTTTTTCTTAAGTAAGGGAAGGAGACGGAGTGGTCATCATGTAAGAGCTAAGACTGTTGCATATATTGTATCATTTAATCTTCAAACTCAAAAGGCAGACTCTTGCTTTGAAAATGTTATCAGACCTCTACCCTCACCTGATTTTGATTAAATTTAATTAAATAATTTTAATTTTGTGCATAGGTGTGTGTCTCTGTGTGGGTATGTGCATGTGAGTGCAATGCCTAAGGAAGGCAGAGAGGGTGTCAGATCCACTGGAGCTGGATTTGGAGGCAGTTGTGAGATTTCCAAAAATGGATGCTGGGAACTGACTTGGTTTCTCTGCAATAGCACTGCATGCTCTTAATATCTGACTTCTGAGTAAAATAATTTTACATCCTTTGTAGCAACGTTTTGAGTTGACACTATGAACTATCTATCCAGCTGTCCTCACCTGTTTGTAAATTTAAAGAGATTAGATATTTACGTTAGCATTAGTTGGAATAATAAATACAGGAGATAAATATTATTAATAAAAGTCATGAGATAGGTGAATGATTGTGTTCAGATTCATGCATAATCTATAATTATTTAGCATTATTGGCCTTTTTACTGAAGGATACTATCGTTGCATAGGATCACCACAGAGGTCATTGAATCAGAGGCACAGAGATGATGGAATGTGCTGGAGGAAGAAGAAAAATTCAGCCAATGAGCTTAGAGTTCCCTCCTATTGCCAATCTTCACACTATGCACCTTTGCACTACCCAGCCAATGAGCTCAGAGGACCATCCTATTGCCCCCCTTCGCACTGCCCACCTTCCCATTTTGTGGAGATAAACACCAGAGGCTGTAGTAGATTGATTTTTGTTAGACTTCTAGCCAATTTTCCTTTGCAGATTTCATGCTTAACAAACTTCTGGTTGTGATTTGATATCCCGTGTAGACTTGTCTGCAGGAAAAGACTGATCACCCAACTCTAAGGGCTCTGACCCAGATCTTATCTATTCATTAATAAAGAAGCTTTGGGGTTTTATGTGTTAGTCTTCTGATTACTTGGTGAGCATAGATTCCCTGGCATGATCAGGTTTCCAAATCTACCATGGAGAAGCCTCAATCCTGAGTGGTAATATATTCATGGGTAGTTAGCACCAGATGTCATTACAGTTGAACGTCTCACAAGCTCAGTTTGAAAACTACTTTACAATTCCAATATCTGCCAGTAGTAATTTTGACCTTTGCCCAAGATGTAAACATGTATCAGAGACACAGCAGAAAAATCCAAAGATAGTAAAAACTGGAAAGAATGTGATATATGAAAGAGGTGAAGAAAATCAAGTAACTTTACATGGCTCATTTCCCTGAGGCTCATTCCAGTTTCTCAATTGGACATGGAGAACAAAATGTAAGGAGGTTTCTGTCTTTCCAAAACTGTAAAATAACAAATAAAACAAGATAAAATAAAGAAAAGCTTCCAACGTCTCTTGAAATTAACAAAAGTCAGACAAAGGACAAAAATGTAGAACAAGGAGCCTTAAAATTTATATAAGACTACCTCTAAGAGCTTCCAAGCTTCCAATACTCCATGTATTGTGGACAGATTCAAGGAGTTTGACAGAAAGGCCCTGTTAGAAGCCAACATAACTCCATAGGGATTTTAGCAATCACTCAATGTTACATAATTTGAAAACCTACAAAATAGAGGCAATTAGTAAAAACCTATCACAAACAAACAAAAACAAGAGTTGTGTAGAAGATCCTGTATACTGGTTGACCAGAATGCTGTAAATGTGGAGAGATGAAATGTTGCTGTTATGGATCCAAATTTATCTTATGCCATCTTTATTCCCCTTGAGATCCATTTACTACCAATATCTGTATCTGACCAACATCCTGTGATGATCAGGTAAAACATTTTGGAATATATTGTCAAACTTAACACATCTCTAGCGTTCACCAAGCTTACAGCTAAGAACATTACAACATCAGAAACTAGAGACTTTCCCATTCTCTATAACCCTGCTATCCAACTCCCACACCGATGTATTTGGTAAATCCTTTGATTTATGACTTCCCTACATTTGTGACTATAAAAGTTCATGAAGCCTTTCCCACAGGGGAACATGTACTTTAGAGCAAACTGAATTTGTGTTTTGAGGCCACGGTCACTCAGATTTGGCTTTGAATACAGTAACTTCTGTTCTTTATAGAGTAAGAACTATGCTTTAAACTAATAGCATGAGTGTGCAAAAGGAATTATTTTCAAATGACAGAATGGATGAGCAGAGAGAATTAAGGCAGAAGAATTAAAGTTAAAACAGGAGTTAAATTGGGATCCCAGCGCTGTAAAAAGGAATGGATGGGGTCTTCTGATTTCAATCCTGACCTATTAAGAGCTTAAAAATCATTACTTCTGTGTGTATTGTGTTGTGTACTGATCATATAGTTGTGTGTATTTGTGTGGTACACATGGGTGTGCATGTGTTTAGGAGCCAGGGTTGACATTGGGTGTCTTTCCTCAATATCTCTCCACATTTAATTTTTGGGACACATCGATTCAGGTAGACTGGCTGGCCTATGAGCTTTGAGGATCTGTCTGTCCTGACCTTATCTGCCCGGGTTGCAGGAGTGTTCTGGCTTTTTAATTGAGTTCTGGAAATCAGAACTCACATTCTCATAGTTGCATGGCAAATGCTTTACAGACTGAAACAACTTCCCAACCCAGCATGTCCATTCTTAAAACACAAAATATTACTGTATTGTCAGGGTCAGAGGCTGGCCTTCGGCAATCCTAACAAGCAAGGCTCAACTACCAGTCCTCAATAGGATAATTAAAGAGATAAGTCATTCTGAAGAACAGAGGGTATTTACCCACTGTTTCTCTAGGAGCCTGGCAGGCCAGATGAAGCAGGCTGGTTCAGGAGAGGAAGCTGACCAAATCACAAGGAAGTTTCCTCATCTATGTTCATAGCAGCCTTAATTGTAGTAGCTAGAAACTGGAAACAACCCAGATGTCCCTCAACCGAAGAATGGATTAAAAAACTGTGGTACATCTACACAATGGAATACTACTCAGCTATCAGAAACAAGGAAATCATGCAATTTGCAGCCAAATGGATGGAACTAGAGAAGCTCATCCTGAGTGAGCTAACCCAGACCCAGAAGGATGCACATGGCATCTATCCACTTATAGTTAGATTTTAGCTATATAATACAGGATGACTATACTACAATGAATGCACCAAAGGTAACATGAACATAGACCATTTTTTTCCTGTCAGTGAGACACTTTGCCCTAGTGGTGCTGCCTTGTAGGCCCCCAGTGTATGAGGAGGCTCTTGACCCTTATATTACTGCTGAACTGGGGCAGGGGACTGTTATGTAAGGACTTCTAGAGGAGTGTGGTGGAAGGGAGAGGGGGTACAAGGTGGGAGGACAGGACTGGGTGGAGGGCGGAAAGAGGTCACTGCCATGGAGATGTAACCTGAAGTAATAAATAAATATTTTTTAAAATGCAAATGTCTTAAGATTCCCTCCCTGGAATTTCATTAACCAGGGACTATTGATAACCAGACTACATTAACCAGATCCACCATGCTTGTGTGGCCAAAGTTGTATCTCTTCTTCCAAAGGCTGTTACCTGAGGGATTTTGTCCACACAGTAAGAGGGCTTTTGTGTGCAGTGGGCTTTATCAGCTTGCCTTCCCACGGCCTGTCTTGGAGCCCAGTGGAACTTTGTCCAGGCTCTTGTCTGTTATTCAGGCAAATTCATCTCTCCAAAAAATCATTTTGAGTCTTCCCAAATGACCTACACCCACCACTCCACTCTCCACACTGAAAAGAGTTATTTGAGCCTCAGCTGTGTGGCCCTACTCTGAGATTCATACTTTTGTGTGGTCCCTTTGCACAAGCGTATACTAATAAATTCACATGGCTCCTTTCTTTTTATTGTGTTTATTTTCAATTTATTTTACAAGATTCTATTATTGATTCTTCAAAGTTCCTTCTGTCCATATAGATGAATCAGAAAATTGAGGTTGCAGAATAACGTTCTTTCCAAACACCTCCAGAAAGACTCAGTTGAAGACTGCTTATCGGGAGCAGAAACTGCCAGGGCTCAGCTGGATGCTCAGTATGGCCTATTATGGCAGGGAGAAATCCCTGCAGAGCAGGTTTAGGGAGGAGGTCCTGCTGTGTTCATGGCCTTTATCTCAGAGTTCCACTAGGCTCTCCCAGTGCCTATCTGAGGAGGAAATATTTTCATGGCTTGGGCAGGAAGAAAGAATCATCCTATGAAATGTTCCAAGAGCAAATAGTGAAGCCCTTTTCCAGGTAGAGACTTTGTGCGGACCCTCTCCACACAAGGACAACACATTGCTCTCCATTCAATGCTTGCCTGGGTGTGTATGTTGTGGGGGGTGTCAGTGCTTCAATTCAATAAATAAGGATCACTACAAGGACAAGCAGGGGAATCTGCTGCCACTAGAGGAGCCTCCAGGACAAAGACCTACTAGGCACTGTCAGGCCCAACAAGCACAGAGATGTTTCTGATTATAGAGCACCCCAAGTCCTTCACATGAAACCACCATGTTGGCAGGGCTCCTGGACAGTAGCCTTAGATGCCAGCTACTAGTTTTGGAGAACACATTCTCTTTTAGAAGAATACTCGTGGAAGCCCACTGTCAACAAGAAGGGCAAATAGAATGGGAACATTCTTCCACCAAAGCCACAACAAATGCTGTTGGGGTACACTATGTGAAGGTCTGTCTCTGTATATTCAATTGTTGATTGCTAAACCAGTAAAGAGCTAAGTACTAACCAGATCTTGGTATTATCATATCTATGGTCTATTTCTGGTCTTATATTTTGTAAATATTTGTCCTTCCTCACTTGTCTATTGGCTGTAATATAGAGCTGAGGGCCATAACTGGACAGGAAGTAGAGGGTAGAATTTCTGAGAAAAGGGGGGATGCTGGGAGAAGGAGAAACATGGGAGATTCTCCAGTGGACACAGGGGTGAACAGACAGACAGAACAGAGCACTGCAGAGAGGTAGAGCTAGCCCTGTGGTGGGGCATAATACCAGAATTAGTCAAGTTAAGCTAGAAAGCCGGTTGGATACTGCCCAGCAAAAGGCCTAAGCTTTAAACTATATTAAAATACTCAGCATCATTATTTTTACAGCTGGCAGGTCCAAGGATGTCCTGCTATAAAATGTTAATACACAATTTAACCTCAGCCAAGTTACAATCAGCACTGACAATCAGTTTTTAAATACTTTGGTTCCTGTTGCCAATTAACAACAATAACTTGCAAGGCCTACCAAAAGGGATAGAAGAAATATGGTTAGAAGAGAACACTTGATCATTAAAGTCAGATGCAGTTAGTCTGCCTACAAGATGAGAGATGTTTGCAATCTACAAACATCATAGGTGGTCAAGATCCAAAGTACATAAAGAACTCAAATAACCAGGAGCATGTTAGTTTTAAATGCGAGCTTGATACAACCTAGCAGCCCTTGGGAAGAGAATCTTAATGAAGAATTACCTAGACCAGGCTGGCCTGTGGCCTGTATGTATGGGATTGTCTTAATGTTGATTGAAGTAGAAGATTCATCTTGAATGTGGGTATCACCAGTTCATGAACCAGGACATGTATTGTATGAATATGGCTGAGAAAATAGGCTAGCAAGCAAGAGAGGTTACATATACTCCCTCTATGTTCTTGACTGTATATATGATACTTTTGAGTTCCTGACTTGACCTTCCTGTAATGATGAAGAGTTACCTGGAATTTAAGACAAATAAACACAACATTTTGAAAAGTGTTTACATTGTGGAAAGGCTAATTGACTAATTGGCTAATTGAAGTAATTGACATATTTTTCTTTTTGTGTGCAATGAAATATTCTATTTCAGCAATTTCTACATATAAAATGCATTATTAACTGTGTTCATAGTGTTATACAAAAAATCTAAGTCATTTTTCCTAATGGAAATTTTATAGCCATTAATAAATACACTCCCAAACCTTGCCCTCCTCAAACCCTGATACCTAGCATTTCATTCCCTGCCTCCACAAATTTGACTCTTTTTAGTTCTACATGGCAGATGAACAGTATAAGAAATATTAAAATTGTTTTGTTCTGTTTCCCTCAATGTAAATGTGTTATATATCCAGTGTTTAATTCCTGACATTCTTTTGATTGAATATGATTTTTTTCCTTTAAATTCATTCTAAGGAAGACAAAGGCAAATTTATGCACAATGTTATCATCATGAAATAGAATTAACCAAGAACCAGAGAAGAGACCAGAAATAGAGACACCAGAGAACAAGAAAGAGAAATAGAGATGGTCTCTAAACTGAAATAAAGTGACTCCTGAAGAAAGTGATTTTCTTATTGTAGTAAACACATCCCAACTGATCCCTGATTTCAAGACTCTCAGCAGAACATAGAACACTCGCTGTGTACAAGTTTTACCTTCTCTGGATTCTCTGAGCTTACATTACTAAAGAAGACAATAAAGACTTCTACTCAAAAGCTTGCTGCAAATATAATTTACAGAGTTCCCGCTCCATTCTTGGGGCTCTGACCTGAACACAGGGAAATCACCCAGGAGTGGAGGGTATTCATTCTGTCCACAGATTTCACTTGATTCCAAGCTTCTTGGTGTATGTTTACTTCTAGACAGTTTGGGGGTTATAACATAATAAAAAACAGCATCAATTTCATATTCTTCATGTAATCTGGGTGTGTTTGGAGGACAGATAGTGGAGACAGACATTGGTGTATGTGTTTGTGTGTGTGCGTGTGTGTGTGTGATGGTTGATACAGCCTGACTCCATTTTGGAGAAACGTATATTATGTTGTATTTTGGAAAAAGCTGTTTCTCATTTTCCCATTAAGATCATACATTCTATGAAAATGTTGTTATTTATTGGGAAGTGTGTGACTGTTTGGCCTTAGAATAAAGAAAGCATAGGAAGACTGGGAAGTCATGTTGGGCCATGGCTAGCACTGAAAAGAACCTGAGTGCAATTAGACTTGAGGTTTCAACCCTCCCATGACCTTGTCTGACGTACCTTAGAGATGCCTAACCCATGATGTCATTCTCAATGTGTAGTTCAGAGTTTGGGGAAATACATCAACTGTAGATGATTTTGGCCTGTATTGTCTTGGAGGAGGACGATGATAAAAGCGAGCTGAGTCACCCTTGTGTACCACAACCCTTGAAAGGGAAGTTGGGGTTTGAAATAAGAAGTAAAAGGATCCTTCTCCTAGTAGGAAGGGAGGCGGGTGCTAGACACTGAACAAGGGTGTAATTCGGGATGCGTCCCAAAGGGCATCCAGCTGTTCATCTATCTATCTTCTGTTTACTTATTGACTTCTCTAGAGGGACCTGGGAACGGTCATTTATTAAATTCTATCTTATGTTCCTGTTTCATCTGTTAAATGGACACAGTTAACTCCAACTCTTTAGTCACGTCTCTTTTGGACAGAGATGAGCATGTTCGGAATCCCTTCTCGTCACTGTGGAAGAACACCCAACAATCGACTCTTTGAGGAGGAAAGGTTTATTTTGGCTCACTGTTTGAGAGTTCTGATCTGTGGTTGTTCGACTTTATCACTACAAACCCATAACAAGACAGGGAGTACAGAGTAAGGCAGAGCATCCTCCTCAAGAAAGCCAGCAGCGAGGAGGGTAGGGTTCTCATGTTCCTCTTAAGGTCATTCTCTCAATGATTTAACTTCCTTCCACTGGATCCCACCTCCTAAAGTGTCCACCACATCCCAAGAGCACCATTGCACTTTATCACCTGAGCCTTTGAGAGGAGTGCTGGCTGATTTTATGTCACCTTGGTACAAGGTGGAGTCATCGGAGAGGAGGAAACCTCAGTTGAGAAAATGCCTTCATAAGACGGGGCTGTCGGTAAGCCTGTGGGCCCCTTTCTCAATTAATGATTAATTTGGAAGGGCCCAGCCCATTGTGGATGGTGCTACCCCTGCACTGGTCGTCCTGGGTGCTATAAGAAAGCAGACTGAGCAATCCAGTCAACAGCACCCATCTATGGCCTCTGTAAGAGCTCCTGTTTCCAGATCCCTGCCCTGTTTGAGTTCCTGTCATGGCTTCTTTCAGTAGATTGTGATTCAGGATATTTAAGACAAATGAACAGTTTTCTCCCCAAGTTGCATTTGGTTATGGTGTGTCAACACAGCAACAGTAATGCTAACTAATAACAGTTTAAGATGCAAACCACAGCAAAGAGAAAGACAAGTGTCCTTCTATACTTTTCCACTGCCTCGTGCCTCCCTGGTAGAGGCAACATCATCTTTAGTGTGGTCGCAGTGCAGAAGTTTTCAGTGATGGCTGGTGACAGCAGGGAAAATAGGACCCAAGAGAAAACCAAAAGAAAGGGAGGGAAGGGTATTGCGAAGAGGTACAGCTGCCTGGAGATTGATGAATATGTTAGCACAAACTCCCTCTCCTCAAAGAACAGAGAAAGGAAAGCTGAAGCTAATACTTGGGTTGCATATGGATTATGTCAGATAATATATATTCTGTACATAGTGACTGCTGGATATATGGTAGCCATTAAAATAATACTAATAAATCTAAATGAATCCCACCTGGAACTATTTATTTGTGGAGGAATCCAGAGAGAGAGGTAGGGCAGACCAGGGGTCCTGTGGGAATGAAATAATATTATTTAAAACATCAACAAATACTAAAACCATGGAAGCCTTGGTCGAACAGGGAAATCTGTTATTTCAGTTTAACACTCTCATTTTACAAATGTATAGACTGAGTACACAAGGGATGGGGTGCCTGGCCCCCATTGCAGCATTGGTAGTACTGGGGCTGTACTAGCTAACTTCTGTGATAAAATTTCCCAATTTTCTAAGACATTCTTCTTATCTGGTATCTATAAATAAATTCTAAATAATGTCTGCTACAGACTTATCTTAGTGGAGAAATTATAGACTCTCCCCCACCATGCCTGGAACCATTGGGCAGGAAAGAGCACATTAGAGACTCATTGACAAATGTCATCCCCTAAGGGAATGAAAGTTTCCTCAGAAAACACCACACAGGAGATGACAAAGCTTTCCATTGCTCTGCAAGCTTGAGTTTCTATTGTTCAAATTTACACACAGTGACAACTTTGTTCAGGTTGTAAAAAGACTTTCTAAACCTTATTCACCATTTTGTATCTTTAGGAGCAGGGGCAAAGGGCACAGATGCAGGGATAGGGAGAAAGATCCAGTAAGCAGGCCGTGGGGTTCACTCCAGGAGGAGGTAGGGTTTGAGGGGTTCATGGTAAATCTCTGTGTCCACTGAAGATCTTTCGGTGATGATAGTCTTGTCTTGGGATCCCTTGTGCTTTACAAACTGAGAGATGCTGTCCCAGTGAGGAAGTGATTGCTTCAAGGTGCAAAACCAGTATTAGCATTAGCAAAGATATTTGCTAGTTTAGTCCTTTCTAAGACTTTTGGCTTGTTGTAAATTGCCTTTATTATGTTTAAGTATGGTCCTTGTATGCCTGATCTCTCCAAGACTTTTAACATGAAGGGGTGCTGGATTTTGTCAAAAGCTTTTTCAGTGTCCAATGAGATGATCATGTGGTTCTTTTCTTTCAGCTTGTTTATGTGGTGGATTACATTGATAGGTTTTCTAATGTTGAACCACCCCTGCATCCCTGGAATGAAGCCTACTTGATCATGGTGTATGATACTTTTGATGTGATATTGGATCCGGTTTGCAAATATTTTATTAAGTATTTTTGCATCCATGTTCATAAGGGAAATTGGTCTGAAATTTTCTTTCTCCGTTGAGTATTTGTGAGATTTAGGTATCAGGGTGACTGTGGCCTCATAGAATATGTTTGGCAGTATTCCTTCTGTTTCTGTGTTGTGGAAGAGTTTGAAGAATATTGGTGTTAGCTCTTCTTTGAATGTCTAGTAGAATTCTGTGCTGAAACCATCTGGCCCTGGGCTTTTTTTGATTGGAAGACTTCTAATGACTTCTTCTATTTCCTCAAGGGTTATAGGACTGTTTAATTTGTTTACCTGTTCTTGATTTAACCTTGGTAGGTGGAAGCTATCAAGAAAATTGTCCATTTCATTTAAATTTTCCAATTTTGTGGAGTACAAGTTTTTTAAGTAGGACCTAACAATTCTTTGGATTTCCTCAATGTCTGTTGTTATTTCCCCCTTTTCATTTCTGATTTTGTTGATTTGGGTATTTTCCCTCTGCCTTTTAGTTAGTTTAGCTAAGGGCTTGTCTATTTTGTTGATTTTCTCAAAGAACCAGCTCTTGGTTTTGTCGATTCTTTGTATTGTTCTTTTTGTTTCTAAGTTGTTGATTTCAGCCCTGAGTTTGATAATTTCCTCTCGTCTGCCCCTCTTGGGAGTGTTTGTGTCTTTTTGTTCTAGCTCTTTCGGGTGTGCTTTTAGGTGGCTAGTATGGGAACTCTCCAGTTTCTTTTTGAAGGCACTTAGTGCTATAAACTTTCCTCTTAGCACTGCTTTCAATGTGTCCCAATTGTTTGGGTATGTTGTGCCTTCATTTTCATTGAGTTCTAAGAAGACTTTAATTTCTTTTTTTTATTTCTTCCCTGACCCAGAGGTCATTGAGGAGAGAGTTGTTCAGTTTCCATGTTTTTCAGGCTCTCTGTTGTTTTTGTTATTGTTGAAGTCTAGCTTTATTCCATGATGGTCTGATAAGTTTCAATAGGTAATTTCAATTTTCCTGTATCTGTTGAGGCTTGCTTTGTGACCGACTATATGGTCGATTTTGGAGAAGGTTCTGTGAGGTGCCGAGAAGAAAGTGTATTCTTTTGTTTTGGGCTGAAATTTTCTGTAGATATCAGTTAGGTCCATTTGATTCATGACATCTGTGAGGTTCATTATTTCTCTGTTTGGTTTCTGCATTGTTGATCTGTCCAGTGGTGAGAGTGGTGTGTTGAAGTCTCCCACTATTAATGTGTGAGGTTCAATGTGGGAGTTGAGCTTCAGTAGTGTTTCTTTAACGAATGGTCCACAGGCTATCTTTAAAACCTCACATAGTGTCAGCTGTCACATTGCTTCACTGTTAATTCAGTGAGTAAACAGAAGGCTGTGAAGTTAATATCCCTGTTGAATTAGCAAGAGGATATCAGCAAGAAATTAAAAGATAATGAACTTAGATGTGAAGAAGAGGTTTGGGAAAGGGAGTGGAATCAAAACTGCTGAGCTCAGGTAACACTGATATCACACACAGGGCTGTGCAGCGAAGACCATAGCAAGTGCACTTGGCATTCCTTCTAGGCAGAATGCACTGTGTGTGAGCACTGATCCCTCTGTTCAAGGCCCAGGGAATGGGCTCCATGAGGGCTGGGAGTGGCTGTAGCCTGGTTCCTATTCTTCCTGGGGGAAAAAGCAGGTCTTCAGATCAGAGATTGTATGTGGGAGGGTTAGGGAGTGTGTTGGGGCACAGATGGGGGTCATATGTTTCACAAATAACCCACCGAACTGTTTTCACAGTTAAAATTAAATTGACTCTCTAGATTCTCAAAAAAAAAAATCAGTCTATTATGAAAGTACTGTATTTGTCTTTTGATTTTACAAATGATGTGTTTGAGTTGAACGAGCTTGGCTTCTTTCATCCAATGTCTGTCATTTCTATCACTAATCTTTCCTCAGTGGTTTAAATGATAGCACAAATGAGATGGCTTTATTTTCTTCTTATAACCAAATTATGCCTTTAAGTTAAAAAAATAAAGCAAAATTGAACACACACACATACATTGGAAAGAGAGAGAGAGTGGAAGAAACATAGAGATAAATGGAAGATATGGAAGGAGGGAGTTAGGCACAAAGAACTGAATTGTATAGCCAGCCCTCCCCATGATGAGGTCCATTAAGTGTTTTTTTATTGCTGTGACAAAACACCATGCCCAAGGCAATTTATTTAAGACAGTGTTTAATTTAGCTTATGGTTTCAGAGGGTTAGAGTCTATGATGAAGGAGCAAAGTCATGGAGGCAGAAATTTCACAGGAGAAAGAAAGCATTGAGAATGGTGTAAGTATTTTGAAACCTCAAAGCCTGCCCCAAAGGACATACCTCCTCCAACAAGGCAACACTTCCTAATTTTTCCAAAACAGTTCCATCAATTGTGGGCCAAGTATTCAAACATAAGAACCTATGGGGGCCATTCTCATTCAAGTCACCACATTCCACTCACTGGCCCCATAAGCTGCTTGCTGGTCAAATCATATTGCCAAATGCATTTATTCCAACTTCAAAAGCCCCCATAGTCTTCCTGCCTCAATTGTGTTTTAAAGTCCAATGTTCAATATCTCTTTTTTTACTCATGGCAATCTCTTAACTGTAACCCCCTGTAAAATAATAAAAACAAACAAAACAAAACAAAAACCCAAACTATACACTTACAACATACAATCTCACAGAATATGCATTACCATTTCAAAAGGGAGGAATAGAGGCACAGTGAGGAAATGTTGGACTAAAGCAAGAACAAAACCCAGAAGGGCAAACTCCAAATCCTATACTTCCATGTCTGATGTCAGGGGGCTTAGATGGCTCCACCCTTCCAGCTTTATCAACAGTAGACAGCAACATCTCTCTCTGGCAGGTTCCACTTTCTGCATGCAGGTCTTCTTGGAAGATGTCTCATGGCTCTGTCATCCCCAACACCTTGAGATCTTCAATTCAATCCAGGTTTCAATTTCACAGCTTTACACAGTGTCCTCTTGGGGCCTCCTTTCAGAGACTTTCCTGCATCAGCAGCTCTCCTTAACTGGGGAAGAAGATTCCAAAACCCCTTTACTCTTATATCTTCATGACTCTAAAGCCAGAACCACATGGATGGCACTGCCAAGGTCTGCTGCTTGCTCAAGATGGAGCCTGGCCCCTTTGAATCACATTTACAGCAACTTTCATTCCTTATATTTTAGTAGAAAAGGAGCAGAAAATTCCTTAGGCTATTTCAGTTCACAAGTTGAAAGCTTAATGGGGTGGAGTCTTGCTGTGAGGGCATCCTTCATTTTATTCAGTTGAGGACCAGAACTCTTCTTAGTCTCTGTTTCTTTCAGCATAGCCTTGGGCACAAGTTTAAATTTCCTGGTGCTCTTTTCTCTTTAAACTGTACATTTTGTATTTATTTTTACAACACTTGTCTTTTTTTTTTCATTGAAGAGCTACATATGTGTGATTACTAACAACCATACAACATAGTAAATGGTAGACTGTCTTAAAATCTCCTTCACCAAAGTATTTAGTCAACTACTTTCAATTTAGGCTCAAGCAAATTCTTAGGACAGGGGCAGAAAGCAGCCACATTCTTTTCCAAATATTGCAATGGTCTCTAGCCCAGTTGCTAATATTATTCTCCTCTGAAACCTCTTCAGCTAGGCCTCCACAGTACACATAGCTCTCAGAACTACTAACTTCTAAGATCCTACTATGATGGCCCATTAAGTTCTGCTTACAGCATTCAACTTCTTTCTTATTTCCAAAGTCATAAAAATTTTCACATTCCTCAAAACAAAACAAAAACAAACAAACAAACAAAAAACTCAGCATGGTCAGGCCTATCATAGCAGTAATCTACTTCCTGGTATCAATTTCTGATTTAAGTACTTTCTTATTGCTATGATGAACCATCATGACCAAGGCAACTTACAAAAGAGCACATTTGACTGAGTTTCTGGTTTCAGAAGGTTGGAGTCTATGATGGAGGAGCAAAGTCACTATACCAAGAACAGTTAAGACCTCTCATCCTGATCTGTAAGCAGGAGACAGAGTGCACTAACATTGGCATGGATATTTTATTTTATTTTAATGTTTGTTTATTAATTAAAGTTACAAATCCACCACAACCCTCTCCTTCTACCCATCCTGGTCCCACCCTACCACCCTCTCCTCCCTCTTCTACCTATCCTACTCCTCTGGTGTGGGGTGCCCCACATATCAGCCTCCCTCAGTTTGTCAGTCCATGAGGCTAAGAGCTTCCTCTTGCACTGGGGGCCTATATGGCAGTTCCACTGGGGTGAAGTGTCCCACAAACAGGTAACAAAGTCTATGTTCCTGTTCCTTTCAGTCTGTTGTTTGTTATCCTGTACAATATGGCTAAAATCCAGTTATAAGTGAATACATGCCATGTGCATCTATCTGGGTATGGATTAGGTCACTCAGGATGAGCTTTTCTAGTTCAATCCATTTGGATGCAATTTGGATGATTTCCTTGTTTCTGATAGCTGTGTAGTAGTCCATTGTGTAAATGTACCACAGAGTTTTTTTGTTTTGTTTTTATCCTTTCTTCAGTTGAAGGACATCTGGGTTGTTTTCAGTTTCTAGCTATTCCAAATAAAACTTCTATGAACATAGTTGAGGAGATGTCCTTGTGGCATGAATATTTTAAAACCCTAAAACCCACTCTCAGTGACACAGGACCTTCAGCAAGACCACACATCCTATTCCTACCTAAATAGTTCCAATAACTGGGAACCAAGTATTCAAAAGTGAGCATACTGGGGCCATTCTCATGCAAACCACCACAGGAGGTAATTCATACTAAATAACACCAGAATAGTACACCCTGGCTCTGGTAGGATGAATATCTTCATAAGGAGAGACACCAAAGAGATCATGCCTTCCATACACATGGACCAAGGTAATACAACCCATTGGAGAGTAAATTAGAAGGAAATTATCTACAAGCCATGAATATTCTCATTAATGTCCATCCATGCTGGCACTTTGATTTTTGATTTTCAGCCTCCAGAACTACGAAACAGTAAATTTCTATTCTTAAAGCCACCTAGTCTATGGCCTTTTTGTTATAGAAGCTTGACCTGACTCATAGAGTCCCCACACTACTAGTTGGTTGTTTTCAGCTGCAGGTTAGTGCCCTTCCACCTGGAGTGTTCTTTCTATTAGACGTCAGTGTTACTGAAATTCATAGAATCAGAGTCTGCTAGACTACATGTTCTCAACAGACTATTTAAATAGACAAAGTAGAGTCTGAGGAGGAAGCTTAGTGGATAAGAATGCTTGCGTGCAAGCATGAGAACCTGAGTTCGAATCTTCAGCATCCATCTAAAAAAATTGAGCATGTTCTCATGCAAGCTCATAACCCCAGTGCTGTGGATTGTGTGTGTGGAGGGGTGGAGGAGGAGGTGGTGGTGGTGGTGGTAAGAAGCAGGAAAATTCCTGGGAATTCCTGTCTGCAAGCCTAATTCTAGATTCAGTGAAAACTCCTGTCTCAACTGAATTAGATGGGAAACAAGAGAACATGACATTCACCATCCTCCTCTGCTCTTCATGCCTATGCATAAGAGTATGCATATACTATACACAGCGAGAGGGCAAGGAAGAGGGAGAATCCATTATAACAGAAAATAGAGACAACTAGTGAAAATCAGAAAAGGAAGATTTCTGTAATGCTGCAAAGAGGAAAAGAGGCCCAGAGCCATCCCTACCCCTAAGTCCATCATGAAGTTTAAGTTTAGACAGAGGGAGAACTGCACATAACTAATCATCCTGACCCTGCCCATCATGGACCTATCATTTTCTGGGCTCCAATTTCTTCTGTAAGGTGGTCTGACAAGTTTCCAGAATGATGTGAAATCTCTTCCTCAGAGACAAGCTCCCCCAGGCTTCAACCTCTTCCTCCCAGCATGAGATTTCTGGGGAGACTCCATTTGTTTTTGTTTGTTTGTTTGTTTGTTTTTGTTGTTGTTTTAGTAGTTTGATTGACAGTCTTTCAATAATCTGAAAGCCAAGGGACAGGTACAAGCTTTTTTTCTTGCTAGGACAGGTTACAGCTGTTGAGAGAAAAACACTTCTTTGACATCTTCCCACTGCTCTCACACCGACCATTTAACGTCTCTGATGAGCTCTTTCTCCAATGACACACCTGGCACCCTGTGCCTCTCAGGAGCATCTGCTGGAATCCACACCTTGGCCCTGACTTTTCCCAATTTCCAAAGCCACCGCCAAGACTCTTAAAGGAGAGCTGCACACCAGTGCCCCCTCTGCTTCAGTTGTCCCTGGTGATCTGGACCTGTGATCTTCCCCAGAAAGGGGCTCCAACTTGTAGAATAGCTTCAACTTAAACTATGAGCAGAGTCTCCAGCTATGATTTTAAATAAATGCTTCCTCTATATGATTTGCTTTGGAAGGTTCTGGAATTCTGTTATTTGAAAACAAATAAGTTTCCTTTCTTTTCTTTTTTTAAGGGCAGTTATGGTGACCTGACATGTATATGCATTCTCACCCGGGGAAACTCCATCATTTGACAGTTCTGACAGTTCTGTCTTTGCAGGGCTGGGCTGAACAAGGCTTGACTTTGTAGCTATTTTCATGAAGTGTCATTATCCTTCTGCCACAGCAAACTAATGGATGGCTGGAAGGAAAGATACAATTTGGAGGCAATTAATTCCGCTTCAAGTCCCAATTCACCAGTGCTAAATAGCACTTGAATCCCAACTTCAGCTTCAGAGCAGCCTGTGGGAGCCAGCCTGGGCTCTTCCTCATGGCTCCACCCTCCATAGGGCTGCCTTTTGTTTCACTTCCTCTTGGCCCTTGTGCTCAGGGGCAATTAGCTGGCTGATAGGGTTAAGTTGGCAGGGCCCTTAGGCTGCAGTATGTCCTGATTTACAACATGAAGAGAGACTCCAGTACCCTGGGGCCTGATACTTGTCAATTTGTCCCCACCACAGCAGGGCTCATGCTGCCATCTGCTTGTGATGCTACAACAGGGACACTCTATCAGCCCACCTTTCCCCCCCTCCCTGAAGCTGCTTGCTATATGCTGAACTAGGAATTGGACCAGCTAGCCAAAGATGCGTCACTCCCTCACATCATCCTAAAGAAGAGGCAGAGGGTGGACAACAGACATCACCCCTGGGATTCTAGAGGCTTCATCTTCTAGTGACTATTTACAAACACAAGGGGAAATGGTTGTTAGGCAACTGTTGCTAAGGGATCAGATCTTTTTTTTTTTTTTTTTGGTTTTTCGAGACAGGGTTTCTCTGTTTAACAGCTCTGGCTGTCCTGGAATCGCTTTGTAGACCAGGCTGGCCTTGAACTCGCAAAGATCCGCCTGCCTCTGCCTCCCACGTGCTGGGATTAAAGGCGTGCGCCACCACCGCCCGAAAAAAAAAAGAAAAACAAGGGATCAGATCTTAAGCCCCTACCTCCTCTTCTTTTCCTCTTAAGGGATCACTGAGGCTGCAGGAAGCCCTCTAGGAGCAGTTGGGCTTGCTGACTGATTCTGGATATCAAGTCTCAGTTGGTGGTTTTCATTCATTTCTATTCCTGACTCCACTACTTCCAGAGACTTGATGTTCAGTAAAATCGCTGTACCTTTGCCTCCATGGTCTCAAGTCAAACTCAGTCACTGACCAGTTGCTTTGGATACAGCTCCCATCCTAGTTCCCCTGTTTCTCATCTTCCCATTAAGGTTACTTAGGGATACTGGATTTGCCACTATGGCTTAGCCAGTATCTGGCCAAGAGTGAGTCTCAGCAAATATGAGTGTTACCTCTGATATATTTCACTCACCCCATCTATAGTGAGCCAGTTTACATTAGGGGGATCAAGCAAACATAGGCATGTTAACATGAGTACTAGTGGACCCAGACCACAGGGCGAGGATGGCAGCTTACACCTGATAGCGGAAGTTCAGGACATGGTTCTGTGTTACTTCCATACATTAACACCTTACAAATTTTACAGTTTCATGAGGTTATTATTTTTTTAAGTTTATTTATTACTTCAGGTTACATCTCCATCACAGTACCCTCTTTCCACCCCTCCCAGTCTCGCCCTCCCACCCTCTAGCCCCCTACCCCTTTTATCCCACTCCTCCAGAGTGGAGTGTCCCTACATATCAGTCCCCCGCCCAAGTACAGCAGTCATATGAGGGCCAAGAGCTTCCTCATACACTGGGGGCCTACAAGGCAGCACCACTAGGGCAAAGTGTCTCATTGACAGAAAACAAAGTCTATGTTCCTGTTCCCTTTGGTGCATTGGCTGTAGTATAGTTGTCCTGTACTATATGGCTAAAATCCGATTATAAGTGAATAGATGCCATGTGCATCCTTCTGAGTCTGGGTTAGCTCACTCAAGATGAGCTTCTCTAGCTCCATTCATTTAGCTGCAAATTGCACTATTTCATTGATTCTGATGGCTGAGTAGTATTCCATTCTGTAGATGTACCACATTTTTTTAATCCATTCTTTGGTGGAGAGACATCTGGGTTTTTTCCAGTTTCTAGCTATTACAAATAAGGCTGCTATGAACATAGATGAGGAAATGTCCTTGTGGTTTGGTGAGGAATCATTTGGATGTATACCCAAAGGTGGTATGGCTAGGTCTTGAGGTAGAGGTATTCCAAATTTTCTAAGATATTGCCAGACTGATTTCCATAGAGGTTGTACAAGCTTGCACTCCCACCAGCAATGGAGGATTGTGCCCCTTTCTCCACAACTTGCCAGCATGTGAAGTCATTTGTGTTTTTGATCTTAGTCATTTTGACACGTGTGAGATGGAATCTCAGAGTCGTCTTGAGTTGCATTTCTCCGATGATTAAGGATGCTGAGCATTTCTTTAAGTGTCTTTTAGTCATTAAGGATTCCTCCTTTGTGAATTCTCTGTGTAGCTCTTTTCCCATTTTTAAATTGGATTATTTGGTTTCTTGGCATTTAATTTCTTGAGTTCTTTGTAAACTTTGGATATTAGCCCTCTGTCAGATGTGGGGTTGGTGAAGATCTTTTCCCAATCTGTAGGCTGCCATTTTGTTCGAATGACAGTGTCTTTTGCCTTACAGAATTTTTTCAGTTTCATGAGGTCCCATTTATTGATTGTTGGTCTTAGAGCCTGAGGTGTTGGTGTTTTGTTCAGGAAGTTTTCACCTATGCCAATGATTTTGAGGGTTTTTCCCACTTTCTCTTCTAGTAGATTTAGTGTGACCAGGCTTATGTTAAGGTCTTTGATCCACTTGGACTTAAGTTTTGTACAAGGTGATAAGTATGGGTGTAATTTCATTCTTTTACATGATGACATTCAGTTATACCAGCACCATTTGTTGAAGATGCTCTCCTTGTTCCATTGTACAGTTTTGGCTTCTTTGTCAAAAATTAAGTGACCATAGGTGTGTGGTTTCACTTCTAGGTCTTCAATTCGATTCAATTGATCCACTGGTCTGTTTTTATACCAGTACCATGCTGTTTTTACTATTATTGCTCTGTAGTACAGCTTGAAATCTGGGATGGTGAGACCTCCATATTTTTTTTATTGAACAGGATTGATTTAGCTCTTCTGCGTTTTTTTGTTATTACATATGAAGTTGAGAATTGTTTTTCCAGGTCTATAAGGAATTGTGGCAGTATTTCGATAGGAATTGCATTGAATCTGTATATTGCTTTTGGCAGGGTGACCATTTTTATTATGTTGATCCTACCTATCCATGAGCATGGGAGATCTTTCTGTCTTCTGATGGTCTCCTCAATTTCTTTCTTCAAGAACTTGAAGTTCTTGTCATACAGGTCTTTCGCTTGCTTGGTTAGAGTTACCCCAAGGTATTTTATATTGTTTGTGGCTATTGTGAAGGGTGTTGTTTCCCTTATTTCTTTCTCAGTCCATTTATTTGTTGTATAAAGAAGGGATTCTGATTTTTTTGAATTGATTTTGTATCCAGCCACCTTGCTGAAGGTTTTTATCAGCTGTCAGAGTTCTCTGGTGGAATTTTTGGGGTTGCTTATGTATACTATCTTATTGTCTGCACATAGGGATAATTGGACTTCTTCCTTTCCAATTTGCATCCCCTTGATCTTCTTTAGTTGTCTTATTGCTTTAGCAAGAACTTCAAGTACTATGTTGAAGAGATATGGTGAAATTGGGCATCCTTGCCTTGTCCCTGAGTTTAGAAGAAATGCTTTAAGCTTCTCTTCATTTAATTTGATGCTGGCTACTGGCTTGCTGTATATAGCCTTTATTATTTCTAGGTATGGTCCTTGTACACACATTCTTTCTAGGACTTTTAGCATGAAGGGGTGTTGTATTTTGTCAAATGGTTTTTCAGCATCTAACGAGATGATCATGTGTTTTTTTTTTTTTTTTCTTTCAGCTTGTTTATATGGTGAATTGCGTTGATGGATTTTGGTATGTTGAACCATTCCTGCATTCCTGGGATGAAGCCTACTTGATCATGGTGTATGATACTTTTTATGTGTTCTTGGATTCAGTTTGCCAGTATTTTATTATATATTTTTGCATCTATGTTCATGATGGAAATTGGTCTGAAGTTGTCTTTCCTTGTTGGGTCTTTCTGTAGTTTAGGTGACTGCGGCCTCATAGAATGAGTTTAGCAGTGTTCCTTCTGTTTCTATTTTTTGGAAGTGTTTGAAGAAT
Source organism: Lophiomys imhausi (assembly GCA_907164525.1). NCBI lineage: Eukaryota > Metazoa > Chordata > Mammalia > Rodentia > Muridae > Lophiomys > Lophiomys imhausi. The sequence goes on along the minus strand of CAJQZJ010032004.1, from coordinate 5,354,954 downwards.
ATTGGTATTAGCTCTTCTTTGAAGATCTGTTAGCATTCTGTATTGAAATCATCTAGCCCTGGGGTTTTTTTTTGGTTGGGAGATTTTTAATGACTGTTTCTATTTTCTTAGGGGTTATAGTGCTGTTTAATCTGTTAACCTGATCTTGATTTAACTTTGGTGGGTAGAATCTATCAAGAAAATTGTCCATTTTGCTTAGGTTTCCAAATTTGGTGGAATACAGATTTTTAAAGTAGAACCTAAAGATTCTCTGGATTTCCTCAATGTCTGTTGTTATTTCTCCCTTTTCATTTCTGATTTTGTTGATTTGGGTTTTTTCCCTCTGCCTTTTAATTAATTTGGCTAAGGGTTTATCTATTTTGTTGATTTTCTTGAAGAACCAACTCTTGGTTTCATTGATTCTTTGTATTGTTCTTTTTGTTTCTAAGTTATTGATTTCAGCCCTAAGTTTGATGATTTCCTGCCTTTTGCTCCTCTTGGGAGTTTTTGCTTCCTTTTTTTCCAGTTCTTCCAGTTCTGCTGTTAATTCGCTAGTATGAGCTGTCACAATTTTCTTTTTGAAGGCACTTAGTGCTATGAACTTTTTTTCATAGGACTGCTTTCATTGTGTCCCATAGGTTTGGGTATGCTGTGTCTTCATTGCCATTGGATTTTAAGAAGTCTTTGATTTCCTTCTTCATTTCTTCCCTGACCCAGTGGTCATTCAGTGGAGAGTTGTTCAGTTTCCATGTGTGTGTAGGCTTTCTATTATTTCTGTTGTTGTTGAAGTCCAGCTTTATTTCACAGTGGTCTGATAAGATGAAAGGGGTTATTTCAATTTGATTATCTATTGAGGCTTGCTTTGTATCCAACTACATGGTCAATTTTGTAGGAGGTTCCATATGGTGCTGAAAAGAAGGTGTATCCTTTTGTATTTGGGTTAAACGTTCTGTAGATATCTGTTAGGTCCATTTCGTTCATGATCTCTGTTAGACTCATTATTTCTCTATTTGGTTTCTGTCTCAATGACCTGTCCATTGTGTGAGTGGGGTGTTGAAGTCTCCCACTACTAAAGTGTGGGGATCAATGAGAGTTTTAAGCTTTAAAAGAGTTTCTTTTACAAATGTGGGTGCCCTTGTATTTGGGGCATAGATATTCAGTATTGAGATGTCATCTTGATGAATTTTTATTTAGTGAGTATGTGGTGCCCTTCCCTATCTTTTTTGATTAACTGTTATTATTTTTATTATCACCATCTCTCATATGAGAAAAGATTACGCCTGTAGACGTAAAGCAACTCCATAGTTACACAGCTGAAACTGGAATTTTAATGCTCCTGTGAATATTGTGCTTTTAGTGGCCTGTGAGATAATGCGTTGGGCCTTCACCTCACACTGTGTGGGGTGGTGGGACCTTGTATGGATTGGCACTGGTAGAAGGAAATTAGATCCACACTGGAGATAGGACTTTGATGGGGATATTGAAATGGTGGTCTTTTCTCTCCCTTTGCTTGCTAGAAACCATGAAGTAGGTAGCTTGGCTTCTTGTCACACTTCCCACCAGATTAAAACTCTCTACAGATTCCAAAGTTACACAGGTCACTGTCTGTGGATTGAAATTTCCAAACCTATGTGCCAAAATAAACCTTTCCTCCTAATCCAGACAAGTGTCTTGGGTTATTTTGTCACTGTGACAGCTAATTAACGTAACATGCTCATAATGACAATGCTACTTGTTCCCAGCATTACATCCATAAAGGGACAGCCTGGTGACCCCAGAGAGTCTGATTTGAATATGCCATATAGCGCTCCATGCCAGAGATGAATAAGCATTTCCATCTTGCAGAGGAGGAACCTGAGAGGAAAGTGAATTCAAGGAGTATGTTTGGTGTGGAAGTTTGAAAACTAGGGGGAATTTGCCAGACTTTGTCACTGTGTCACACCAGCTGGTGAGACTCCACATCCCACATTTTAGTATGATCCCACATCCTGATGTCTCACCTGCCACAACTGCCTCACAAAGCTATGGTGAGGCTCACTCAGGGAAAGGTTCGCTTGCAGCACACAACTGTTGTGGCAGGCAACTGAAGTGGTCTAGCTTGAGGTACTAGTCCCAGTGGCTCACTCTGTGACTCTCTACTGTCTGTCTCCTGAAGGGCATTGAAGCATGCACATAGGCCAGAGGTGAAATCCAACACAGATTCCATTGTGCACATAGGATTCCAGCTTCCATCTCATGTCCTCACAGATGTGGATGGGGACCAGCAGGAAGAAGTGTGGACAGTGGAAGAATGTGCCCTGGGAGGGGGAAACCTAATCCTCTCTCTATCTTAATCATGTATGGGTTTTATGGTCAGAGAGAAAGGCCATCTTCAGTGTTCTTGAGCCTACATTTCCTGGGTGTTCAACCTTCATCATGACTCAGTGTTAGGTCATTACCAGATATCATGTTAAGAGATACCCAAAAGACATTTTCAGACAAGTGGCCTGTTAGAAGATAGCACAAGTTCAAATGTCATGCTGAGGGAAGTCACAGAAGGATGGGGCCAATGAGGAAATGGTATGGTATCCAACCAGGTACCAAGCACTTTGGGTATGAAACCCATCTAATTCTTAAAATCATTCTCCAAGAAACAAATGCAATTTAAGCCATTTCACACATGAGATTTAAATCAAGTGCTCAAAAAAGGTCACAGCCAGCAGTAGAATTGGAGACTGATTTGAAACAAAAACCCATTTTTTTTTCTGTATTACACTGTTTCTCAACATTTATGGAGCACTACTACATACCAAGTAGTTTGCAAAGCACATTGCATATGCTACTTTATTTAACCTTCAAAGAGTCCTTTTAAGATAGCTATTGCTTGTCCTACTTTTTAGTAAAATGAGTTGTAAGTAAGTTGGCTGATACTTCACAGTAAGTAAAAGAACAGAATTTGAGCACAGTTTTTACAACATTTGTACCAAATTTATGTTCTTTCTATATAATAACATTAGAATTTGAAAGTGTGGCTGAAGAGATGGCTCAGTGCTTAAGAGCATTTGCTGCTCTTCCAAAGGGACCCCAGTTCTATTCGAAACACCCACAGTAGGTGGGTCTCACAATAGCGCCAAAGGATCCACCCCTATCTTCTAGGCTCCTCACTGTCTGACAGACATGTGTGCACACCCACACAAGCATAGACATAAAGTTTAAAAATAAATCTTCAAATGAATGATCTCCATAGCTTCTTCCTATATTTTAACAAATATTCTCAAGCACATTATATGCTATGCAAGTGTTAGCACATTCTTTATAACCACTACAAAACCTTTTCTGTTTATCTTGGGGACCAAAAAAAGAAAAAAAAATCCAACCTGCCTCATCCCTGATATGGCCAGATGGCATCATTTCTTGTGATACAATTTTCAATGACAAGCCGAGTGGCTTTGCTGAGACATCTGCAGACCTTTCCTATGACCACTCCTCCAAACTCGTAGTAGGATTAGTCCTTCCCTCATATGTAACCTGGATCCCATAAGCTTATGGATCCTAGGCTCTTACCCTGCCTTGTTTGAATCCCTTTCTGCCTCTGCAACACTGGGTCATGCTCAGATGAGGAGCTCTGTGTAGTGGCTCCTTGGTCTTTCCTGACCTCAGTCTGTGGTAGAATTGTAGGGTTCTGATGCCTAGGTAGAAAGGTCTACAGCTGAGCTCAGGGCTTTACAAACTGGCGTTGATTCTCAGCTAAGGTGACCACCTTGCCCCTGCTTCTGCAGAATGTTCTCATATGAGAACGTAAGCCTATTACCCTGAGACACCCCCAAGTCTTGGACATACTGGATGGTGGGATATACCATTCTAATGCGATGAAAATTAAAAAAAAAAAAAACAGTTGAGGCCTGGATAATGATGAATCGGTATAAAACACCAAGAGCCTTCTTCCTAGACTTCCTGTACCTTGAAACAAGGAGACTTTTTGTAGCTCAGAGCCCGGCGGAGGATGTGTGAGAAACACAGATGGCAGAGCCCACCAGGGTTCTGATTCCTCAGGGCAAGAGAAGGTATGCTCTGAAAGACACAGATGATATAGTGCTGCTAACATAGGTCTGCAATCTGAGATGCATGTGTTGCCACTAGCGGAGACTCCTGCAGAAAGTGCAGGACTCCCCTGATTGTGATGGCACTGGAGCCTTCTTCCCACTAAGCCTGACCTTGTACATGCCCAGTGAACTGCTTCATTCTTCTAAAGTCTTGATTGTTTGGAGAACGAGTGTGAGTGATAGACCAGCAACATGGCCACCATTGATTAATGAGCCCCCTGCTGCCCTGTGCCTTCAGGACTCACTGGCATGCAGCTTTTGCCCTCCAAGCCCTGCATTTAGAGGAAAGAAATGAGAGGTCTCTTTAGAAACCCTTGAAGGGCCAAGGCTCGAGGGGTTGGGCAAGGCTACTGATCACTGGGGAAATACCAGCCTGACCCTCTCCAGCCCTCAACAAAACCTTTTCTTGAGTGATTAGCCCCAGAGAAAGGTGATTTGTTAAAACCCTGGGTTCATGGCTTTGTGTCCCAAGGCTAGGACATCTGGCAGGAGCAGGGGAGCTCTCTGATACCAGACTGGAGCCCCCTTTCTCATCCACTGGACTGTGCATCATTGAAATACTGGTTACTCATTCTCATGCTAATCCGTGAACTCCCAGAGCAGATGTGAAACATTTGGTTCTGTTCTTGCTCACTTGTAAAGAACTAATGCAACTTTTTTTTAAAGAGAAGGGCAACGTTGGGCTGGGAGAGGGGCGAAGGTGAAGGGGGAGGGCAAGGAGGGGCCTGGTGTGAATTTCAGAAATAAATGGAAATTTGCTTCAATGGCTTACTTTTTGGGGGGCCCAAGTGTTGCAGGTTATGTGAACTTCAGCCAAACCAATATGAACCAAGAACTACAAATGAATATTATGGTAGGGAGCTATGCCCAGCTTATAATGCAGACAACATTTACAAAATATAAAGGCAGACAGACACAGGAGGCTATTCCTGGTGAGATCCTATGATGTTTTCCTCTCTGCCCTGTACAAAAACTCCATCCTTGGAGGCAAAAAAATCTTTATTTCAGCCTCCAAAGACTTGGTTGACACACGCATGTCATTGTTAACTGCTTTATGCTTAGCATAGTGTTAGAATTGAGATGAGCTTAACTGGAAACTGGTAGCTGTCCAAAGAATCTACCTCTGTTTCAGTCCGTATTTCCCTTTTCTTATTGATGGAGAGACAGAGAGGGACAGATAAATAACTTCAGAAGCTGTCAAGCATTTATTACTGTTTCTCTTCTGCAGCTCATTTGGCCAAAGTGCCTCTATTATTGATGAAACGGTATTTCTGTTAATGACAACATCGATTCACTCGAATATCCAGGTTTGTTTTCCACACTGTCATCAAGAAAATTCACAGGGAGAAGGACTTATGATGCATTTGCTGATGGCATACTGTCCCTCTTGCCCAGGATTTGTGGGCTATTTAATGCATGCCACAGACAGAGGCTGACATCTGCAAGGCTTGCCAACTCAGGATTGTTCACACCTTTCACCCAAATGTCCACTGTGCCACACTAGCTCACATCAGTCACCTCAACAGGTCTACTGCTTCAAGAGCCTCTGCATGCCAAGTGGGCAGGTATCTGTCTCCTACCTGTCAACTCTTTTCAGTCAGCATCTTGGATGTCCCCAGTCATAAGAGTGGCCTGCTGGCTCCTTAAACATAAAACTTCCCATGGGCCCCTTACAGAGTCTTATTCCATAGCTACGGTACCACCAGTGTAATCCCAGGAGAGTTTGACCAACAGAAAAATCCGGGTCACCTGGATAAAAAATGTCTGTGAGTTGTTGTTCATAGGGTGAATGGCGCCTGTCATGTAAACCAAGCAAAGCACCCTCAGCCCCGGCCTTTCTCCTTCTGTCAAAAGGCTGCCTGTGTTCCTTTGCAGGTCAGGTGCTTGGACCATCTCTGACCGTTGTTAATACCTCAAGAGACTTATTTTCCGAAGGGAGAGGTGTCATTTCTAGCAATTTGTCTGCAGATTCCTTGGCCTCACTCTCCTGAAAGGGTTTCTTTCGCATCATTGTTCCATCATTACTCCTCCCTAAAGCACAGGAGGGGAGGTTCTGCCCTTGAGACCACCATTCTTTTTTTATGTGTTAATTGATTTAATGGGATACATCTTAATACATTATATAAAAAATGATGTCTCACATTGCAAGAAGAATTTTTCTCCATTGGAAATATTATATACTCATAACAGTGGTTTTCAACCTGTGGGTCACATCCACTTTGGCAAACCTCTTTGATGGCTCAGCCGTTAAAGGCTAGGCTCACAACCAAAAATATAAGAGACCACCATTCTATGCTGGCCTGTCCTCAGATGGGACATATGAGTTCTTCTTGCATGGTAACTCCTCTTAGTGGTCTTCTCATCTATAAGGTGCACAGCCATATACACCACATACACACACACACACACACACACACACACACACACACACACGTGCATACACACACATGCACATGCACACACATACACACACAGAGAGAGAGAGACTCAGAGGCATATGTGTACACACACATTCACAAATACCTCTTAAATACCTCTTAAATTCTTCTCACATACTATCTTAAACAACTCAAAATTTAACTATGAGACTCTAGCTATCTATTCTTCAACCACCTCAGAGACCCGAGAGGGATAAATATATCTGATTATATAGGAAGTGCAGGACCCACAGCTTCCAAAACTAAGAAATGATATTCCAGTGGTTGCCTGGACAGTTCCCATTTTCTCTCCATACATTACAGCATCGATCTTCAGCCTTTTGGCCCCATTTCTCTGACAGACATTGATTGTAGAGCAGGAATTATGAAGGACTTCCCTACCCTGTCTTGGCAGAGCTAGGGTGTTGACTTACCTGCTTCCAAGTTTTTTCCTTTTTGGACAGCATTCTGTCTACAGTTGGAGCAAGGGGTTTTTCTTACCAAGAGAAAGGCTTGTCACCAATTCAACCATCTCCCACTGGAGATTCATTTCCAAATATCCACCTCTACCTATGAGCCCAGTCCATATGTCTTTTCAGGTTGATACTCTGGTTTTCTGAATCAAAGGTGAAATGAGGTACTGTTCAGATAACCCTCAAGAAGCATACACAAACTTCCCTGCCTCTTGCATCTAGGTGAGACCTCACAGAACACCGAGGTTTGTGACAACATCACAGCCCTGTAGACAACTCAGCAGAGATAGCTTGCTTATACCCTGTGGAAGGGTCACCCCTTCCCCCAGCCTCACCCAGCCTATACCTCTTCCTGCCTGGATGTCCCACTTATTCAGCCCTCTTGCTTGGATGGTCTTTTCCCTTTCCTTCTGCCTATAAAACCATAACCCCTAAAGAATGAATCTTCTGTGCAACCTCTGACTTCCCTGGGCCTCGGCAGGGCCCTATATTCCTAGTATTTTTGTTTGTTTGTTTGTTTTGTAGCATCTACTATTTGCTTCACAGTTTTGCATTTAATGGTGTTATCTGTATCATTAAGCATCATTCAGATGTGCTGTTATCTCTCCGGCATCCCATTGATCAACTCTGTGTCTATGACAGATCTTCATTTTCTTCCTTTCACAGTTAATATGCTTTTCACTGTCTATCCCATGTTCCTAAGTTAGGGGGGCAGGTAGAAAAGACTGGCTGGGTGCCACCCTTGTGCTAGTGCTAGAGACCCTAACTAGCAAACCAGACTAGCTGTCACCCACAAGGCTCAGACTTCCAGTTGCCTTCAGACAGAAACAATATTTATTTCCCTCAAGATAATCACATATACTAATGTCTTTTATTACCACTGCTGAGATGCCTTCAAACTGCAGTGCAAATACACCCTCCATGAGTTTGGCTTCCCACTATTACCACTGTCATTCTAAAATCAGAGGAGTGAAATAATGACAGTTATTTACTATCAACTGAGCACTTTTTCTGGCCAGACATTTTTTTGTGGGCCCTTATACAATATGTACACAATCCCTGGCCCCAATCAACCCTGATAGTCTTTTGAGGAACCAGCATCATTACTGCACGTCTGAAGTCCAGGAGACTGGTGCAAGGTTAGGTAAATAGCTTACCTACATGAGGCAGCTCCAAGGTCAGGGAGCTGGGCTTCAACGCAGATATTCAGCTCTGGGACTCAGTCTCCTCACCACTGAGATCCTGTTTCTAGAACTGTTACTTGAAACCGAACTTTTAAGTTATTATTTAACACTTATTTATTTACTAAATTCACTTATAACAAACACCAGCAATTTCTTAACTATTAAACCTATAAATTCCTACAACCCCTTTAACCTATCCACTAAACCTATTGATAATCATAACAACTACTTTCATACCCTTTTAGAATGATACAGTCTCTGGGGCAGGTCCTCAGTCGTCAGGAAACCAGTCTCGGGGGTAGACTCTTTAACGCACTTAGCAGTCCTTTTTCTGGAATAGCTCAGACGCAGGTTCGTCAGGGTAAACTGGCTATCGAAGTCTCACTTTAAATAAGGCTTGAGGCTTTCTTCTCTCTGGGAGACCTCAGCCGTCTGTAGGCCAACTTACTTCCTTCGTATCAGCAACTCTGCCGTTCTGCCTCAGTCTTTAAAGCTGGCCACAGTTCCGTTCAGGCCACTGTTCGGACAGGTCAAACCCCTCTAGGCAAAAGCTGAGCCACAGGGTTTAGTCCTTGGCCTTTTGCTGTCTTGCCGAGGCTTTCTCTGCTCACCAGCTTCCTTCTGCCTCAGGGAGATCTGGCCATTGGTCTACCAGAACTTTTTCCAGCAGGACTCTCGGAGCTCTCTCATATCGGGGGCCCTTAGCACGCACGCGCCCCTCTGGCGTCATCCACTTGTCCTTAAATAGGATCACTCCTTGTTCCACCTGCTTCAGCTTAAGTTGGGCTCTGCCCACTTATCAGTTGAAAGCAATGCCAAGTCTTTCCTTCTTTCACCTGGCTTCAACCTTGTTTTTCAGTCCAAAGAGACTCCCCTCATTTCACCTGACTTCATCCATAAGCTGATAAGCTAATTGCTCACAGCAGTTGATCTTCATGCCCCGAATTAAGAGACTGTATCAGAAACTTAGGTATTCACTAAATCTAACTTATATTAATCTATCAGCCCCTTCAGTTACTATATGATGTAATAAATCTTCCTTGTATTTTTAAGATTGATTTATGTAATTTGAGACAAGGTCTCGCCGTGTAGCTCTGGCTTTCCAGGAACTCCCTATGTAGAGCAGGTTGGCCTCAAATTCAGAGAGTTCTGACCCCCCGAGGATGGGGACCGGGATAAAAGGCAAGTACCACCACCATGCCTGGCTCATTTGTATTTTTAAATTATTACATTTTCAGATTTCATTTTCTTATTTAAGTTCAATTCCCAAACTACCTATTAAAGATCTTTATCTTTGCAAATTGATATTATCAGTTTAAATTTTTTGTTGTTTAGCTTTTTTGAAGTACTAGCAGCTGAAGATTTTCCTGTAAGTATAAAAAATACTCTACTTTCTAAATTTCTGAATATAATCTTTGCATTGCTTTTCTGAGTGGTAGGTTTCCAGTTCTCTATTTATGACAATTGTTCCTTAAAATGGTATATCCATCATTCTACTGTTTATGAGCATTGAAGTTACAGCAAGGGTTCAGGCCAGCAGCTTCCCCTGCTTGGGTAGCCTTCATTTCTACCTGCATTTCCTGGGTGCCCTGTCTTTATTAGCTTCCCCTCATTGGACAAAGACTTTTTGTGCTTGCCTTCCTCAAGACAATTCTCCTGCATTTTGAATTAGCTCTAGTTTTGGCTTCCTTCATTCTGGGCTGTATCTCAAGCACACTGAAGATTTTTTCACACTGAAGATTTGTAAAGATTCATAGACCTAATTTTATTTCTCTGCTCTCCATTTCTGTTATCACCCTTGTCATGTTTACTGTTTCCCTTCATGGTTTTTACTTTCCAGGGTTTCAGTTACCAATTGTCAGCCATAGTCTACATGTACTAAATGAAAAATTCTAGAAATAAATAATTTTTCCTCCAGACCGTGAAAACTTCTGCAAGTTATTTTCCATTTCCTACCCTCTTGACTACAGACTTCATGTTTTCCTTCTGATGAATTTTAATATGTGCCATACTCATGTCACCAGTCTTTTGTTTTGTCCCGCACACTCCCACTTCCCTTTCGTCTATCTTGTCTTTTCATTCTTATTTCTCAAATCAATGTGCGACAAGTCTTTTATTTTATCTCACTGAGAGCCAAGTAAATGCATTCTAAAGTCCACCTGTGAGCGTTATCTAGAAACTTCTAGTTTTCCTGAGGTCTGATGTCCTTCCATTTCCCAGTATCCATCCACGTACAAGCCTCTATTTGGGAACCGTATTGGGTTCTGCTTAGTTCTTTCTGCATTTCTTGGCACTTTGTGTTTTTTATTGTAACTTCAGTGAACTCACAAGCAAGAGTATGGGAAACATGAAACGGAGTCTGTGACAAAAAGAAAGAAGGCACAGGAATTAATTTCAAACTCTATTTTCTTAAGTAGTTAAAGGACGTAATGACCCTTGGGCTACAAGGAGTAAGGAGAGATCAAATGTGCTAAATTACCTGGGGAAAAGTGAGCGTCATTCTTCTTATAGCATTGAGTGGGGATCTAGGTGTTCCAGGCTGTTACATGGGTGATATCAAGACTTTGGATATTAAAGGAAATGTTCATGTTGGAACCCCACATCTTACCACATCATTGTAAAGTAGCAAACAGATTCAGTGAGTTCTTCATTTTTAATTCTCATTTCAAAACAATGAACTCCCACTGACTCTCTTTAAAAAACTCCTTTATGCCCTTCAATGGCATGCTTCTGGAAGCTCCTGGAGAAGGCAGGAATTATGCTGATTCTGCCAATGTTAGGGTCTGTGATCACAGGTAGGATGCGAACATATTCCATTCATTTGAAGAAATGAGAAGGCCTCCCCACCTTTGTCTTTGTAAGTCCATATCACCAGATACCCGGATTTCCCCATCTGCAACCAGGAATTTGCGTGATTGTTATTTTTTCCCCATATTGAGACTATTTTATTTAGAAAAGACTGTAGCAGTCCCCTTTATCCATGGTTTCATTTTTTTCAAGGTTTCAATTACCAAGTCAACCATCGTCTACACATGCTAAATGGAAAATTCTAGAAATAAACACCTCTTAAGTCTTAAGTAAGAGACATTCAGAGCAGCATGCTTAAATCCCATCTTTAAGCCGTTGTTCAGCGAACACACTCTCCGTATGCTACCCTCCCTCTAGGAGTCACATAAGAGCCATCTTGGTTATTAGCTGAATGTCCTTATGTTTTTATGTGTTCTAGTAATCCTAATTTTCATTAATAATGGCATTGTATTAGTCACCTTTTGGTTACTAACTTCCCAAAGGCAGAAAGGGCTTATTTTGGCATACTGTTCTCGAGGGACAGCATCTGCCATGGAGGGAAGGCCATAGCATGGTGGCAGAAACAGGAAGCAGATGGTCACATTTTAATTCATACACAGAAAGCAGAGCAAGAAAACAGGAAACGGGGTGAGGGTACACACCCTTAAAATCCACCCCCATGATGCACTTCTTCCAGCAAGTCGACACCTCCTAAAGGTCCCATAGCTTCCCTTGCAGACAGCGTCACCACCTGGGGAACCAGTAGCAAAATACACGAGCCTATGGGGGGTCATTTTTCACTCAAATCACCACAGACTCCAAGCTTCAGAGAAGTGTTTTTGGCAATTTGAGCACTCAAGAGGAGCTTCAGGATGCTTATAACACATTACCCCAAGAAGGCAGAACTCAATATATAAGATATTTTGAGAAAAATAGAGCATTTTTATACAATTTTTATTACAGTATATTGTTCTAATGCCTCCCTTTAGAGACTCATTTCAAACATCACTTGCTGGGACTTTGTTATAAATTAATCTTTAACACAGACTTGAAGATTTAGAATTTTATGGCTTTCATAAGCCTACCAGATATGTTCATTCTTCAGTCCCCAGCAGCCACACAGTCCCCCAGGGAACAGCCCATTCGAGGGGCACCATGTTGCTGAACTTGGGTATCCAGTGGCTACGCTTATGACAAGAATTTCAACTCAGAATATATTCAGTTTATGGTGGGCTTATGGAAATGTACCTCTGGTCACCCAAGGAGCATCTGTACAGCCAAATTTCTGGTCAGAATTTCATCTCTGCTTATGTTTCCAAACAGGTATTAAGTAATAACTTTATTGAATTGAGAGAGTCATCACTTAGTGATTAAATTTTAGATTATGACTCAACCATGATTCAAGCCCACATAAAATTATAATTTATGCCTATTTTCCTTCTGCTGGTAATCCTTCATTATGTCAGTTTGGTGATATAAATTTAATGCCATTAAACTCCATCAGCTCAAAATGGCATTGTACATCAGCTGTGATTGATAGTGGCCTACACATTCTGATGGGGCACCTGGAAAAGCTAGTTATTGAGTGGAAACTGTGGGCTATGTACAAAAGCTATTAGCCCTGTGAAGTCACTCATATTGGCCAAATAATCAAAGACTGTTTACTAACATTTTTTTTTTTTGGTTTGCTTATTTTTTGTTGTTGTATTTTTCAGACAAGGTCTCACTATGTGGTCAGACTGGGCTTGGACTTGATACTGCTAACCCCACCTTCTGAGAGCTAGAATGACAGGCATATACCTCCATAATCTAGAGTCTTGTTAAGTTTACATTCAGCCATCAAGCAACCTCAAGTATAGAAGAGTGGGAAGACCCCAGACAGATAGATTCGTGTTCACATACTTATACCTTTTAAGTATTCTATTCCTGGTCCACCATTCCAGGATCCCATTTGAATGGTGTAAGATTTAAAATTGGAATAAAGAAAGCATCCATCATACAACCAATACCAGAGACATTGCTTTCTCTTCTAGAAGACCTGCATTTGACTCACAACACTCATATGGTTGCTCACAACCATCTGTAACTGTAGTCCCAAGGGATCCAATGCCCTCTTCTAACCTCCATGGGCACTAGACATGCACACAGTACACAGATATATATGAAGGTAAAACACCCAACACAAATAAATAAATATTAAAAAAAAATTAAGATGAGGATTAGAGTGGTATGGTCAGGGCCCATGGCTGCTGGATAATTAATTATGCTGTGATTTGAACTCAGGCGAACCCACATGTGTAGCTGCTCTCACAGGGGTCCTCAAACTGGCCATCAAGCAACAACCCTAGTAACCTCTAGTAAGAAATACAAATGGCTATACCTTAGCCTCAGTAAGCTAAAATACTGTGGGTGGGATCAGTAGCCCACAGTTTATGTGCTTCAAAGGCAGAGTGATTGACTGTGCTGGGTAGTTTTTACCAACATGACACAAGCTAGGTTAATCTGGGAAAGGGGATCTCAATTGAGAAAATGCCTCCATCACATTGGTCAATAAGCAAATACATGGAACATTTTCTTGAAAATGATTCATGATAGAGAGCCTGATCCGCTTGGGCAGTGCCATCCCTGGACATGTGGTTCTGGGCTGTACAAGAAAGCAGGCTGAGAAAGTCATGGGGGAGCAAACCAGTAAGCAGTATTACTCCATGACCTCTGCTTTAGTTCCTGCCTCCAGGTTCCTGCCTTGACTTTCCTTCATGAAAAATTATGCCCCGGAAGCAAAATAAACCCTTTCCTTCCCAGGTTGCTTTTGGTCATGGTGTTTATCACAGCAATAGAAAGCTAATTAGCATGGTGACACTTAGTACCTTCTGTTATAATGTCTTCTGTTGTAGGTGGGTTTCACTAAAATGCACCTTTTCTAGTGATCTGTTAATATCAGGATTTTTTTATGCTATGCAATCCTGTCCAATAAAAAACATCTGGAGGTATCACCATCCCAGATTTCAAGCAGTACTACAGAGCAATAGTAATAAAAACAGCATGGTAATGGGATAGAAACAGACCAGTGGATCAATGGAATCGAATTGAATCCCAGAAATGAACCCACACACCTATGGTCACTTAATTTTTGACAAAGAAGCCAAAACCATACAATGGAAAAAGGACAGCATCTTTAACAAATGGTGCTGATCTAACTGGATGTCGACATGTAAAAGAATGAAATTAGACCCATACTTATCACCTTGCACAAAACCTAAGTCCAAGTGGATCAAAGACCTTAACATAAGGCCAGACACACTAAATCTATTAGAAGAGAAAGTGAGGAAAACCCTCAAACTCATTGGCACAGGTGACAACTTCCTGAACAGAACACTAACAGCTCAGGATCTAAGACCAGCAATCAATAAATGGGACCTCATGAAACTGAAAAGCTTCTGTAAGGCAAAAGACACTGTCATTCGAACAAAACAGCAGCCTACAGACTGGGAGAAAATCTTCACCAACCCCACATCTGACAGACGGCTAATATCCAAAATTTACAAAGAACTCAAGAAATTAAACGCCAAGAAACCAAATAATCCAATCAAAAAATGGGAGCAGAGCTAAACAGAGAATTCACAAAGGAGGAATCCCTAATGGTTAAAAGACACTTGAAGAAATGCTCAGCATCCTTAATCATCAGAGATATGCACCTCAAGACTCTGATATTCCATCTCACACCTATCAGAATGGCTAACATCAAAAGCTCAAATGACAGTACATGCTGGCAAGTTGTGGAGAAAGGGGAACCCTCCTCCGTTGCTGGTGGGAGTGCAAGCTTGTACAACCTCTATGGAAATCAGTTTGTAAATATCTTAGAAAACTTGGAATACCTCTACCTCAAGACCCAGCCATAACACTTCTGGGTATACATCCAAATGATTCCTTACCAAACCACAAGGGCATTTCATCATCTATGTTCATAGCAGCTTTATTTGTAATAGCTAGAAACTGGAAACAACCCAGATGTCCCTCAACCAAGGAATGGATGAAAAAACTGGTACATCTACACAACAGAATACTACTCAGCTATCAGAAACAAGGAAATCATGCAATTTGCAGCTAAATGGATGGAACTAGAGAAGCTCATCCTGAGTGAGCTAACCCAGACTCAGAAGGATGTATATGGCATCTATTCACTTATAGTCAGATTTTAGTCATAAAGTACAGGATAACTATACTACAATGAATTCACCAAAGGGAACAGGAACATAAACTTTGTTACCTGTCAAAGAGACACTTTGCCCTAGTGGTGCTGCCTTTTAGGCCCCCAGTGTATGAGGAGGCTCTTGGTCCTCATATGACTGCTGAACTGGGACGGGGGACTGATTTGTAGGGACACTCCACTACAAAGGAGTGGGATAGAAGGAATAGGGGGTAGAGGGTGGCAGGTGGGACTGGGAGGGGTAGAAAGAGGACACTGTGATGGAGATGTAACCTGAAGTCATAAATAAATATTTAAAAAAAGAAAAAAAAAGAGCTAGAGGATCACAGAAGAGAGTAGTAACTCCTGTCATGAGAGAAATTAGGATTCTAAATAGAATTCCTGTAATGATATTAGAATGAGAATATCCTGGATTTAAATCATAGATCTTTGGCAAATATTTATTAATATTTGGAAATGGAAAAATGGGACATTGCAAATTATCATTTATGGTTAGAGCCACCAAAGTGTTGATTATAAAGATTCCACAGCTACCTTACACTGCCTAGGCTTCTATGTATATTGATTCTTCCTTAAAGGGCAGGGCATGCCAATTTCTGTTCAAAATTTAAAAAGAACATAAGTTAAGCAAAATGTATAACAAACTTTCTTAGATATTTACCTAGGGACATGAAAGGACATGGCTTAAGCTTGAATATGCATAGTAACTTACATGAACAGCTCCAAACTGGAAAATATACCTACATGTCCATAGCATGTAAATGGATAAGCAAACGGCAATATAGCCATATAACAGGACACTGTTGTATTGTTGGAGGCAATCAACTGCTGATAGTCATAATAACACAGACAAATTGTCAAGTAAGCATATTTAAAGAAGTCAGACTGCAAGGGTCACATGAGGCATTGTCCTATTTACATGGAATTCTAAACAAGATAAAGACAATATAGAGCCAGGAAGAGGGCTAGAGCAGACATAAAGGAGGGAAATATAGGAAAGGGTCACAGATAGATTTCTTAATGGACATATTTATGTGCTAAAAGCTATAAACAGGTATATTTAAACACGTATATGTCAATTACAGCTCAATACGGCACAGAGTAAAGAGCGATTGTTTCTCTTGCTGAGGACCCGAGTTCAGCTTCCTGTTTCCATGTTGGGTGGCTCATAATTGCCTATAACTCCAGCTCTTGGTGATCTGACACCCTCTTCTGGCCTTTGGGGGCACCCACATACATGTAGGAACATATGTGAGTAAGCACACAAGTGTGCTGAAGTTAAAAAATAGTAAATTTTAAGTTTTCTTTTAGTTTACACAGATGTCGCTGCAATCTAGAAATTAAAACAACAAAACCAAGCAAGCAAGCAAACAAACAAGGGTGGGAGGGCAGGACTGGGAGGGATGGAAAGAGGACACTATGATGCAGATGTAACCTGAAGTAATAAATAAATATATTAAAAAAAAAAAAAAAAGGCCAGGCTGATTCACCAGGCATTGTGGTGACGCCAACATTTACATTGAGGATACATTCTGAATTTTCCTCTCTACATTGTTTGACATCATCCTTATTTTCAGCTTTCCCCTTCACCTCTTCCCTGCACTCACTGCTGCAGTCATTTCTAACCCCAGTGCTTTACAAATGACAACATCATTCATTAGCTAATATGTTGTGAGTTGAATAGAGTAGATCACAGTCAACAATTTCTGATAGAAGTAGCCAGAAAGGACCAGAGTATTTCTGATACTGTCTTAGTGCTTCTCAGTCATAAGGATCAACATTATTAGAAGCTTGTGAAGTTTGTCAACTATGCATGGAGGTATACTGGGGTCCCATCTGCTTCTAACTGTAGGCTAAGATCAGCCAGTCTTAAAGATGTCACCTTAGATCTTCTTATGGACATAACTATGCTGTTTCCAGAATCCTGTAATCATCTCATCTGGTCTCTATCTCATACATGTTAATTTTTACATTCTCACTGACACATTTTCTTTCTTCCCCCAGCTCAGAGTCTATGAGCTTTCACACCCGCTCCATTACACTCTAAAATTCTCCTTTCTTTCTTCCTTCCTTCCTTCCTTCCTTCCTTCCTTCCTTCCTTCCTTTATAGTCTTTGTATTAAGAATCCCTTCATTGACCTATATCAGTTTAGATGTCTAGGCAGGACACAAGGAAATGCTCATATGTTGATTTGAAAGTTTTTAAAGTTGAGTGAGCTCTCTACACTCTATCCTCTGACAAATCCACCCTTTCACTATTCTCTTAAAGAACAAAATTTCACACTTTTGTTTCCCATCTCAACCCTCCTCCACCAATGCTTGAGAACACAGAAATGATTAGTTTAAAATAAAAAGCTTACTGGAGTCCTCAAAGAGGTGTTGGAAGGAGGCAGGATCACCTGTGTGAGTGGTGGGTGGTCAGTGTGTGAGATGCTTGAAAAAAATTTCCAGTTCTTCATCCTCTTGTTCCAAAGGCTGTATTACTGTGTACCTGTACCCAGGTGCTTATCTTGAAAGTCTGCTTCTGGCTCTTTCTTACACTTGAGTACCAACTACCCCTTGCTTCTTGTCTACCCAAGGACTCAATTGCTCTAGTTTTCTCTATCCCCTCTGGACCAAGTTCTTCCCATCAACATACAATATAACATTACCTGCCTTTTCACCAACTCTTCCCTTCCTTTCTCTCTAGTTCCCAGACCATTTTCCATGTTCCCCTCTTGCCAAACCCTTTCTCTGTAGTCACCTGTATTTATCTCCTCTATTAAATTATTTTCACTAAAAACAAACCTACTTATATAGATAAAGAAAGGAAAAGTATCAGCTCAGGAACCCCAAGACTAAGTTCTCAGACCAAGTTCCCACCACAAAGGAGACTTATTTGACCCAGAGGAACAGAGGGGAGGGGAGAAGAGACAAAGACAGGAGATAGAAGATGAGAGAGAAGGGGAAGAGAACAAGGGAGAGGGAGAGGGGTATTTGGGGAGGACAAAGGACTGCTCTAACTTCCAGGCTGTTCTTCGCTTAAATGCTTCCTCCTTCTGCAACACCTGTCTCTTTAAAACTGTCAAGACTTGGGGCTGGAAAGATGGCTCAGCAGTTAGGAGCACTGTCTGCTCTTCCAGAGGTCCTGAGTTCAATTCCCAGCAACTACATGGTGACTCACAGCCATCTATACTGGAATCTGATGCCCTCTTCTGGCATGAAGGAGTACATGCAGATAGAGCCCTCACATTTGTAAAATAAATAAGACCCAGGCATTCCACTCCTGGGTATACATCCAAATGATTCCTCACCAAACCACAAGGGCATTTCCTTATCTATGTTCATAGCACCTTTATTTGTAATAGCTAGAAACTGGAAACAACACAGATGTCCCTCAACTGAGGAATGGATAAAAAAACTGTGGTACATCTACACAATGGAATACTACTCAGCCATCAGAAACAACGAAATCATGCAATTTGCAGCCAAATGGATGGAACTAGAAAAGCTCATCCTGAGTGAACTAACCCAGACTCATGCACATGGCATCTATTTACTAATAATTGGATTTTAGCCATATAGTACAGGATAACTATTGTACAACCAACACACCAAAAGGAACAGGAACATAGACTTTGTTGATGAGACACTTGTCCTAGTGGTGCTGCCTTGTAGGCCCCTAGTATATGAGGAGGATCTTGGCCCTCATGTGACTGCTGAACTGGGGGGGGGGGGACGG
>CAJQZJ010032004.1:5309145-5336005 GCA_907164525.1 Lophiomys imhausi | reverse complement strand
GGGGGGGGGGGCACTGTGATAGAGATGTGGCTTGAAGTAGTGAATAAACATTTAAAAATACAAATAAGTAAATCTTTAAAAAAGACTTATTTTTTAAAAAAAAAACTGGCAAGACTTCCAAGTCTGCTCTTCTCAGACACTGGAGTGACAGTCAAGGCAGCTTTGAATTTCTTCAACCCGTGGAGTGGTCCAGTTCAGTGGTTTCACTGCGCCCTCACACTTTCTAGTCTGCAAAACTGCGAGAAGATAACCTCCTGTTCTTCATAAGTTATCTAGACTCCTTCTGTTATACAGCAAAAATGAAGGATGGCTTCCCATATATCTCCATAAGACTGTCTCCGTGCTTCATCTTTCACCTCCACGCACTATGATGACATGCTGCTTACTGTCGTGGTTTTGCCTGCATTCAGCAAGCTGGGGTTCCACATTTACTTCTCTAATTCCACTTTCTCCTCTCATCACCAGACATCTCTATCTGTTTGGCATCTCTGTGTGGAGACCTGGCAACCACCTCAAACTCAGTATTCTACCCTAACTCATGCTTTCATTAGCCACAGTGAGCCATCTGTGTCTCTAAATATCTGTGTAATCACACAATTGGTCATTCTCTGAGTAGCTTAGATCAAAACTGCCGAAACCAGCCTTGCCTACCCCCTCCTCTTAAGTTCTCACCCTTGTCCCCCCGTTTCTCACTCTTGGTTACCCCCGTATCTCACCCTTTCCTATGACCCTCTTTATTTCTCGCCTTTGTGCACACCCCCATTTGTCATCCTCCCCTAACCTCTACTTCGTTTCTCACCCTTGCCCACCCCCGTTTCTCACCCTCACCCCCATTTCTCATTCTCTCCCACCTTTCCCATTCATTCATCATACCAACCCATCAGCAGATCTTGCTAAAAGGTACTTGTTACATGTCTCCTCTTCCTCGAACCTTCACCCAAAACACAGTTCAAGATAGCAAGATGTCACCTATGGAGCCTGGCACCACTGTCTTTCCTGGAGTTGTCCCTCTGCTGTCACCACTGTTTATTTTTTGCGCAGCACTAGAGTAACCCTCGCGCAGCACTAGAGTAACCCTTTAAACAGTAACTCACATCCTGTTGCCCTTGTTCAAGACACCTCCATGGTTTACCAACGTAATGGAAAGACCTCTGCACTCTTTTTGTAAATGGTCTAGCCTGTGGAGATAACATCATGTGTGTTCAAGGAAAGACTAAATGAATAATGAATGAATAAAGCAGTAATTCTTAATGGTTATAAACATTGGTACTGGTTTCCTGTAACACATTTTTGATTCACCAATTAAAATGTAAGGGATCTTGAGGATTTAAATCTTTAAGGACTGTTTAGGTCACAAGTGATAGAAAACCATTCTAGGTTGCCTAAACTAAAAGGAGCTAATGAAACTGGAAGATTTTACCTTTGTGTACAGCTTTGGAGGCTCTGATAGCATCTGTAGGATTTCTCTCATTTCACACATAACCCTCAATAAGTGCCCCTGTTGTTTTCTTCAGTCTCAGGCAACATCTGCCAGTCACCTGAGTGTAGGTCACTTGCTCAGTCTTGTACTAAGTGCTGTGGCTAAGGCATGGCTGTTTCCACCTCATCTGTTTACTTGATCCTCTGGTTAGTTTGGGCCCACAGTTCTAAACATAGGGCCATCTCGCAAGAGACCATTAGTACCTAGGGTTGTTACGAATGCTCATAGGCATACTGTACACAGCTCAGTCCTGGTACAAGCAAGTTGTTCATTAGTGTTAATTGGGTGCAAGCATAAACACCATGAAACTAAATGCTAAGTTTTACTCAGATAAAACCCCTAAACTTAATTCTAATGGTGTAAAGAAAAAAACATTATCTGCTCTTGCTCAAGATTCTAGAGCTGTGCAGCAAACACAACTGAAGAAATATGAAAGGAAATAATGTTACATGCAAAGAAAAATCAATGAATTGGAAAATCTGGATGTTAGTTATATTTCTCGGGGTTTAAAAACATAATAATAGTTCTGACCAGCTTTGTATTCCATACAAGATCTGATTGTACAAAGGTTTCTTACATGTCTGTAATTCCAAGCAGTTATCACACTTCAGTAAGTGTATTATCATGGAAGGATGTCAAAGAACTACAGTACATGTGAAGTTTCCTTTTGCGTATCCCTCCCTTGTCTTTGACCAGAGCTGGATGTCTGGCTGGGGCACATAGGTCAATGGTAAAGTGTTAGCCTTGTAAGCACAAAGCCCTGGGTTCAATTCCAGACACTGCAAAGAAGGGAGGGGGGCATACATTCCTTTACTTCCTGTTAGTGCATTTGCAGATGTACATATCTATGTCTTCTCACCACTTAGGGACATATGACATAGGTCTACATGGCTTTGGATCTTGCTTTATCATGCAGCAAAGGAGTTGATGATAAGCCTGGAAGCAGCCCAGGTGTCTAACTCACCCAGTTTCACAGCCCCAGCGTATTCCCCAGGAAGGCCTTCGGGTATGCACGTAGCTACTTTATCTACAGATAAAGCATGTAGCTTAGCTATGCAGCCACTTCATCTGTGGATGTCAGCAATCCAGCATGTCAGTTAGACACAGTCTCAGACACTCATGCAAGCATTTCTTCAGCATAAATCCCCAGAGGGGCAATAATTTCTCTATTGATTGAGGGTGGGAACTTGCCTTCCTACAAGTCAATATTTCCCTCATAACTCTTAGATTTTCTATTTTGTTTATATTCTTGGAAACATTTTCTTTCTCCAGTGTTTTTAGTCTGCAGTTTTTGGGGCCACTTGGGAATTCACTCACATATTTTGAGGTTCCCCAGCAGGAAATTCTACTACTCATTGGTCAGGAGAGCAAAAAAACCTAAAATTTGCCGGGCGGTGGTGGCGCACGCCTTTAATCCCAGCACTTGGGAGGCAGAGGCAGGCGGATCTTTGTGAGTTCGAGGCCAGCCTGGTCTACAAAGCGAGTCCAGGACAGCCAGAGATATTCAGAGAAACCCTGTCTCGAAAAACCAAAAAAAAAAAAAAAAAAAAAAACCTAAAATTTAAAAAAATTAAAAAAAAAAATAAAGACACTTTTTTGGTTTTCCTCTCTTTAGAAACTGAGGTATTAGTACAGTTCTAAATTCTAAGAATGGCTTTTGGTGAGTAAATGAAGGTGATGACTCAGGATTAAACTTTATTCCTTTACTCTTCTCTGGCTGAATTAAATTCTCTCTTATTTATTGTAATAAAATGATAGATTTCACAATGGGAATGAAATAAATTGCTTTATAATTTTTCCCATTTTGTCATATTGGGAAAGATGTTTTCTATGAAGAAATTGCAGTCATATGACAGAAGTCTATTCAAACTTTTTCTTTAAATCTCTGTCTTACATTGATTTATGTAGTGTGTGTGTGTGTGTGTGTGTGTGTGTGTGCATGCACACACATGTATATTTATATGCACACACAGGTATGTCTACATATGAAGGTCAGAGGACAACTTACAGAAGTCAATTCTCACCTAAAATGTGTGTCCTGGGGATTTAAAATTTATCTTCAGACTAGGTGGAGGCAAGCACCTTTGTTTACCAAAACAACCCATCAGCTTGACTTTATCTTTTTATGAAAACAAAATTCCTTGATGTTCACTGATCCTAATTTTGCTTACGGAAAGTGTCTCTGCTGTGGTTTGTGTGACAGCCACTCTAGTGTTCTTTCTGCTCTTAATCCACTTAAGTTCTGTCCCTTCCTAGTGGTTGAAACTGGGTGTAACCGAATATCACAACAGATGTTTATTTTGTAAATGACAAAAACAGCAGTTTCATATTAGACACTACCGAATATTTGGCTCATCTGTCAAGCATTCTTGCCTTGGGTTTTCTATGGGGTTTGGTGACTTTGGCAAAGGCAGGAAGTGTGTCTGGCAGAGCCCTGTGGACAATGGCCTCTGATAACTTCCATGGCTGCGCCATGAAGCAAGCATAAGGAGTGAAGGGAGGAAGGAGCTCCAGAGCACTCCCTGTTCTGTCCGTCCACCCCAGGCCACCTGCTGCCTCTGGCCTTGGAACCACTCAGGGTCACTCTCCTCTCCCAAATGCTTTTCTCCAGTGAACTCAAGGCTGAAGGAAAACTTGCGCTTGTGCCAAAACCGTATGCTCGGCTACATCTGATTTCCATGTCCTTGTAATAGCAAAACTGGTGCCGTCCTAAATATCCATCAGCAGAGAAGTGTTAAGTAGTGAAACAGACAGCCTTCCTGGGCAACACTCCAAGGCAGGGAAACCGAATGAATTAGGACTCTGTCAACTCCAGGTTGATTCCATCTCCCTACACACCACCCCGTTTTGTGTCCATGCATTGTGCAGCATGGCTAGTTTACATGAACCCATTTCTCCTTTCTCTCCATAATTTCATTAGTTCATTTTGGGTGGGTAAGAATCTGTATGAATGCAGTCATGTTACCACATTTTTCTTTCTTGGGTGTTGCTGAATGAACATGTATGGCCAAGAAACATAGACAATCTGAACATAATGAAAATGGCAATGGTTGTAATGAATTGAACATGGAAAACCAGGAACAACAATGAAAGCAGAAAAAGAGGAAACTGATTTCATATATACATATATTTATGTGTATATATATATATGTATATGTATATGTTTGTCAAAACCTAAGCTTGAACTTGACAAAAGGCTGGAAATGAGGCAATTATATTATAATCTTAAAAAAAAAGTGTTTTAATAAAGCCTGGTCTTTCCCACGACCACAATAACAAGACCCAGATGAAATTTTAGTAAAATCCATATAGAAAAACAAAATAGATAATAATGACACAAGACAGATGAATGAGTGTACTTAAAACTTCAAACAAAGTGATGTGACTTGAAATGTCACTGGATCACAGAAGACGAAAATGTAAAGGAAGCATTTCAGTATTTATAAAAGCATTGAAGAGCAACTGCCACTTACACTAAGTGTTTTTTTGAAAACTGGAAACAATGGAAATGATTCCTTAACAAGGTCTGCTCCCCTGCCAGAGAGGAGAACCAACATGTGCAGAATGATGGTACTGCAGGAGCATCCCCGTTAGGAACACTAACAGGACACCCACAGCATGGCCATCCCTGGACCATGCATTAACCTCACTAATCTATCCAGTGCAACACACAGCAAAAGCAATGGACAATGCATCTTTTGGAAAGAGGATTTTCCAAGTAAGTATTTGCAAACCAGGTGACTATTTACTGAAAAGCAATGTAACTAATAGAAGTGCCCTACACAGATGGCAGTTACTGAAGACGCCTAGGCAAAGGTTAGTACCTCGCATACACGCCAGGGGACAATGGTGAAAAATATCATGAGGAGGAGATTCATTTGCTAAGCAAACATCTAAACCATTCAGGCATATATACAATAACTGATACAGGGATTTTTATAAAGGCAAAACTGCTTCCTGTATGATAAAATGGGCTTTTTGAAGAAGGAGATGAAGCCGTAGGGTATTCTTGGACAAGGTTACATTATAAACACATGACCCATGCTCCCTGCCATCAGAAAATGAAAAGAAATACCAAAAATTGAGGAAAAAATAAATACACAGAATGAGTTAATTCGCCTTAGGGTGGCAGTGTCTTAGTCAATGTGGGCTTCAACCGTTAACATTTATTCCTCATGCTTCTGAAACCTGGAGTCCATAGTCAAATCACAGCCTGGGTGTGGGGGACACTGATGAGGACACTCATTGTCCTTTTCCCTCAGGAACTTTCTTGCTGCACTCTCAGGCTGTAGAGAGAAGATGACCCCTGCCCTGACCTTTTCTCACAAAGACATTAATCCATGGGGCATCCGCCCTTATGATCTCCAAAGATTCTGCCTCCGCACAGTGGGGATGACATCTTTAACATAGACTCTAAGGGAGACACTGACATTTCTTCCATAGTAGTTGGTTTTGGGGTCATAAGATGAATTCACAATTCTGTGACAATAATGTGTGGTTCTGATCAGGATCATGAAGTGTCTCTAGGTGGATTCCATGTTACCGTATTAGGTGCAAGACAGACACACCATTTAGAGGGACACAGCAAGCGGTATTGGGAAATTACCTCATCACTGTGGTTGAGAAAGGAGATTAAATTGTGTCCTTATGACAGAGAAATTGATGAGGTAAGTGCTATGGTCTGGATATGATTTGTCCCACCAAAACTCACAGTGAGATTTGCTTGCAATATAATGGCTTTGAGATTGGTAGGGATATTGAGAAGTGTGGCTTCCTGGGGGACTTGTCTTCACAAGAGGTCTTTGTAGCTCCTACAAGAGTGATCCTTGTAGCACCCTGCTCTATGGGACCTCTTATGTCTTGTGTGTACTCCCCCAATCCCTGCTCACTGTTTTTGCCTCCCCTGCCCTTCAATTTTCTGCCATGAGTTGGTGCAACATGAAGCCCTGGTCAGAAGTTGGATGGGTGTAGTACTGTCCTTGGACTTTGAACCAAAAGAAACTACTTTCCTTTACAAGTTAACCAGTCTCTGGTGTTTTGTTATAGCAACCAAAAGCAGACTAAGAGACACAGGAATAGCCACAGGAATTTATTTTCCAGTATTGTACCCTCATATTCTGCTCTTTCTTAGGATATTCATAATAGAAACTTCTGTTTTCCTCTACCTGAGTAAAAAGACCAAATCATATGCAATCAGTGTAAGGATTTAAGTAATCACAATGTGTTCTAAAAGTCTTATGTTTTCAATGACATGGGTCTTAAAAAGCCACATACTCATGTGGTTGACATGGTTGAAGGTTTGAGTTATTCTCAGTCCTCAAAAAGAATGAGCCCTGTGTTAGAGGTCACTCTATAAAAAGCTCAAAAGCGAACTTGTACTTTTAGTGTTTAATTAGCAGAGTTAAGTATTATCTTTGCAGGCTCAGCTAATATTATTCCAACAGTTAAAGAGTCAGCAGCTACAAAGTGGTAGCGGCCAGGTCAGTCAGACGGGTAAAGTGTGAAGTGATCCTGCTTTAAAGCTGGAAATAAAACACACCTTCAGAGAACTCAAACCAGGTCTCTCTCTCTCTCTCTTCCCCTCTCTCTCCTTCTCTTCTACCTCTTCCTCTTTCTTCTCCCACCTATCCCCCTTCTCTCTCCTCCTCTTGAACTATAGGAAGTAGGGAAGATTCTGTTAAAAAAAATCATCTGTGGGACTTTTCTAAGAACTGACAAAACTACCAATGATAAAAATCCTTCAAAGGCCGGGCAGTGGTGGCGCATGTCTTTAATCCCAGCACTTGGGAGGCAGAGGCAGGCGGATCTTTGTGAGTTGGAGGCCATCCTGGTCTACAAAGTGAGTCCAGGACAGCCAGGGCTACACAGAGAAACCCTGTCTCGAAAAACCAAAAAAAAAAAAAAAAAAAAAAAAAGTCCTTCAAAGAGGAAATCACCAGGGCTTAAAACTGGGTGATTCATATTAGCCCTGCAAATGTGAACCAGATCAGCAGGAGCTGAAGGCTGGGCTAGCAAATGTTCTTACTGTAGTTGGAGATGCTCTAAGCTCCTTAAAGAGGCAGCTGTTTAGCTAAGGAGACACCCAGCCTCATGGTAGAGGTCACCTCCTTTGGAGTCAGGAAGCATTGCCTACAAGCCTGGTCCTACAGTGTTTACTCATCTTGTTTGAATCCCAATTTCTCCATCTGTCAAGTGAGTGCACTCTCAGTGGGCTGTATGAGGCTTGACACAAAGGATGCCAGGCACTGCTCAGAATGTCTACCTACCATAAAAGCTAAGATACACGAGCCGTTATGTACTCTGCAAAGACATGTTCAAGTGCTAGCCCTTATTGTCTACAGATGGGGTCTTCTTTAGTGATGCTGTGTCTTAACCACTTCTGGTTTTGCTGTGAAAGATGTATTTTGGTATACACTCTCAGAGGAACTCAGTGACTCATGACTGGGAATGGGTCGGGGAGGCTGTGTGTGTGCAGAGTTCCTGACAGCAAGTGGCCATGGTGACAGACCAGGCAACAAAGACACACCAGATCCAGAGGCTGGACATTTGGAAAGGCACCATCAATGACCCCCTACTAGGCAGACGTCACCTCCTGAAGGTCCCATAGCTTTCAAAACAGTGCCACTGCTGGGGATCATGTGCCCAAACCCCAAGACTGTGTAGTACATTCCAGATTTGGACCACACCACTACGGTGTCTTTGCAAATGAAGGTACACCTGCAAATGAGGCCCTATTGGATAGGATAAACACTAATTTCAATCCCTGGTACCCTTACAAGAAAGGACAGAGATGCAGACACACACAGAGAAGATGGCCATGTGGCCACAGAGGGGCATCAAGGAATGTCCTCAGCAGTTACAAGATTGGTGGAGACAGGAAATAACCTTTGTAGAGTCTTCCAGGCCTGTCTTGCATCTTAAATTTGGACTTTAAGCCTTGAGAACTATGAGAATATTAATAAATGCTGTTTTAAATCACCTAAGTTGTGGTAATCCATTACAGCACTCCTGGGGAGATGTACTTTAATTTGTTCATAATATGCCTACAAAGCTATATTGTTGTGTAGGAATCAATAGTATGCCTAAATATGTGTATTTACTTTACTAATACATTCTAAGTATTTATTTCTAAAAACAAATAAATTGATATATACATTTGTCCCACAAGGTCCAGTATAACTTATCACAAACTGACAAGGGAAAATATGGTTGCCTGTTATTTGGACAGGATGGCACGTGGACCCTCAGCTCTGCTAGCAAACATGCAGTAAGGGGGGAACGGAGGAGGCAGGAGTGTGGTGCATAACGCTGGCTACAGCAGCAACCCCAAAGGGAAGAAAGCAGGAGCCCTCCTCCTCAGGCCAGCACTTGCTTCCTAGTGAGCACCTGACTGTGGAGTGGGGGTTTTCACGGTGTTGGGTGTTGTGGGCTCTGTGATGCCTTACTGGTCAGCGAGGGTTTTTCACAGTGTTCCAGGCTCTCTGAAAATTGCCATCATTGCCACCTGCTCGAAATCCTTTGAGAACTTACTGAAGGTATGTTACAGCTTAAATATTTTAAAAATTGATTGCATTTTATTTTAAGTGATAACAAAAGTAAAAACAACCATGCCTTATGACATAAGAATGCTTCACATAGGACTGAAGAGCCTGAAAGAAACACCCCTTCATACAGAAAGTTCTGCTGTGTTGTAGGGATAAATTACATGACTCACAGAGAGAAGGCAATTCTTGGAACGGGAGGAAATACTTTCAAGTCACACATCTTTTGGGAGATTAATGTTCAGAATTCATAAAGAATACAGAAGCAAATAGTAACAGACACGCAAGCCAAAGTGGATTTGAATACACCTTTCTCCAAGGAATGTACAAACATCCAACAGCTACATAAAATTGTGCGATGCCGTTTTTTCTCTTTTTTTTTAATTAGAAAACATTAGCTTCCTGTCTCCTTTCATGACTCATAGATCCTATTGCCAAGATATCATTCTTCCTCATCACCTGATGTTATCTTTTCTCAGTCTTCTTCTGAAATATTAGATTATACCTGTATCTACACCTGTTTGCATAAACACATGTACATGTTATAGGTTGTACAGTTTATATCTTGAATGTTTCAAAAAGGCTCATGTTTACAAGGCTTGGTTACCAGACTTAAGACACTGTTGGGAGGTAAGAGAAGCTCTAAGAAGTGCAGCCTAGTGGGAGAAGGTTTAGCCATTAAGGGCATGCCCTTGAAAGGGATATTGCACCCCAGTTCCTTCCCCTCTCTCTCTTTGCATCCTTGTCTCATGAGGTGAATAGGAGTCTTCCACCATAAGTTCCTGCCAGGGTTTTAAGTGCCGCTTCAGGCCCAAGGCAAGAAGTCAAGTGGCTATGGACCAGAACCACATACCAACATAAGCCTTTCCTCCTTTTAAGTTGATTTGTTTCATGTATTTTGTCACAGTAGTGGAAAGTTGACTAACTCAAGGTAAATTTACTTAAGTAAAATCACTGAATAACTGAGGGATAATGAGTATTCTATTTCCAGTTAATATTCATGCTCAGCTGCACTCATTATTTTTAAATCAATCACAAGATGAGGATATAAGATGAGTCCTAAGAGGACAATCGGTGAAAATCTCTTGCAGCAAACAAGAAACAATTTGTTTATGTGTGTCTGGGCCTTTATCAAGATGCCTCCCTGCCCTCCAGAGAACAACAACAACAACAAAAAGATGATTTTGGACAAAGAAGTAGGGGCAATATCTCATTTGAGATATTTTAGGTTTTTAAAACTTTGTTTTACTTTTTAAAACTATGTGTGTGTATGTGTGTCTATTCATATGAGCTTAGGTGTCCATGGAGACCAAAGGAGGTGACCAATAACCCTGGAGACAGGTGGGTTCTTGAAACCATCCTTGAGCCCTCTACAGGATCCACAGCAACTCTTGACCTCTGAGCCAGCTCTCCAGCCTCAGGACCTCAGTTCTTAAAATCCCATGGACATCTAATACTGTAGTCAAGTGAGAGAAATTTAGACAGAAGGAGATTAAACCACCCAAACTTTAAAAACTGTACTTAATTGTAACCAAGGCAGTATGTATAACAATTGATCCACCAGGAGTCCTTTACTTTTAGTGTTTAATATTATGGCTGGAAAAACTTATGTTGTTGTGCAGGAAACTATTTAACTAGAAATACCTTTTAAACTAATTGTTAAGAAGTGAGGTAGGCAGGTAGGTGTTTCAGGTCCTGCCACCTGTGTTCACCCTCCTTATGAAACACGCAGAGAAACTAACCTACTTCAGTGATGCTGCAGACACAGAATCTCAGCCTGCAGGCAGTGTGCAAAGACTTTCTTCCACATACTCTCTGATAGATGTATTATTCTGTAGTATTCTAAGGGGCTGAATTAACCCATCTCCTGTTACTCAGAACACAACACCAAAGGTCAGATTATTTATACTGAAAAGGGGTTTCTTTCCACTCAGGTTGTGGTCCAGGGTTAAAGACTGTGTATACCGATGGCCATGTTGGCCCAGTCTCGGGGTGACTAGGAGTATTGCAGACATCACATGCCATCATAGAGGCAGAGATAGATAAATACAGAGATAGAGATAGAGAACCACCCAGAACAATATGTTCGCTTTGAGACCACTGTCTCCCATTGATAATCCAGTCACTGTGAGAGAAACTTAAATCCCCCTTAAAGACCTAATCACCCCCTTTAAAGACCCCACCACCTCCATATCTTTATCCCAGGGAATGAAGCCTCAATGTGAGTTTTGGTGAGGCTAAGCCATAGTCAATCCACAGAGGCTCTCTTTCTTTCTTTCTTTGTTTTGTTTTTTGAGACAAGAGTTTCTCTGTGTAACAGAGCCCTGCCTGTTCTAGGCTTGCTTGTAAACCAGGCTGACCTCAAACTCACAGAGATCTGCCTGCATCTGCCTCTAGAGTGCTGGAATTAAAGGTGTATATCTGCTTTTGATCCCAACACTTGGGAGGCAGGGGCAGGCACATAGGATTTACAGTGATTTAAGTTTAAAAGCTGCTCTCCAAAGGCATGCTGAAGTTCAAAGTGATTTGTCCTTTGTGATCCCAAAATATATTTAGGTATGTTTACTAAAAGGTATATTTAGTTCCAAAATATCAAAAGAAAAAAATTTTAATCTCAATTGAAAGATAATACTTTTTATATTGTCAAAACAAACAAACAATCTGCTCTAGGTATTGGATATTACCTGCCAAAAAAGTAGCACCCCAGAGTTAGGATTAGGACACGGCTCTGTTCTTATCTTTCCAGGAGATTAAAAGCATCCATCTAAGGAGTCCAGGGACAAATGGACAACTGAAAATTCTGAAGAAAAGGGACAAGATACCAAAGAAGAGAAGTAGCCCAGATGATCCAACCTTGCAAACTGCCTCAATAGCTGTTTCCTCAAAAATCTACAACCAGAACAACTCAAAATGGCTAACTAAGATGATTCAGCCCCATAAACTGTTCCAGCCAGGACTTCAGTAAAGCCCTGAACTTTCCCACCCTAAGTTCAGCTTCTGACTACAAACTTTTTAGGACATTTAAATAGTTGAGCACAAAAAGACTGGACATCAAATGTTACTATTAATTGACCATTTTCCATTCTTATTTGGGCCCCCAAGCAGGTTTCCTGCATCCCACATCATCAGGAAGCAATTTTCAGAGAGAGAGGTTCCATTCCCAGAAGGTGGGTGAGTGATTCTTTTCACCCTTTGGTCATTTGATGGATTATAGATGTTTGCTGTTATTTAGGGGAGTTGGTTACAAGTTGCTAAAAGGTCTTGTTAAACAAAGTTTTGGAGGTTAGAGCCAGGGATTTTTCTCTTTTTTTTTCTCTATCCTTTCTCTCCTATGTAGGGGGGCGGGGGGAAGACTTGAAAAGGAAAAAAAAGGGGATATAGAAATCATATAGGAATGATAAAGAAAAAAGAATAGATTATTGAATAGGCTCTTATATCTTTGTATAGTGATACAAAATTAAAATTATATTTGTCTACATTGATGTTTATATATTGATACAAAATTTGGGTTAGCTCTTTTTAAGGTATTGTAGCTATGTAATGCTTAAAAATGCAATGTGAAGTTTTGGCCTTTTGATAACAACTATCACAAACTGTTTTGGATAATTAAGAAACGCAAACTAGTAGTCATTCAAACATGTCATTTTTGTTAAGTACTAGCACAGTGTATCACAGATGTTTTCCAAAACTTGATTTCTTATTAAGAAATCAAGATGCTAAGAGAAAAGCAGCATTTGCTTATCCAAATATACAGAGATAGGTGGATGGGTAGTCATCAAAAACCTCAAGAGATCTATAGAATATGGCATTCAAAAATGCTTTCTTAAGATTTTTTGATATGGAGATATGTCAGCTCCTGACAGCATCCCCCCCCCCCCAATTTACTCCAAGTACATGATGAGCATCTAAGAATCTCCATTTGGAGATAACTGCATTAGGGGCAAGTTTGCTACTGGGCATGAGAAATCCCTTGCTTCAACTGTAAACAGAATGCTGTCATAAAAGGAAAAAACTTGGAAGCAGGTAAGTCTATGGGCTAGCTCTGCCAAGACAGGGTAGGCAAGTCCTTTGTAGTTCCTACTTTACCATTACTGGGCCAAAAGGCTGAAGATAGATGTTCCAATATATTGAGAGAAATTTGGGACTGTCTAGGCAACCAGTTGTCTGTCATTTCTTAGTTTTGGAAGCTGTTGGCTCTGTACTTCCTGTTTATTCAGATATATTTATCCTTTTCAGATCTCCGATGTGGTTGAAGACTAGATAGTTATAGTCTCATAGTTAAATTTTAAGTTGTTTAGGAGTTAAAAGGATGTTCTAGGTCTAAGATGTTTTTAAGTTGGTAATGCAAGTTAGGATGGAAACTGAGTTAGGTATAGAACTTTAAACTCATTGAGAAAGATAGATATAGAATATTATATCAGTTGCCAAATACATATGGACTGGACATTGGCAATGTATGTTATATGCTATAATTTTCATAATTGTAACCTAATTGTTCTTATTGTTTTGTATTGTATCTATTGTTATAAGGAAAAGAGCCTTTTATTGGACTAAAAGGGGGAGCTGTTGGGGGAAAAAGATACACCTTAAATTAAAAAAAAAAAAGCAGATTGAAGGGTGAGGGGAAGATGGTAGGAGGGTGAGACTGGGAGGGGGAGAAGGGAAGGGACTGTGATTGAGATGTAACTTGAAGAAATAAATAAATGTTGGGGGAAAAAAAGGCACGTGTCCCCACGTCCGACCCACAGAGTGCTTCTTGATCTACCCCGTGTCATTTCAGAATCACTTACACATTTCATAATGCCTTCTTTGCTGCCTCCAGAGCTCCTGGGTGATTTCAGAGAGTGGTAAGACACCCCAGGGAACAGAGGATTCCCCTGTTTCATCCATCATGAGCTGGGGTGAGGTACTTGGTATTGCTTGGTCACAAGTCCACATCTCTCCTGGAGAATTTTCTGTAGACCTTCTGGCTTTTCCAGATCCCCTATACCTCAAACTCTTGTCTTGTCCATGCCTTTGGGTCTTTGAGGAGGGCTTTAAAGAGGGGCCTCCTGGTGAAGAGCATCATAGCCTTCCTCCCCTCCTGTAACTCTGTGGTGGGAGCCTTTTTGAGCTTCCCCCAGGGACCTTCCCGGAGGCTAAGGCCCAGCCTCCATTGCTGTCAGATTCCCTTGTCTCTGTTTCTGCTCCTGCTAGACTTATGACTTGACCAGTGCCCACTCCAGCCCTGCAGAACTTGACTCTCTTCTTCCTCACTTGCCTTCCTTGTCTACAGTGCAGGGCTTTGTTCCCAACCCTCCTGCAGAAGTGAGAAACCATGGCACTCGCCCCCAGACTCCTACTCCTCAGCTCTGCTGTTTATGTCCCATATCCCTCACATGGCCATGGAAAAGATGAGTTTATTTTTTTTAATAAAAATTCAAATTTTTAATTTAATTTAAAATTAACTTTACTATAAAAGCATATGACGTCTTGAAAGTAAAAGTACAACCATTAATACTAAAATAAAGGCAACCACGGCCTGTGTCCTTTGTTTTTCCAAAGTAAGCTGAGAATGCAATAAAATAACCAAATCATGAAAACACCTTTCAGCACTATGTGACAGATTTAAATATCTGTTTTCCAACTGAGAGAGAGTTCTGCTTCTTTTGATGCTTAATTTTTATTTTAGCCAATTTTGAAAACCTGAATATGTCTACTCAAAAAAAAAAAAGAAAAAACTCTCTGATGCCATTGCAGCCAAATGCACTGCAGCCTTTGCATGCTTGATAATGCATCTTTCAAAACCTGCACCCATTTCTTTCATCGTGTGTCACAGAACAAGAAAGAATAGACTGGGAACAAAAGCAAGGAGTGTGCACCCTCTATGTAATTATCAACCTTTCCAATTATTTTTGGCCAAATCAATAATTCATGAAAATTACCATTTGTCAAGACCTTAGTTAAAATCCATCCCTTGAGGAATGTGGTCCCCAAGAGAAATGATAGAACAAAGAAAATCCCAGCTACTTGGTGAAATATCTTCCACCTGGTCTCAAGCTAAAGCTAGCCCCCACTCCACGCAGCTGAGGCCCCAGTGTGCTCAGAAAGCATCCAGCCTTCCACGTTCTGATGGCAGCTAGACCTATAAAACACAGGTTTAGAATCTTGATGCATGTTCTTCAGAATAAGATATTATCGGGTAAAGAACAGGTAAAGGGAGTCTGCGGTCCAA
The DNA here is from genome assembly GCA_907164525.1 of Lophiomys imhausi. Taxonomy (NCBI): domain Eukaryota; kingdom Metazoa; phylum Chordata; class Mammalia; order Rodentia; family Muridae; genus Lophiomys; species Lophiomys imhausi. Next base: position 5,320,770 of record CAJQZJ010032004.1, on the reverse strand, counting down.
AAGTCTTGGGATACAGTTGCATTAAACAACATTTAGTGGGTTCATTTCTGCAACATCATCTCAGGGACCATAATATGCTAATGTGTTCACGAACATTCCAGAAAGGATATGATTTCCCAGATGGATTTCCATCAAAGATTGATTGTGGAAGGTTTCCCAGGATCATAATCACATTTGGGGACACCCTGGCCCCTTCTGATATTGCAAATAACATGGAGAGAACTGAGACTCCAAACAGATAAGCGTCCTAGGAGCATGCTCTGGTGTTCCCCATGACGGCCAGCTCTCCCTGACTACCAGCCCTCTATCTCCCACTCTTTCCTTCCTTTCTGCCCCAAGTACATTATGCTCACTCATAGTACTAAGAACACTTCTAATAATTACACTCTCAATAAGCTTTTTTTAAAATCTGTTTTGATTTTCAATCTGGAGCAACTACCTACTCACCTCCATGGCAAATGCCTTACACCTACAAGGTCCTTCCCAAATTTCCAGTGATCCACATTTCATTGGGACCCATCCGCCATAACTCCTAGCTTAACATCAAATGATTTTATCTGTAATATGAGATTAGGAATGCCTGTGTATGGTTTAGACAGTGGCGGAATAGTGAAATGGCATTTCAGGTTCCTCTGTCCAGGGTGAGAAATAACCTGTAGCCCAAGCTGTGGGCTGAGGTCCGATAGTGTCTTGATTCTGACACTTTCTTGGCCATTTTCTGCTGCCCAGTCCACCTGCCTGTCCTCTTGCTATGTCCCTAAGTCAGAGCACATGCTAAGACAGACTTTCAAACACACCAGGCTAACCGTGAGAGGCTGTGTCCTCTCATCACAAACTGCACCTTTTCTTCTTTGTGAACTAGTTTAGACTTTTATTCTTTTGTTTTACCCTCTGCCAATGCTTTCACTCCATGGCGTCATGTCTGGTCCCAAAGGAAAGCTTCAAAGGGTACTGTTGACTCTTGACTTTTCCAACTTATCCAGCATCCATCTCTTGGTAAAATTGCTTTTACAGTTTTTTCTTGGCTAGTTCTGAGTCCGAGAACAAGAAATCAGACACTTAAGTTTGAGGTCCGAAGATCTTGGATCTGAACTTATTGTCTCCTTGCTTTCATTTGTTTTAATTATAGATAGTTCTGATGTTTTGAGACCAAGTAGCCTTAGGTTGCAAGAAGGTCTGGATCAGACTTCTAATCTCCTAATAATGTTGGTGATAAATTAAGTTCAGAGTGAAATAGTTTCCGTTCACAAATAATAGCCTTTCAGAACCTGTCCTGGGAAGCTGTGCGTATACAAGGCAAAGCAGATAGATTTCTTGCATGAGAATAATCAATTGAATTTCAAAAGCAAAGAGTCTATTCAAGAGCAAACAAACAAATCCAAAACAAAACAAAGAAAACTATGGTGTTAAACCCCTCACATAGTAAACAATCTAGTAGTTTAGTGAATCTGTTCTGTTTGTTCTAGGCTCTCTAGAGTTAGATGAGATTGCTGCTATTCAAGTTAAGCCATCAGCCTAGGGGCACAGAGTGAGTCTAGACAGACAGGTGAGAGTAGGTGTGTCCTAGTAGGTCTCAGCTGGTGCACATGAGAGCTCTAGCTGGAGTCATTGATCAAACAACCACCAGGGATATCTGGCGCAATTAAGGGAGACATGCTGCTCTAACAGCCCAGTGAATGCTCACCATTCAATGTTCAGCATCATCATCAACGACAGAGTGCATCAGCATGTGTAATTACATGCTCCCAGGCAAAGATAAAACCAGCACCTTTGACCAAGTTTTCTGGGATCTTGCTCATTGCTGCTTTTTTCATAAAGGAAAGTTGGGCCTCAGCATCTCAGGCTATTCTCCTAATCTGGAAAAACTTGGGAAATGATAAGTCTTTCTTTCCAGTAATTCCAGCAAGCCCTTTCTTGGCATACATGTATCGTTTACAACAACCCCCCTAGACAGGAAAATGGACTATCATGCCTACAGCTAAGAAGTAAGGCCGCCTTTATCTGGGTTTTGGAAGAAGTGTTTGACCAGGAGAAAGTCTATGTCCTGATATCAGAAGAGGAGAACACAGGCATTCACCAGAAGCCTGGTAGTCACCTCTCCATGCAAATGGTGGAAAACACCTTTCTGTGAGTCTCACATGTGTCATGGCAAAACTGGTCTAGTAAAGTACTAGAACCTATGTGAACTGGCTTGATCTTACTGCACAAACTAGGTAAGGGTCTGTTGCTCAAAGCATGCTACCTCATCTGAAAGAAAACTCTCATCAGAATTCTCAAATCTTCAATGAGTTCTGCTATGATTTGAAGTTTTCTCAACCCCAGAATTCATGGGTTAGAAAAACACTTCCCCAAAGTCATGTGCTAATGGTACTTCCAGGTAGAACCTTTGGTAGGTGATTAAGTCATAAGGACTGAATAGTTATCAAAGGAGTGAATTGGTTATTACAAGAGTGGGGATGTTATAGAAGACAGTTTGGCAATTTCCCATGAATCACTCACTAAACGATTCCTTGCACAACCTAGCCTTGGGATTGGGCAAAGACTCTTCACCAGTAAATAGGGCTTTCATTAGAGGGACCCTCCCTTGGACCTCCCAGCCTCTGGGACTTCGTGGGGAAAATCTTTCCTTAGGAATTACCCAGATTCGTCTATTCAGTTACAGCAACAGAAAGTAGAGCATCCACAAGTATGAATGAATGAATGTAAATTTGTTCACAACTCACGCAAGCCAACACTGCCTGAAGTTGTGTCTTCCCTTGCTTTTCACACTGCAGGTGAGTAGGAACATTTTGAAGGGTCTCAGTATCTTCTTGACCATTGTCTTCCTGTTTGTCCTAGAAGATGGTTTCTGAAAATAAAGTCCTAAAGCCAGTCTTTAAAGGCAGGAATGACAGAGGTAAAAATATTGAGTGAAATCAACCAGAAAAAAAAAAAGGAGGAAAGAATGTGGCTTCATCACTGTATGCTTAGGCATGAGGTGTAAACTAGAAGAAGAGAAAACAAAATATGGGCAAAGCAGAAGACTGACAAAGTGGAACTTCTTCTGCTTCTGGGAAATTTCTTCAGGTTAATAGGTAATAGAAACACTTTCTTAAAGCAAAACAAACAAGCAAACAACAAAAAACCCACAAAGCAAAACAAACAACAAACACACAATCAATAAACAATATTCTGTTTATGGGTAGTCATCTAACATATTTTTTGACTGCCTCTTGGGATCACTATGCTTACTCCTGTTACTCAAAATACATTGCCCTCATCCCAATTCCTCCAACACTTGTTTTGAAATCTATGACCTCTTCCATCCACTCTCCATTTCTAGTAAATAACTGAATGTCATTTTTTTGCTGTCTGTGATAAGGATAATCACTCCATTGGCATACTCTCCTGTCCCAACTTGGTAAAAGAAAAAGCTCGCTACAAAGGCAAAGGCAGCCATGTCTATGTTTAGAGACATACTACCACAATGGAGACTCTCACAAAAATCATGCAAGGTATTCAAGATCTGACTTCTGCCTTTTACTCTCCGCTCATTTCCTGCAGTCTCTAGCTTTCATTAACATCTTTCCCCAGGCCAATTCCATAGCTCATTCCAACTGAAGCATGCATTGTTACAACACAGCATTACCCTTCCTGTCTCTTAGCTTTTCTTTCTGTCATTGAAACATCCCCTCCCCCATCTTGCAGCTCTTCTCTTGATTCATTGGCTCCTTCCAAGACACATCCTTGAATCAGGTGATATGCTTGATATTCTAGGTGTACCAGTAAGCAGTGGTTGTAATTCCCCAGATGTACTTATATCCTAAGGGGAGGCATAGGTGGCCAGACCTCTATCTAACTATGGTTCCTTCTGAGGTTCTGAACCAGGAGCTATCATCAAACCAGAGAGAGCAGATGGACGAAGAAGGCATTCTTGAAGATGAATTTTGAGTTGGAATCTGAAGGCTAGATTAGAAGTGAACACACTACACCTTGAGAGAGAACAAGAAGAAGAAGGAGGAGGAGAAGGCAGAGGAGGAGGATGAGGAGGAGGAGGATGAGGAGGATGAGGAGGAGGAGGAAGAGGAGAAGGAGGAGGAGGAGGAGGAGGAGGAGGAGGAGGAGGAGGAGGAGGAGAAACATCCAGGACTGAATGTGGAGCATATAATCTGGTAGTTTGTTGAGTATAATGTTATATTCTGATGAGCATGGGTAGAGAATTTATCTCATCAAGCTCATAAAAGCCATGTTTCCCCACAAATAAGACACAATATTTGTACTGTCCCTCATTCCTACTGCAGGGGACTGACCTGAATATTTGATACCTGCCAGCTCCTAAGCTCTCTGAAGTCTATCTATCTAAGTCAGTTAGTCCAGTAGGGTGCGCTGACTCTAGATATTCCAGATGAAGGCAAAGATACAGATGGGGACAAACAAGGGGCAGTGAAGGGACATAAGGATTGTTTCTTACATATGCTTGCTTCCTAGGGAAGGGGAAAGTGGTGATTTGAATAAGTTTGTCCCCCATAGACTCCTGTTTGAATACTTGGCCCATGGGGAGCGGCACTATTAGGAATGTGGCCTTGTTGGAGGAAGTGTGTCATTTCCTCCACTATTAGGAATGTGGCCTTGTTGGAGGAAGTGTGGAGGTGGGCTTTGAGGTTATATATGCTCAAGCTATTTCCAGTCATATAGTCCTCCTCCTGGATGCCTTTTCATCAAGATGTAGAACTCTCAGCACCACGTCTGCCTGCATGCTGCCACTATCCCTGACAAGACGATAATGGACCTCTGAAACTATAAGCCAGACCCAATGAAATATTTTCCTTTATAAGAGTTACAGTGGTCATGATGTTTTTTTGCAACCATGAAATCCTAACTCAGACAGGGAAGTAAAAAATGTGATGCTCTCCATATCACCTATCATCTGTTTATTTCTACACACACACACACACACACACACACACACACACACACACACGCGCGCGCGCGCGCGCACGCGCACGCACACGCACACGCACATGCACACACACGCACGCACGCGCACGCACGCACGCACGCACACACACACAAGCACACGCACACACACACGCACATGCACACACACGCACACACACACACGCACACACACAGACACACACACACACACACACACACACACACACACACACACACACACACACACACACACACGCGCGCGCGCGCGCGCGCATACCTCTTTGATTCCTTTCCTAAGAAGTCAACTTGGGCTAGCTTTGTTTAAACACCAAGGTATGGTGCTTTTCTATGGAACTGTTTTCCTAGGTATGATCCCCTCCCTGCTATGACCCATCTCACTTCTGCAGATGAAATGCTAGTTGCTTCAAGGCAACCAGCCCAGGAGTCCTGAGATATACTCAGGCACTGCCTCTGCTGCATCTCCGTAAAATATCTTTTGTTGATAAAGCGTCCATGAATTATCTTTATTTGACTATGGGTATCTGATGCCTCTTGAGACCCTACAGGGGCTCTCCTCCTATGAAACAGCATTGCCATCTAAGCTGCTACTTCAATAGTCACAAGCTACACGTATGTACTGAGCATCGGAATCGTGGCTTCAATTAAGATGTGCCAGAAGAGGAAAATACACAGTAGTATCCCAAAGACTTGGATGAAAAGAAAGAAAAAAGGGATTCTAATCTGTCTCCTGCTGTTCAAGCGGAGTGCCACAGAGTGGGTCAATATAAACAATAGGCATTTATTTATTCAGCATATGTTTCTGAATACTAGGAAGTGCGTTCAAGGATTTGGGGCCACATCATTAGCACTCACAGAGGGATACACAGAGGTGAAATATCACCTCATGATGATTAACACTTACAGACATGCAATATCACCTCATGATGAGCTACAAGTGAACTTAGAGCCCAGTGCTTTCCAGATGAGAAAGCAGATATTCTGGTGACCATCTGTGTGGCTATGTGCGTTTACAATAACTTTTAAATGGCCTCTGTTTTTGTTGCCTTCCTTCTACAAACCAGACTGGAATGCACAGAGGAAAGTTTCGAAAGGCATTAAACCTTAAGTCAGTATTAAACTTCGAAGTGGTTTGTCAATATCCAATTTTCAGACATAATAGGACATGGAAACTTGGCAAGGGATGCTGCTCATCCTGGGCAAAGGCCAGCCCTTTCCAGCCTCAGAGACTAACCGGATCTTCATTGGTTGTAGAGTTAGCTGTGACTGGTAGTTTGTGAACACAAGACTATACCTGTCAGTGAGTTCTTACCAGCAGACCACCCATGGTTCAGTTCTATCCAAGCAAACTTTGATCCAGTAAGGGCCTCTGTGGAGGCTGATAAGCGACCTCCTGACTTCTACTTCTTTGGTCAAATTGGGTATAAGAGGAAAAGGAGAGCTAATCTGAGTACCAATGCTGTACTGGGCAGCCAGGACGGACTCCTAGTGAGTTTCCTGAGACCAAGCTCTTGTGTCTGCTTGTATCTCCTAGTGTAGCAATGGGGGGAGGGGGTGGGAATGCGATAGGGAAATTTCTACAGCACACAGGGATTAGGATAAAGTGACCAGAGCACAGCCCATGTTGCCAGGCATCCTGAGGAGAGAGCCAGGAATAAGGAAGCAATAAGATTGGAACAAGAATGAAATATCTGGGGGCTGAAGAGATGGATCAGCAGTTTAGAGCCCTGGTTGCTCTTCTAGAGGACCTGGGTTAGATTCCCAGGCACCCACGTGGTGCACAAACATGTGCAGGCAAAAGAGCCGTACACATAAAGTAAAAATAAATGAATAAAATTGAAAACAAAATCCCTACAAAGTAACCCACCGAAGAAAGCTATCAAACTCCCAACATCTTTTGTAGAATTTACTGGCCACCTCCTCAGGACCTAGCGAAGAGCAGATTTTAATCCTTTGTGACCTTCTCTGGGGGAACAGGAAGGGGATCTAGGGTCAGGGGAAATAAGAGGAAGCCGTTGTTTATGGAAGGACTCTTAACTCTGGAAGAGTAAGAATACAGTCATACATACTGCATGGTGTACACACACAAAGTATTAAACTTTATCAACAGCTGGGTACATAGATTTGGAATTGGACCCAAATTTTTAATTTTTGTTTTGGTGTACTTATTGATCTATTTTCCTATGGGGTTCCTTCCTAGGTCTTGCGTGACTCTTAATCCTTTTAAATGAATCCAGGGAAAAAACCAAAAGAAGGCTTGTCAAGGGCCCTCAGTGGACAGTGAAGCAGAAGGCAAATCCATCCTGAAGAATTCTCTTTGACCAGACAAACGGGGGCGTGACCTGCCACAGAGGCCAGGAACTCCTGAAAAGAAAACTTCAGAAGTCTGTGAGATGATGAGAGAGGATGGGCTGCCTGGCCTAGAGAATGGTAGGGTTTGCAGAAGCTGGGATAAGAGAGAAGCATGGAGTGAGGCGGGGGGGGGGGGGGGGGGGGGGGGGGGGGGAGGGGGGGGGGGGGCGTGTCAAGGCCACGAAGGGTTATTCTGAGCTGAGAGAACCCAAAGCCCAGCGAGGGGTTGTCGGGGTGGGCATCAGACCCAGGCAATCGCACAGGACCTAGCTGTCAGTCTGACAGTGGCCCAGAGACCTGGGGGGCGGGAAGGGAGGAAAAGAGAGAGGGACTGTGGAGAAGGGGCGTCCCCTCTGTCGCTCCCGCCCTCTCCAGTGTATCGGGCGGTGCCTAGTCCCCTTTTTTTTTTCGGTCCCACCCCTTGGGCCTCTCTAGTCCGGACCCTGCGCCTCTTGCTCTGGCACTCCTACGTGGATTCCCTGGTTGGTCCGGCCTGGGCCATTGACGTCACCACCAAGTTTGCTGTCCTTCGCGTCCCACGTGTGGCGGTAGCGGCCAAGGAGGCTGCGGGGAGCGCCTAGGAGAACAGTGGCAGCCGACGCTGGCAGGTCCCTCGAAGCGGGGGCACTCCAGGCGGCTCCCAGCAGGGACCCCAGAGGGGTGGGTAGACTTCCGGAGCGTCCAAGAGGCCAGAAGGCTCGAGTCCCGCTCCGGCCGAGAGAATAAGGGGGACCTTGCTCCGTGCTGAGACGATCTGAGCCCAGACTCAGGGTGCGCTCCCGGGCGAGCTGGGAGAGCAGAACAGCCAGCGGCTGGGGAAACGGCCACTCGCCTTGTCCGGAGCGCACACAGCTCTTTGGCCTGGAGTCCCGGGTCCCCTCCACGGGAACCGAGCTAAGGACGCACGGTCGCTGAGTCGAGTTCTGCCCGGAGTGGCCGCTCTGCTGAGCCACGCACCTTCGCCACAGCCGCCGCAGAGACTCCCTTGTCCGGCGACTCTTGGGGACCCAGAGCGCCTAGCTCTGCCCAGCTAGGCTCTGGACTCGGGCGCGTCTCAGACTCGAGACCATGGTTTCTTAAGCACGGTCCCGCACCCCTTCCCGCCCCGTCGACCGGAGCCCAGGACCCCGAGAAAGGCTCGGTCCCAGCTCCAGCTCCGGCTCCTGCCGCCGCCCCGCGGGGCAGCTCTCCGGCATTCGCGGGAGCTCGGGCGATGTGGCCACGGGCCGGCCGCGGGGATGGCAGGGCTGCCAGCGCAGTCTCGGCCTAGCATGGCCCGCGCGCCGTCCCACGTCGCCTCCGGCTAGGATGGCCCCATCGGGCTCCTCCGGCGCCCAGCCCAGCCCGGCGGAGCCACTGTCGCGCAGCATCTTCAGGAAGTTCTTGCTGATGCTCTGCTCGCTACTCACGTCCCTCTACGTCTTCTACTGCCTGGCCGAGCGCTGCCAGCCCGGGGCAGGCCCCGTCGCGGGGGTCCCGGGGCGCGGGGTCCCTGCAGGACCCAGGGAACTGGCGGCGTGGCCCGCGGGGGCGCCAAGGAAACGGCTCCTGCAGCTGCGGCAGCGGCGGAGGCGCGGGCGGCCCGGGCCAGGCGACAACGGCGAACAGGACGAGCAGAGACCCCGGCTGGCCGCGGCTCCGGGAGGTTCTGGCGCGGGAAGCAGCGTGGCGGAGGCCCAGTCAGGGACCTTGGCTCTACTTCTGGACGAGGGCAGCAAGCAGCTGCCGCAGGCCATCATCATCGGGGTGAAGAAGGGCGGCACGCGGGCGCTGCTGGAGTTCCTGCGCGTGCACCCCGACGTGCGCGCCGTGGGCGCCGAGCCCCACTTCTTTGACCGCAGCTACCACAAGGGCCTCGCCTGGTACCGGTGAGCGCGGGGACCCCCGGGGGTACTTCTGAGCTCAGGCTGCGCAGAGTGGGGAGTCTTGGAAGAGATGGCAAAGGGGAAGCAGTAGCTGTCCCAACTTGGGCTTTCATTCTTTACTTTTCCCTTGGGGAGGGACAGATTGGGAGAGGAAGGGGGGGTTGCCTTAATTTTAATCCTTAGGATTCTCCCCTCCAACAGCCTACACTTTAAAATCGTCCTTGAATTTAGATAAAGAAAAAGAAAGATGGGGGTGAGTTTCCTTTTAAGTTAGAAACCTGTTCGTCATTACTGGGTTATCTCACCAAAGAAAATCTGTTTCTATTTCTTTATCTATGGGGTAATTCCCTGTGGTTAATGGTCTTTGCTCCAGTATTTATTTGCCTTGACCCTTTGCCAGATAGTTGTCCAAGGTGGTAAGTCATATAGAGACTTAGTAAAAGTGTCAAGTGCAGGGAGGGTCCTTGTACTTTGGATAATCTATGTCTTGGCAAGTGCCAGCAAACACTCCATGGGTTTTAAAGAACACTTCCTTGGTAATACCGTTGCCTGAAAGAAATTTTTCTTAAGATTGCCAAACAATTATCTTTACAAATAAGATAGCTAATTTTTTTAAAAGGGAAAAAAAGAATCATAAAAAAAATGTGTCGGATGAATTTAAGGAGTAAATCTCATTTACTGGTTAGGCTTATTTGCCAGTGTCAAACTCAGATCACCTATAATATTAGGGCTAGCCAAACTCTAATAAACCCCAGTGTGGCCTGGATTTGGTTTGTGGTAAAAATATTGATTTTTCTTCCCTCTCCTCCAAGTTCAAGGACAAAAATCATATGGTTAGAATTTTCTCATTTTATAAAGTTCAGCCTGTTCATAAAATATCCATTCTCATTATAACTGAAACAATATTAGAAAAGTTATGACACAGTTGAGATACACCGAAGGAACCATTCATAAAATAGAGACGGACATGATGTGACGAGTTTATTCACTTGAAGGGTCAAGAACATGTTCAGATTGGTTTCAGGAGCTGAATTTATAGTTTAGTCCTAAAAAAATCAAATTCAAACATTAAATGCTTCTGAAAACAGTAACTTTCCATTCATTGGAAAGAAAAACAATCAACCTTCCCCTGATACAGAATATATATCATTTAAAGTCATCAGCCACTTAAACATACTCTTTCCCTCCCCGTGTTTCTGTCATTTATGTTGTACCCTCTGGGAAGCTCTTATGAAATGACCGGTTGAATATGGACAACAGGTCCTTCTTCTGAACACAAAGGCCGTTCTGTGCTATTCCTCAAGGACACAAAAAAAGAAGTGATTAAAGACCCCTAAAACTCTTATCTAGAGCCACTCACATTGAATTTGGCCTCATACGGTGCTGGGAGGAACTCAGTTCAAGCCATCAGTCTGAAACATCTAGGCCAGCCCTGGCCTCTGAGGTACTATTAAACACAGTGAAACATTTAGTGTTAGTCCCCATAATTTTTGTTTTGCCCTACAAACTTTATTTCCACAAGGTAGGATTGTTTTTTTCTTATACCAGCAACATATATTTGAGGACACAGTGTATCTACAGACCTGGATTTGATTTTCTGTTGAACTTTCTGAAATCATGTAAAAAGCAGAGAGGTTTCAGGGTAACTAGAAACACAACTACTTTGGGAAAAAAAAAGGCAGGGGGAAAAAAAAAGAAAAAGTCATAAACTTTGAGGCTGCCCTGTCCTTTGCTATGAAGGAAATCTCCTTGGGTTGTTTACCCAGTAGAGGAGTTCTATAAAGCAATTTATGGTCGTTACAAAAATAACTGCACAGTAGACTTCATGGTTTGGTGAATTTAATTTTCCAAGTGTCAGAACAATGTCTTTGTTTTAACATTCACAGTGAGTGGTTTTTTCTTTTTTTATTGAATGTGTAAATTTAAGGTCACTGAATTATATGAAAAACTCATTTTTAAAAAAGCCCAAACTGTGGCGTCTGGATTATGGGATTATTTAATGAAAATTTCTCCACAGTTCTTTTTCATCTTGACTCTGAACTTGGAGTTTGATGTTTGTGAGAAAGACTGATGATTTAATTCTCTACATAAGAAAACCCCACACAAATTGCCTTGAAGTTACTATGCATTTTGGCTACTTATATTTACCTAATATTCAGAACAAGAATCTGGTTAGGCTCTCCTAAATTGCCCCAAGTTTTCAATATAGAATTTCTACCACACACTTAAGACCACACACACACACACACACACACACACACACACACACAGAGAGAGAGAGAGAGAGAGAGAGAGAGAGAGAGAGAGAGGAACAAAAAACAAACTTTTCATTTGCACCCTGAAGAAAATTAGGCTAGAGAAAAATAAAAGTAATATTCTTAGATGCTTATTGACATGGAGGAATCAAAACATGTCTAGTTGTGGCTTCTTTCTTTCTTTCTTTCTTTCTTTCTTTCTTTCTTTCTTTCTTTCT
>CAJQZJ010032004.1:5269532-5307193 GCA_907164525.1 Lophiomys imhausi | reverse complement strand
GTGTGTGTGTGTGTGTGTGTGTGTGTGTGTGTGTGTGTGTGTGTGTGATGTACATGCATATGTATGTAGAAGCAGATATACAATAGATGGGGAAGAGATGTGATTAGTATGAGGAACTTCATTAAATGGTTGGGCAACTTGTAAGACATGCTGGGTATAGAAGACGCATCAAATACCCTGGAACTGAAATACCTTTAGTCTGCACTTACTTATGTATGCATTCCCTTATGATCTGAGGGGTATAGTATGCTGATACACTTTGTGTTTGAATGCAAAGACAATATCTGGGTGGAAATCTCCCACAGCACTGTATCTCCTGCCCCACCCTCCTTAAGAGAAAACACTCTGACCCAAATATCTGTCTCATATAAATAAACTGGTTGATTGGCCAGAGAAGAATTAAGTGCCAAGTCTGTATTTTAGAGGGGTCATGGGAATAAAGTAAGTCTGTGCAATTAATGACAACAGGGGCTAACCTTACACATACCAGATGTTCACATCAAGAAGAATGTTGGTCACAAAGCAAACAAGCATCCTTGATATAAACAACCATAAGAAGTTATCATCTCTCTGTGGGACACATTTGAACAACTATAAATTGTAATCACATCAGTCCCATTGCTGGGTTAAGGCAGGAACTCTAGATACTTAGCTTTTTTCCTGGGGGAGGGGAAAGACCTCCCCCTCCACCTAAAAGAGATATGGGCCACAAAGAGAGCTAGTTTTGCCAGGCACAGTGACCTACCTTGTAACCCCAGAATATGGAGGCTGAATGAGGAAGAGTGCAAGTGAAGCTAGTGAGGCACTACATAAAACCAGAAACCACCAAAAAACACCCGCTAACAAACAAACAAACAAAAAACAAAACAAAACATCTAGTGCAGTTTCTTTGTCTGTGTTTCCCAACACTATTAAGCTCTGAACATCTGGGAATTTTGTTATCCTTAAATAATGAGTTAAAGTTGCACAAGTAAAAGAAGTAAAGTTTTTAATCAGATGCGCCTTTTACATATTCACAAAGGACAGAAAAACACCACTTCTGCCCTCTATCTTGATCAGATGCTTAACACTTCAGAATGTGTGTTAATTTGATCTCTGTGGGGTACACGAATACAATTAATAAACAAATGTTGTGACTCCGGTGCTTGGTTCTTCTAATTCCTGCTTCCAATGATACAAGCCTTAAATAGTGGCCATTTCTCAAGCACCTGAACAATAACAAGTCACTTGAGTTCGGTACTTCAGAGTACAGTTTTAGCTGGTCTCAGGAATTGTCAGGCGATGGCAGGTGTGTGGTAGGAAAGGGGGGAGCGTTTATTAATAATGCAGTTAAGTACTTGCCATTAGGAATGCAAGACAGTCTTTGAAAGGAAATAAACAAAATTCCTTCTTGCTTGAGAGCCACCTACATTGAGTGTGTTATATAGTGCCACCTAGTGGGAAAACAGTCAGTAAACCTCTCTGCCAGAACTCTGAAACTCATGATCAGGTTATGTTTGTAGTCTTCTTAAAGAGAAGAGAAAAGAAAAAGAAAAGAAAAAAGAACTAATAATGAACTATATACCATTTATATAACAGGTACCCTCCACCTAGCCCAGCGGCTGCACTTTGTCTCTTTTAGGTAGAGGCAGTTCTCCTCTTTTCGGCAGGCAGTTTATTCTTTGGAGAGAAATAAAAGAGACTTGACTTGACAATAAACTTGAAAAGCAAGATACAAATGATTAGAGGATTTATATTAGAAATGTGCATGAGGAAGGAATGCCATATGCCCCAGATTACTTTTGTTAGTGTGTTTTGCCTCTGTTTCTGAAAGCTGGCTTCAGATGAAAATGCTTCCAGATGACTTCATTGCAGGCCTGTTCCTTCCCCTGTGCAGGGCAGGCTCTGGAGGAGGGCCTTGTGGTTAATGGAACAGGAGGCATACAGAAGCCAGCTTAACCCTTAAAGCACCTGCCTTGTGCCCACCCAATGCAGGACAATTTATGGGACACAGCAAATGTCAATTAGAGATATATTTCTGCACCTAAGGACAGGTGGGGTCAAGTTAATGTGGTGGAGATAGGGAGAATAGGAACATTGTTACAGTGGAAAGGGGGAATAGGAACATTGTTACAGTGGAAAGGGGGGAATAGGAACATTGTTACAGTGGAAAGGGGGAATGGGAACATTGTTACAGTGGAAAGGGGGAATAGGAACATTGTTACAATGGAAAGGGGGAATAGGAATATTGCTACAGTGGACAGGGGGGAATAGGAATATTGTTACAGTGGAAAAGGGGAATAGGAATATTGCTACAGTGGACAGGGGGGAATAGGAACATTGTTACAGTGGAAAGGGGGAATAGGAACATTGTTACAGTGGAAAGGGGGGAATAGGAACATTGTTACAGTGGAAAGGGGGGAATAGGAACATTGTTACAGTGGAAAGGGGGAATGAATAGGAACTTTGAAGTGAAAAACTGGCAGAAATTTAACCAAGAACCCAGTGACTGAGGTCAACATGCCCTTTGGCTGAGATCTTCTCCGTTGTCCTGATATTATTCATTGAATATTACTTTCTTTCATCTGTGGAGTATTTTTCCCTATGTGTAAGTATGACAGTCCTAAGGAAATCCAAACTGAGTGGCACTTTACAACACACTGGTGCAGTACTCTTCAAAAACATCAACATGCCCTAAAACTTAGTAAGATTCACAAATTCCTCCACACGGAGGAGACAACAGTGACTCGTCACTAATAATCAAATAAATTTGAGAGGGGAATATTTTCTTGATTGGTACCCAGGACAAAAAATCAAGTGTTTTTGGAACAAATTAGGCAAGTGTGAATGATGTGCAGTTGAGTGAATGGCATTGTGTGGTAGCCTCCTTGTATCTGTGGTTTCACAGTCTGAAAACATTAGTGGAGAATTCCAGAAACAAACAATTCATGGGCTTTATGTTTTATGCCTTTCCAGATTGCAGGATGAAACCTCATGCTGCCTCACTCAGCATGTGTGTCACCTGTGTCCAATGTATCCACATCATATAACCTCATGCTGCCTCACTCAGCATGTGTGTCACCTGTGTCCAATGTATCCACATCATATATAACACCTATCTGTACCCACTTAGCTGCCATCTCCTTTCTCACCTCCACACTCCCAGTATTCCTGTGCTTCTAAGCACAATTCTTATTTTACTTAGAAACGAGACAAACAAAGCATAGGGATTTGTGTGCTGGCAAGGTGGACATGAAGACAAAAAGGAACAAAGTGCTTCCCTTAAGTAAGAAGTCCAAATCTAAGTTTAAGAGAGAGAGAGAGAGAGAGAGAGAGAGAGAGAGAGAGAGATTCGTATTGAATGCTGAGCTGCTGAGGTCTGCAGAAGTTTGAAGGAAAGAGAAATCTGTACAAGTTTTGCTAGCCTTGCCCCCCAAATGCAGAGGCATATAGCCATATCAGAGAAGGGCTTAGTGGAGAGGCAAAAGCCATTATGTTTGTGTGTGAGGACATATAGATGGTTTGCATTTGGTGCTGCGCTATGCCAGGCACTCTCCGGGGTTCTTAGAAGAACTCCAGAGTGACTAGAGGGAGAGGTATGTTCTCGTGTTCATGTATTTTGTTTCTTGTTTAGAGCTAGACTCTCTGCATGCAGCCCAGGCTGGCTGTCTCGGCCTCCCAAGTACTGGGATTATAGGCATGTGCTGCTACACCCAGCCTTGTTGACTGAGATGGATCTCTTGGTTTTCATCAGTGTGTCATACTTAGCCTCTACCTGTATAATGATATGCACCCCCCACCGGGGGAAGGGGAGTAAAGTTTATATACTGAGAATTCTTTGTGCTATTCTGTGTGATTTAAATAGCTATCATTATCCTAAAACCCCAAATGAAGGCAACAAAGAAATCCAGAAGAGTTTAGGGAACAGAGAAAGCAACTTGGGCTTAAGTGCTCTGGCCACATTCTGCGTGTCCCAAGATCCTTCACTTTGGAGGCCCCATGTGGGCTGTTGCTTCCCTTCCTTGCAGCACCTGTTCCTTCCAGGCAGCCTCGCCTCAGCTTGTCTCACAATAATGCTGCCTTGTGACTCACCCACAGAGACAGTGTCCTCTCCCCTCTTTTGCTTCTAGATGGCTGGCAAGTACAAAATGAAGAGGGGATGAAAGGTCACCACCCCTGAAAATCCCTCTGGAGATGGGACTTGAGGAACAGAAAGAGTCAAAATAGGAATCAGACAAATGAGACACATGGCTTTTTAAAAACAATTTTTAAAAGATTTATTTTTTTAAATGTTTATTACTTCAAGTTACATCTCCATCACAGTGCCCTCTTTTCACCCCTCCCAGTTCCACCCTCCCTCCCTCTACCCCCTATCCCTTCTATCCTACTCCTTCGGAGTGGAGTGTCCCTACATATCAGTCCTCCATCCCAGTTCAGCAGTCATATGAGGGCTAAGAACTTCCTCATATACTGGGGGCCTACATGGCAGCACCACTAGGGCAAAGTGTCTCATTAACAGGTAATAACGTCTATGTTCCTGTTCCTTCTGGTGCACTGGTTGTAGTATAGTTATCCTGTACTCTATGGCTAAAATCTGATTATAAGTGAATAGACATGTATGGGTATTTTGCCAGAGTGTAAGGGTGCGTGCCTTGTGCACACCTGGTGACTGCAGAAGTCAGAAGAGGGTGTCAGATCCCCTGGAACTGGAATTACAGGTGATTGCAAATCATCATGTGGGTGCTGGGAACCAAACCCAGTTTCTCTGCAAGAGCAACAAGTGCTGATCCATCTCTCCAGATCCCCAAGTTTTTAATTTTTAACTACAAACATAGGAGAATAGGTCTCTGGGCTGGGGCCCCTGGATATGGGGTATAGGTGGTGGCTGGGTTGACAACATGGCTTGTATTGTCCAGGCCAGTCTACACAGATCACCCACTAAGTGAGCTCAATATCTCTGCTATAGTGTAGACACTTCCTTACTACATTCTAGTTCGGAAGAGGTGGAGAGGAAGTCTCATTGCAGAGCGCAGGAGAACCAAGGATGGAGCATCTTATAGCTGAGTGGCTTATCATACTTGAGTCCCCTTCTTCAGTGGCAGCATCATCAGACTGAAACCCTTGTCTAGGTGACATGCTGCCGTTTTTTGTGCTTCTGTTTTTAACCACACAGTTGTGTATCTGGGCTTCTCATTTAATGGAGTGATGAAAAATCTCCCTCCAAACATTTCCCCTCCGATATTTATAACAACTGTAAAAATAGCTTTACCACATTACATCTTGTGACTTTAAGCAGAACAACACCAGCTCATTCAAGAGCCCTCAAAAAGCCAACAGCATTTCCTTTCCATGGTTGATTGGCCTGTCTTTGGTGAACTTGTTTTAGGCATTTCTTGTGCAAAACATGGGCTGTGGATGCTTGTGCAAATAAAATTAATTTTGTGCCTTAATACCATTCTCTACTTTTGGCATTCTTTTCCATTTCAGTGGGGGTGGGGTGGGGGGAATGTGACTTTTAAAACTAATTTTATTTTTTGACAAAACAGCAATCAAAAGCATGTGAACTTTGAAATGTGTATTTGACAAAACCTACCACTTCAGGTGTAAAGTGGCTGAAGCCAATTGTGTTGAGCCCTCACTGTGTGCTGAATGAGATGAAAGACAGGTGGTCTGAATGGTCTTAGTAGGGTCAAAATTTTACGCAGATCTTAACATTTCCTGCATTCAACATAAAAGAAAACACAGGTTTGGAAAAGGAAAGTAACTTTCCCAAAATGATAGGTTGGTGTGACTCCAAGTTGACCCATAGCTAGTCTTCCAGTGCACTGCACTTCCTGGGCATTCTGGGATGGTTTCTGACAGAGTTGTCTATATGTAGCTCCTGTCTAACTGTCCAACGATCAGGGTCCCAAAGGTGAGTACTACTGAAAGCAGCCAATGTGGTAGAGTGACTTGAACCTATTTGATTCTGATCAGGGGCCAGTAATTAGAAAATTAGGCAGCACATCAGAATCTAGCTGAAAAAAAAATAAGTTTGAATTAATGTCGTTGTTAGCTTATTGAAATGACTAAAGCCATCTCTGGCCTAGCATTGCACTAATCCTATTGAGCATATTAATAATACTGAACTAGCCAATGGGCTTTTTCCATATCCATTAAAAATAACAGTAATCACTAAACAATCTCTTGAGTGAGCCAAGTGAGGTGCTTCTGAGAGCCAACACACTGCCTGGAATACAATGGGAAGGGTGTTTGCACTCTGACAATAG
Organism: Lophiomys imhausi; assembly: GCA_907164525.1. NCBI lineage: Eukaryota > Metazoa > Chordata > Mammalia > Rodentia > Muridae > Lophiomys > Lophiomys imhausi. The sequence goes on along the minus strand of CAJQZJ010032004.1, from coordinate 5,300,945 downwards.
GGCCAAGGTGGGGTGGTAGGTGGTGCCCAGTGTCTGAGGTCACCGGGTGGCCCCGAGGACCCCTTTGGAATGTAAGGAGTCCCACCAGACCTTCTTCCTGTATGCTGTAAATCTCTACCGAAGTGCCCGTCTCACTCACCTTTGGATCAACACATTTCCTTTTATTACTAAGATGCGTAGATACTCCAAGTCAGAGCACATCCCTCTGTTAACTCAGCACTGCTCCATTGCCATTATTGTAGTCCTGTCTCTTGGTCATAATAAATCCAGAGCCTGTCTGCAGTGTCCAGGCCACAGCCACGCACGCCTTAGCCACGCACAACTGCGTCCTCTAAGTTACCTATGTTTAATTTGGGTGTACGCACAACAATGACAGAAACTCTGCTGGACTGGGGCCAGATGCATTATAACCTTCTGTTGTCCCAGAACTCATTAATAAAAGCCTCAATTCGAGTTGAATCTGGTCTCTCTTCATCTGTCTGTTTTTAGACGCTTTCCCCAGCATTTTTGATGCATGTTGGTTTGTGGACTCCTCTAGCCTGCCTGGCCCTTAGATCCTTGTAACTAATTTGTGTTTTATGGTGTTGCCTGCTTGTAAAAGATTAGTGGGAGAAACCGGAGTCCAGACCGGAAAGGCTTCGTTTTTTTTGTTTGTTTTTTTTTTTCCCCCTCTTGAGGGTTCAGAATAGGAAGCAATCAATCAAATTATGGGAATAAAATTCTTTTGCCATTTTCAGTGTCCTTACTTGGATTAGATTTCTTTTCTCACTAAGAAATATCAAAGTTGCCAGGGTGGGTTGAATGACAAAGTCAAAAGTGATGTATTTATTATTGTCATAAATCCTTTTAGATTCTAAGTAAGCTAAGGTATTTAATGAAGAGATCTTGATTAAAGAGCAACTAGTTCATAGAGAGACATCTTCCAGTGTTACCTTGCTTAACTGAAGTCATGTTTGCCCTGATTTCATGTTTTGAAAAGTTTTGGGTGAGGGAGGGAAATGGTCCTCCAATGATTTTATGTCACAAACAATAACTTTAAGTAGACAGAAACTTATTATTTCTTTTTCAAAAATTTCTTGATGAGCTATAATTATTTTTGTAGTTTCTTTCATCATCAAATGTGGGTTTGCTTTTTTATTTTCTTCTTTCTTTTTTTTTTTTAAGAAATAAAGTTGGTTTGTTTTTGTTTCTAATGGGGCCTTGCTCTTTCTTCTTAGTGTAGGAGGCCTTGGAATTGCAACAGTATCTGTTTAAAAGGCTTTTCCTGAAGCCAGAGGTTCCCTTAACATGCCCTGCCAGGGTTTAATGATGGAAAGAAAACAAATTGGATCTGTTTTATATTTGTACCGGGGAGGTCATAGGGACCTAATGCTTGCGATGAAAATTCTTAGGATTTTCAGGTGTGTTTGCCCCATGGCAAAGAGTGTCAGTAACAAAGCAAGTGTGGGAGAAATTATTTGTCTGTTTCTGCTGACCTTGGTATGTAGAGAAGCAGGCTCATTATTTCCATGTCCTTTGACATGTCAGAAGAACATGGGATGCCTGAGGATGCTGGGTGGGAATGTATCCAATGGAAATCCACAGGTAAACTGAATTGAATCAGCATGTGCACAGCAACTCAGTTTGAGGAGGCTGATCTGCTTCATCGTAGACTTATCTGTGTTGAGGACTGCAGGTAGATAAAGGAAAGATGGTGGGTGACATGGTACATGTCTCTTAGGACACTAGTGTGTGATAAAGCCAACCCTTTAAAAATGGAGATATATCCCTATAATGGAGTGTGTAGTGTAAGTTAGAGTGGATCCCACATGTCAGGAAGAGCAGCATCACTTAGACAAACTTCATTTTTGTCATTTTCTACATAAGGCAGTGCATGCAAAAGTTTTGGGTGTAAAATATGTTTGTTACAGTGCATGGTGACTTGGTAAATATCAGCTAGTATAAAGGGAAGCGGAATTGAAGAGAGACAGGTAAGAGTACCCAGGCCCTGGAAATCTGTACACTATTTTATAATAATAAAACAAATAATGACTTACCCCACCAGGTCAAGACTCGGAAGTTTAGTTTGTTTGTTTGTTTAAACTGGGAAAGGCCAGAAAACTCACACTTCAGGCCTTATGGACCTTGCAGTGTGGCCCCTGGATGCCGAGCCCTATTACTTTAGCAGACACAGTCAAGCGGACACTGCTTGTAGCTTGCAGATTTCAGGGTTACGGAAAACTCTGGATATAGCCGTGGCTCCTCCTTTTCCCTTTACCTCTTGTTACTCTCAGATGACCACCTGCCAGGGACATTTGGGGACCATGTGACTGGATGCACAGTGCAGGCCTTTAAGCTCCATCCCAATCCCAGTCAAAAGCCACAGCACCCCTGTTGCGGCGGCAGCAGTTGGTTTAGCCTCCTCTGCTTCAGAACAGCATGGTAGTAGTCCAGGGGAACTTGAAACATGCAGAATGGCTCCAGATGAAGCCATTTTGCAGAAATGCAATTATTGGCCCTACTGCAAACATTCTGCCTTGGGAGGGACACACAAATACCAAAGTAGCTGTCACCCATTCCTTTATTTTTAAAGCTTGGTCATCCATTTTGATGTTTCCTAGACTTTGAACTTGAGTGTGTTTCGTTTACAACTTTTCGCTGGTCACACCCCCTTCTTCCTTTCCCTCTTTTGGATATTTGGGCATCAGTAAGTGGGGACACCATGAAGGAAGTCTGGTTTATTATTAGCAGACCTGTGACTGAGCAACAATCTCCCAGTGAGGGTGAGTTTGCCACTCTGTGTGGGTGAAAAGGCATCAAATTGGAAATGAAGGCTGGGTTAAGATTTTTTCAGGGTTCAGCAGGTGGTATCTTTAAAGAGTGAGGGTTTTATTTTGTGCCAGCACTATCTAACAAGAAAGTAGACATGTAATCTAAATATTCCCAACACAAAGGAATGGGAACCCTTAGGGATATGGAAATACTAATTATATTGTTTGGTTAGTATAAGTGGTATAATGTATTGGATTATCACATTATGTTTTATAAATAGGCACTATTGCTGCATCATTAAAATAAATTTTAAAACAATGTAATGGAAACTATCTCTCTCTGCCCCTGCAAGTTAAACCTTCTGTCTAGTGTTTTAAATGGCATGGATAAGGAGGTGAAAAGAATTTTAACAAGATTATAATTAAAAGCAATATGTGTACCATATAATGAAGTATGTAATCACAATAAAGCCGACTAATAAGCTAGCTTGCATGCATTTCACACTGACACGAATCTCAATTCTTTTTGGCTTTCCTTTAAAAGGCCCATAACCCCAGGAAACTGGCAGCCATCGGGGTAGGATCCCTTGAAAGAAAACTGACAGGCTGTTAGAGGTCTGGCTTTGCATACTGCCTCTGGTTTGACTTTGGAAACCCAGTCCTTCATATGTGACATGTAGATTTATAGTCACTTTGATGACTGTTGAGAATGGTGAAGGACGGATGATGGGCTAAAGTAATCCAGCTGGTAAGGCTAGGGGGAGGAATTAGTTAGCTTTTTCTGTAGGGATTATAACCCTGTGAGGAATGCTATTGGTGATGAAGGGAGGGACAGAAACTGGAGAGTATTTGAGCATTTTCAATGACACGACATGGGGGCCAGCCCCCAAACCCTGCCCAACTGCAGCCCATGGAGATCGGGCAAGCTGAGTGGGCAGGGCGAGCCCGTATTTGAGCATTTTATCTCCAGTATGTTGTAGTTAGTAGTAATGACAATGGTGGGAGTGAATGCAGGAGGAGGACGAATACATATCCAAAAGAGCTAACTGTATTTAGACAAGGGAGCTGAAAGTGCTGCTGCTAGCTGCCAGGGTGTATGAGCCGGTGAGAGCAGGCAAGCATACACTGGGCTTGGCCTTGGTACAGTGGCTCTCAACCTTCCTAATGCTGTGACCTTTTAGTACAGTTCCTTGTGTTGGGGTGACCCCACCCATAAATTTATTTTCATTGCTACTTCATAACTGTAATTTTGCTACTGTTATGAATTGTAAATAGATGATATAGAGGGTGTATGATATGCAACCCTTGTGAAGGGGTAATTCGACCCCAAAAGGGCCACAACACATAGGTTGAGAACCACTGCCCTAGTAGGTCATGCCAATCATGAGCCCACTGAGTGTGGAACAGAACTCAGCAGTGGCTGGAAATAGTTCACTGCCTGATCTCATAACAATAGAGTCTTCAGTACATGTTGAGCATGCAAACATACTTAGAAGGGACTGTACAGGCGTCTATGATTTAATTTTGAATGACATTTGAAAAGCTGAGTTGATAGATGAGTTCCTTTAAACATTGAATAGAATAATAGTTAAATACGTCAATAAAATATCAGAATGTATATTTAGAACTGAGTCCACGAGTAGATGGATGTTTATTGTAAAATTTTCTAGAAACTGCTGTGCTTAGAGTTTTCCTGAAATGCTGGTGTGCAGTAAGGAAGGGATGGTCTCAAGTTCAGTGCTGTGGAAAGTTTGTCTAGACGGCTGAGAATGTTTGCTTTGTCAATTAAATAGTCTTTCATGACTGTGAGATCCCCGTGGGCTTGGTGATGTGCAGAAGTGTAAAGACAGCAAGGAGCTGATGAGTGGGGAGTCCGTCCGAGGAGGTAAGATCCTAGGGACTGAAGCACGCGTGCATCTGACCTTTGGTGCACTTCAGCCAACCAGTTCTCTTCATGATTGCCTTGTGGCCACTCAGGCTCGTCACTCACAGACGCAGACCTTCCTGAGATACACAGAGGGGTCATTTGTGTGGTTGGGATTTTGGGTTGTGCTCGTTGCCGTTTTTTTCTATTTATTCTCGTTATCCTACATTGATGTGGTTACTTACCATGGTGATTTTCATTAATGGCTTCTTTGTCAGGGGATTCCAGCTAGGTTTGGTTTTTGAAAAAGATGATGATGATGATGATGATGATGATGATGATGATGATGATGATGATTGTGTGTGTGTGTGTGTGTGTGTGTGTGTGTCTGTGTGTGTGTGTGTGTGTGTGTGTGTATAGGCTAGAAGAAGGTGCTGGGTCCCCTAGAGCTAGAGTTACAGGTAGTTAGAAGCCACCTGGCGTGAGTGCTGGGAACTGACCTTGGGTCTTCAGAATGAGCAGCAGGGACTCTCTGAGTCATTTTGTGTGTGTGTGTGTGTGTGTGTGTGTGTGTGTGTGTGTGTGTTCTTTGCATGGATGCAAATGGCATTCAGTGTTAACCGTACAGCAGGCATGGCATTCAGTATACTCATTCTGTTTTCTTGAACATTTTGGTCACAGGGTGGTGGCAACGCATCAGTCTGCTCTAAATTCCACATGTATGAAAAGCAAAGCTGACTTTGAACACTTGCCTGAAAGTCTCATGAACCAATGAAGAAATTTAACCTTACTGCCGCACCTCAATATTGGACTTTTAAATTGTTTCATCAATTAATTATGTGGGTTCTCAATTCTTCACTGTAAACATCAAGCCACAGGTGACATTCAGATATGATCCTGATACTTTCTTCTCTTCCCTGGATATTTGGTGTTGTTGAGAAAACACTAAAATGAATAATAAAAAAAAACTAAATAAAGATGAAATTAAATTTTAAATAATGCTCAAACATGAGAAGAAGCAAAATCCTCTTTGCTCAAACTGAAAGGGGTTTCTTCACTTCTCTAACACCCCAACAGGAGTATCATCAGCTTTTGTGTTACTCTCTACAGAGTAGTGAGAGAACTGTAACCATCTCACTGTGTGAGCACTGGCTCCACAGAACTGTGGGAGAGGGTACCACAGGTGAGGTGCACCCAGGGCCAGCATTGCATTTGCTCTGGCAGGGCAAAATGGCCAGCATTAAGGAAAGTGTGGTTTAAAAGCAGTGTCTGGGGCTAGAGAGACAGCTCAGCCATTAAGGTACTTGCTGTGGGAGCAGAAAGTATGAGAACTGAGTTTGGATCCCTAGAACCTACATAAATATTGAAGGAGCATGGTGGCCTTCTTCCAGTTGTAGCCTTTGGAGGCAGAGACAAAGGATCCCTAAAGCTAGTTGGCTAGGTAGACCAGCTGTATTGTGAGCTCAGCCTTGAACTAAGAGACTCCACCTCAATGAATAAGGTAGAAAACAACCAAGTAAGATTCTTGATGTCAGCCTCAGGCCAACATGCACACATATGCATGCACACCCTAGCACATATGTACATCCATACATGTGAGAGCATGCATGTCCACCCCCCCCCACACACACACATAGGAAAAAGAAAGCAGTTGCAGGTTCTTTTGGTTGTCAACTTTGGTATTTCCTGGATCTTCCCGAAGAGATGGATGGATCTTGCAGTTCACAGACAGAGAAGGCATGAACCTGTTCTCCACACCTCCCTAGCCCTGTTTCTCTTTGTGACTGAGGGTTTTAGTGGTTCCTCATGCCCTCCATTGACCGCCTTTTTCAGCTTGTGCATTATTTTGTTCCCTTGGTTTCCCTTCATGAAGAAGCATTTTAGGGGATGCATAGCAGTGTGGTTTTCCCAGAAATTCAAACCATCGACTGCCACAAGCAACTGGCTGGACCTCATGGCATGTGCAGCCTCTTACACACTTACCTACAACCAATCACAATCTGTGTGTGCACACCGAGGGTCGTACTCTGTAACAGCATTGGAAAGGTGTGACTCTCTCCAGTATTGATTCATCCAGGAGAGAAAATACAACATGGGAATCATTAATAAAGTACTGTGAGGAAGGAGAGAACAGTGCCCCACAGCTCCGAGAAGGCGACGCTGAAATGCTTAGACAGCACTGGGTGAGACATGCGTTTTCTATGTGTACGGTTTAATTGTTTATCAGACTGCATCAGTGGTAGGTTGTGCTTTGGGTCTAATATTGTAAGCACAGCAATAAAACAGCAAAGAGGGTCTACAGGATGTGAAAGCATAAAGCATTTGCTGCCAAGGCTGACATATGTTCAGTTCTCAGGCTCCCCGTGGTGGAAGGAGAGAACTGAGTTCCACAAATTGTCCTCTGACTTCCACACGTGTGCCATGGTCTGCGCGCGCGCGCACACACACACACACACACACACACACACACACACACACACACACTAAATGCAATGTAAATTTTTTCAAACAGCAAAGAAACATGAGTTCCTGAAGGCACTTTTCCAAGTTTGCTGACTCAGACACATACCGCCATGGGCTTACTACCATGATACATGAGCCAGGTTTCAAAGCTTTGGACAAATCATCACCCTTCAAAGTAGGAAATTCAAAAGCATAAATTAACAGCTGGATATTTAAGCAACTTCAGCGTACTGATGCCGAACATCTGACTTTTATATAGAATTATCAGAATTCCAGGGACAGACCAACTCTGCTCTGGAAGTTCGGTAAAGCCATTTTCTTAGCATAGGGAAGCACCATTTTCTCTCCCCAAGTCTCCAGAAGTCTGAACTGTTGAACTTGGATTTGAGTGATGATGTCTCATGCTTTTCCAGGGTAGTTTCTCTTCTCTAATCTCCATCAGGGAGAAAAGGAAGTGGTTAGTTGGACAAACTCTTTCCCAGGGAAGCCCTTTTATATTTGTTTGTTTAAGTCAAGGTAGTTTTCAAACGAGGAAGGCTTTGTGCTTTTCTCAGGTAACACTCTGAGAAAATGGGTGAGGCTGTGGGCTGCATTTTATTGGCAGAGAAATGCCCAGATAGCAGTTCAAGAAAATAGGTGTCTCCCTAACCAGAAGCAAGCATATACTGTTAAACTGCTTAACAGTATATGCTCACAAAATTAAAAAAAGAAAAAAGAAAGAAACCACAGAAAGGGGAGATGGTTCATGTCCTTGCAGATTTTTGAACTATAACTACAGTGAAATGTAAAGTGCATTAAAATTTTTGCTATAAATTAGAAACACATCCACTCAGAATGTGTGGCTGACTGTATTTTTATAATACTCAATTCCTATTGGAAAATGATGGAGTTTGCACTAAGGCTTGGCCCTCTGGGAATGGAACTTATTAATTCATAAAAGCCTTATTATTAAGAAAAAAGGCACACTATCATTAAACTCCATTATTAGGATTAAAAATGACCTCAGGGTCGTTTAGCCCAGTTCTTATCAACGTGTTCTTATCAATGTCTGAAAAAAACATTTTTGGAGCTATTACAGTCATCAAACAACGTATTTTAAGTATTTGTTTATCTATTGCATGTGTGTGAGCATTTTGCCTGCATGTCTGTCTGTATACCACAAGTGCTGACTGTCCGCATAGGGCAGAAGAGGGCGTTGGATCCCTTGGGACTGGAATTGTGAGCCACCTTGTGGGTGCTGGGAGCTGAACTCAGGAGCTCTGCAGAACAGTGATCATTCTCCACTGCTGATGCCTCGGGATAATATTCTAAGGTCCATCCTTATGCTAACATAGCACAATTTGCCTGCAGAGTAATCTCCTTTATTACTGTACAGTTCCTTTCCTCTTTTCATGAAACAGATTGTTGTCCATGTGACTGGTGGTTTTGAGGCAGTGTAGTGCCTGTGGGCAATTTCATGGGTGTTATTTTGTTAGCTAATAATCAACTTTGTTTACTTATTAGAAACATGGTGTGGTGTCATTCATTCTATAGCATTTAATTTTTTTCCAGTGAGCATAATATATTCTGAAACTATTGGAGCCTCATGGGAATTCTATATTTTTTTGTATGCATGAATTCATCGACAAAAGATCCCTAGAAGAATATAGAACACTGTACCCCACTGAACGCAGGCACACAGTGGCAACACTCCCACAGCGACTGTATTCAAATACAGCTGTCCAAGTCTACTGCATGGCTGAGCCTACTTAGAGCACTCTCATGTGAGTACTTCACAGTAACACACAAGCTGTAACCCTTCCAATGTCTGCTTCCTGGAGAAATCCTTATAGACTTTCTAGAAGTGAAGTTTTGTGCTGGTTGTAGTATTGCAGGAGAACTGATCATTTATCAGTGATAAAACAATGCTGCAGCTCTGGTTGTTGTTGTTGCTGTGTTTTTTCCTTTCTTACTTTTTTATTGCATTTATTACTTCAAATTATATCTCCATCACAGCCACTTACCTCCAACCTTCTCAGTCCCACCCTTCCACTCTCCATCCCTTCTCCCACCTATCCTACTTCTCCGGTGTTGTGTGCCCCCACATCTCAGACCCCCTCAGTTCATTAGTCATATGAGGGCTAAGAGCTTCCTCTTGCACTAGGGGCCTACATGGTAGCTCCACTAGGACAAAGTGTCCCACTAACAGGTAACAAAGTCTATGTCCCTGTTCTCTTCAGTCTGTTGGTTGTAGGATAGTTTTCTTGTACTATATGGCTAAAATCCAGTTATAAGTGAATAGATGCCATGTGTATCTTTCTGGTTCTGGGTTAGCTCACTCGGGATGAACTTTTCTAGTTCTATCCATTTGACAGCTTTGCATGATTTCCTTGTTTCTGATAGCTGAGTAGTATTCCATTGTGTAGATGTACCACAGTTTTTTTTTTTTTTTAATCCATTCTTTGGTTCAGGGACATCTGGGTTGTTTCTAGTTTCTAGTTATTACAAATAAAGCTACTATGAACATAATTGAGGAATTGCCCTTGTGATTTGGTGAAGAATCTTTTTGGATGTATGCCTAGGAGTGGTATGGCTGGGTCTTGAGGTAGAACTATTCCAAATTATCTAAGATATCGCCAGACTGATTTCCATAGTGGTTGTACAAGTTTGCATTCCCACCAACAATGGAGGAGTGTTCCCCTTTCTCCACAACCTCTCCAGCATGTGCTGTCATTTGAGTTTTTGATCTTAGCCATTCTGACAGGTGTGAGATGGAATCTCAGAGTCGTTTTGAGTTGCATTTCTCTGATGATTAAGGATGTTGAGCATTTCTTCAGGTGTCTCTTGGCCATTCAAGATTCCTCTTTTATGAATTCTTGGTTTAGTTCTGTTCCCCATTTTTAAAATGGATTATTTGGTATCTTGGTGTTTAATTTCTTGAGTTCTTTATAAATTTTGGATGTTAGCCCTCTGTCAGAAGTGGGGTTGGTAAAGATCTTTTCCCAATCTGTAGGTTGCCTTTTTGTATTAATGACAGTGTCCTTACAGAAACTTCTCAGTTTCATGAGGTCCCATTTATTGATTGCTGTTCTTAGAGCCTGGACTATTGATGGTCTGTTCAGGAAGTTGTCATCTATGCCAGTGAGTTCGAAGCTTTCACTCACGTTTTCTCTTCTGTTAGATTTAGTGTGTCAGGCTTTATGTTAAGGTCTTTGATCCACTTGGACTTAAGTTTTGTGCAAGGTGATAAATATGGGTCTATTTGCATTCTTTTACATGTTGACATCCAGTTGAACCAGCACCATTTGTTGAAGATGCTGTCCTTTTTCTATTGTGTGATTTTGGCTTCTTTGTCAAAAATTAAGCGACAATAGATGTGTGGGTTTATTTCTGAGTCTTTGATTCTATTCCATTGATAACTAGTCTGTTTCTATACCAGTACCATGCTGTTTTTATTACTAATTCTATGCAGTATAGCTTGAAATCTAGGATGGTGGTACCTCCAGATTTTTTTTATTGTACAGGATTGATTTAGCTATTCTGGGTGTTTTTTTTTTCCATATGAAGTTGAAAATTGTTCTTTCAAAGTCTGTAAAGAATTATGTTGGTATTTTGATAGGAATTGCATTGACTTCCTCTGCATTGAAAATTCCTTTTAATAGGATGGCCATTTGTTATTATGTTGATCCTATCTATCCATGAGCATGGGAGATCTTTCCATCTTCTGATGTCCACTTTAATTTCTTTCTTCAAGGACTTGAAGTTCTTGTCATACACATCTTTCACTTGCTTGGTTAATGTTACCTCCAGGTATTTTATATTGTTTGTGGTTATTGTGATACAAGGAGTTATTTCAATTTTCTTGTATGTGTTGAAGCTTGCTTTGTGACCGACTATCTGGTCAATTTTGGAGAAGGTTCCGTGAGGCACTGAGAAGAAGGTGTATTCCTTTGTGTTTGGGTGAAACATTCTGTAGACATCTGTTAGGTCCATTTGGCTCATGACCAGTGTTAGTCTCATTATTTCTCTGTTTGGTTTCTGTCTCGATGACCTGTCCATTGGTGTTATCATTGTGGGCATGCATACATATTCCCTAACTATATTGCTCACTATTTTATAAAAGTTGCAGTGACATTGAAGTCCCCTTTGAAGAGTATATCATGATTTACTGGCTTTGCCTACAGGACACTTTCAAGCTCGAGGTGTAAATAGTCCACTTAATGGGATCTTCATTTGTCAAGCTGTTTCTAATGCCCAATAGAAGTTCTATTTCCAGAAAGAGAATCCTGAGGTCAAAGGCTAAGCACATTCAAAACACAGGGCTAAGTTGATTTCTAGATGGCTGTGTGAATTCACACTCTGAGCAGACTCTTCTTGCAGGTGGAAGTGTGGCTGAGTCCTCATGCCTTTATGATGCAGGACAATAAAGCTACAAAGTTTCCTGTTAATGGAAAAAAAAGGTGTCCAGCTGCATGAATGTTTGATTTTGTTACAAAAAGATACAGTGATAGACATTTGGATAGTTGAGAATGTGTAACTGTGTGATAGGGTCAAAAATCTCCACCTTATCTGACAGTGTGATGTTTCTCCTGGTGTTTAGTTAGTGAATTATTACTCACGGTTGCATGGGTATCACTGATAATGACAATCTACATCTGTTTTTGATTCATGGAAACAATTCAAATTCAATCAACTGCCACTCTTGCAGATAATTTTTCTATTGACTTGGCTTTGGCCTTACTATTACTCAGGTAAGAGGGCTCGTCCCAGGCTTGAGAGATGGCTCTGCAGCTAAGTGTACTGGCTGCTCTTCCAGAAGACCTGGGTTCAACTCCCAGCACCCACATGATAGCTAACAACTGTCTGTAACTCCAGTTCTAGAGAATTCTGATTTCTTCTAACACTACATATATGTTGTTCACAGACATACATGCAGGCAAAACACCCACACACATGAAATAAAAATAAACATTTAAAAAGGAGGCCCATCCAGAGTCACACTAAGAGGGTGACATTCTTTCACTTCCTCTCATTAGCTATGTCCAAATCCCTATCCTGCCCTGAGTACTGTGACACATACAGATTAGAACAGAGGACAAGGGACCCAGGCTTCAGGAAGGGCTGAAGAAATAAATCAAAGCCCACTGTGGAAGGCCTGGCTTGTAAATGGACTTTAAGGACTTATTAAAATGAAATTAAAAGTTTCATAGATTCTGCTCTCTGAGTTACCGTAAGTCATCTGAGCCAGTCACCCTGTTGTTCAATGTTTAATGTGATTCCAGTATTTTACTTCTACAAATGGAACTGGAGTAGAATGACTCTCAGAAACCAAATCACCACAGCTCACCCATGGCTACTTTCTTAGGATCATATCTCAGAAAAAAAACATTGGGAGCAAGTGAGGATATATATTTTTTATGCCTTTTGATAGAAATTGCAAAGTTGTCCTTTGGAAAAGTTGTATCTCACTGGTCTGGTGAAAGAATGCATAATGATAAGGTTGAAGATGGCAGCATTTCTGAGACACTTTCTCTATGTATCCACATGTACGTCTGAAGTAAGGTTTCTCAGAATGCCTGTGTGTCCAGACAATCCAATGCATCTGGTCTGGCTGTGTAATAGTACAAAAGCAATGCCCACTCAGGAGAAATAACATTTTGAATTGTGCGTTTGTGTTTGTTTGCAGATTGTGGACCTACAGGGCATTTTTTTTTTTACCAGTTCTTGTAACAAGCCGTAGCTCCCCATTTTCTGCTATCATGAGGGGCAGCAACTGAGACCCTGTAGTAGTCTGGGTGCTTGTTTTGTGTTTTCATAACTTTGTCCCAAGGACCAAATGCCTATCAGTGTGTGTGTTACTTATTCAGAACTCTTATTACAAAATGGACTTGATGCTAGATGATTTACTAAGCTGAGGCTGATGAGAGTAAATCATTTTGAGGGTAGATGAGGCCAAGCCGGGGATACCTGGTGGGTGAGATGTATTAAAACCACTTTAGATTTATATCTTCAACTTATGATTGGGCTGTCAGGACATCTGTATGCTATTTTCTGCACATACATACACACATGCTTTCTTATATGCCAAAATCTATTTTCAGTTCTCAGCTTCCTTAGGCTAGTCTGACACATAAAAGGGACATGCCACAGGACTGTGCGAGTGGCAGTCCAATCCATTGTGGTAATGAAGAACCTCGCAGAAAGATCTAGACCTAGGTTTATCATAAACTAATGAGATTACATGAGGCTATCTTTGAAATTGTTCCTAAAAAATGTCCAACCCATTTCCCATCCATTTCCTCCAAGCCTGAAGTTGCCACATTCTGTGTGTGTTCTGTGCTGAATGAATATGGCACAGAAAGTGTGTAGTACCACTATAGTTCTGAGTAGACTTGACCTCTTCCCACCCCTCCTGTTCCCAGAAGGGCTGTCCTGGTTAAATATTGTCAATTTGAAACAAGCCAGATCATCTCAATGGAGAAAATACCTACATCGCATCAGCCTATAGGCAAGTTTGTATTACATTTCATTAATTAATGATTGATGAGGGAGGAGACAGCCCTCTATGGGTGGTGCCAACTCTGGAAGGTGGTCCTGAGTCCTACAAAACAGCAGACTGACCAAGCCATGGGGAGCAAGCCAGTAAGAAACATTCCTTCGGGGCCTCTGTTTCAGGGGCCTCCTCCAGGTTCCTGCCTTGAGTTCCTGTCATGGCTTTTCCTTGTAATTGGCTATAAGCTGTAAAAAGTAAACCCCTTTCTCCTCAAGTTGGATTTTGGTTAGTGTTTTATCACAATGACATTAGAAAACTCAGACCAGGGTCTTTAGTTTTGCTGTTTTGTTTTTTGTTGTTGATTTGTTTGTTTGTTTTTTTTCCTCTTCTCTAGACCTAACGTCTGTGTAGCTCAGAAGTGACTGGAAAGTTAGTCTGCAAGAGAGGCAACTACAAAGGAACTCATGGGTACCCTAGGCACTGGGAGACGACAGCACTTTAGAGGACTGGGAATGTAGCTGGTACATTCAGAATGGATGGAAACGTTAACTGTATCCATCAACACCATGTTAGCTAGGCCATCTTACCAAACATCAGCACTAAACATGAAAACTGTGACTAACCATACCAACTCAACTTACTGGAAAAACAAACCAAAACATTTAAGAGAAGGCTATTTTCTTTTGGAACAATGACCTAAATCTTACGATATCTCCCGATCATCTGTAAGCGGAGTATAAATTAAAATGGGATGCCCTAGATGCCTTGTGAATTCAAAGATTTTTGAGGGGGTCACTTCTAGCACTGCTGTGGAGGGAGGTTTTAAAGACACATCTGTAAATTCTTTGATACTCCTCCTTCAGAAGCTGAGGTAGAATGTTTTTCTTAACAGTGGGGCATACCCACTGACTCACTGACAACAGACAGGATGCTCCATGATGGCACACTTCCTCCTAGGGCTGACTTTCAAAGACTGGGCTGTGGGTTTTGCATGGGTCTAGCTGACAGAAACAGCAGAAATCAGCTGCCTGGTTTTGTAAGCAGATTTATGGAGAAACCCACATGGCAAGGAGCTGAAGACTCTTTCCAACAGACATGTGTATGGGCTGGCAATGAATCTATTGGTTGAGGCAAGCCCCCATGTGGCTGTGATTGGCTGGACTCTCAAGAGATATGGCAAGCCAGAACCACCCATTCACACTGTTCTATGGTCTGGCTCTCCACGTGGGGGGCATCATCAGTGCTTGTGACTTCAAGTTAATTAGTGTCCAGAGTCAATGTATCCAACACCACCATCTGCTGAGGCAGAGTGTCTCAACCCAGGTATGCTCTCAGGAGCTCCTTGGAACACAGGTTTTGGATTTGAGGTCTGTGGAAAAATAATGGCTAATTAAACTATTTACCCAGTATTTATATCATCTTTAATTGATCGATGGTGTTAAACCTTAACCAGCCGTTATAAATGAATACACACAGACACTGGGTAGATCTTAACAAGGCTAGGCCTGGGTTGTGCAATCTTAGCCCATCTAAGATAGCTCATAACTCTATTATCCAAATATAACCCCATATATACATACGTCCCTTTGGACTATTATTCTCCACACTATGATGATGTTTCAGGCCATGTGGAAGGATCTTCTTTAATCTACCCCATGGCGTGTCTTCCTTGTTTACTCCTGGCTTCTTCTCTGGTGACCTCTTCCCAAGATGCTCTGTATCTCTCTCTAAAAAGCCCTCGAATCTTAGTCCTGCCTACCTCTGTCTTTGCCCAATCTCCAGGCCTCAGCATTTATTTAACCAATCAGAGTCAATTAAGTAACAGACAGCAAACAGGACCAATTAACATTTAGAATGCTTAACACCACCCCATCAGAGGTCCAGGGGTGACTCTGGTGAATCAGGAAGCCTAAACAGAAGCCTGAGAATTGATGTCCCTAGCAGGATCTCAGGTGGTGCTGAGACTATAATTGGGGGCCATCCTATGTGTGCTAAAACCCTTATCTGTTACTGGACCTTGTGTGAGTGTGCCCCTCACAGCAGGGGAGGACTTTTTCACTCTACTGGGGGCCTCTTTTTTCTCCCTTCATTGAAAGGAGTGAGGTGCAATATATAGAAGGCATGCTTTCCAGGCTTCAAAATCTGCTGGGGTCCTGCTCTCTGTTCCAGCTCCACCTATTGCCCACTCATCCCGTTCTGGTACCATTTCTCTCTCCTCTTACTATATATTGCCAACTCTTTGCTTGGGATCATGCTGTTTGGGAATCTCTGAGAATGTCAAAGAAACTAAACTTTTAGAATGTTGCATCATGTAAGAGCTATATTCCAAAGTGGTTCTGTTTGTTTTTAATTTTTCCCTTGGACACAATTTTCTTAGTTGGGATGAGGGATGAAAAAGATGCAGACACATGAGCCCAGGGACCCTTTCTCCTTCCTCAGAAAATGACCCTGCTCTTATCTGGCTGACACGTCTCACTGACAAAAGCCCTATCAATTTGTAAAATTATGAAATCAAAATAGAGGTTTGGAAAACCATTGCTTTTTTACTTCAAACATACTTATGAAAGTTTTCAAAAAGGCTCTTTAAAGGCAAGCTTTATTCTTCCTTCAAAAAGACCGCATGTGCAATGCTGAGCAAACTGTATAGATCCGTATCAGTGAATTTCAGAATGAGAGAGGAACCTCCTGAATGAGACAGCACCTGGGAAAGCCTCCTGAATGAGACAGTACTTTTATAAGCAGCTAAGAATTACATCAACAGTGAGACCCTATAAAGAGTTTCCAGAGGAGATGGAGGTGTAGGTGGACAGAAGATTGATGTGACTAGAGTGAATATTTTTCTATGAGGAATATTTTAAATTAAAACCAGAAAGAAACAATAGAATCTCATTTTAAAAGTGCATGTGATTTTTCCCCCTATGGTAATGGCAACATTTTTGAGCAGGGTCATGGCACAGGCATTTAAATGTTGAGGGGTGTGGATGTTGGGTAGGTGTAGGCTAAGTCAATGGAGGAGATACTGGATGTGAGTATGAAGAACACCAGGGTCAAACTCCAGCAAAGAAGTCTCTTAGTCCATTTGAGATGTTAGAACAAAATCACTATAAACTATAGTGACTTAAAGAACAAACAGCTACGCAGAATATGGCATTCTAAGATGTTTTCTTAAGATTTTTTTGATATTGAGACATGCCGGCTCCTGACAGCACCCCCTATTCTACTCCAAGTAGATGATGAGCATTGAAGAATCTCCAATTGGAGATGGTTGAATTAGTGACTAGCCTGTCACTTGGCAAGAAAATCCCTTGCTTCAACTGTAGACAGCATGCTGTCCAAAAAGGACAACACTTGGAACCAGGTAAGTCCACAGACTAGCTCTGTCAAGACAGGGTTGGCAAGTCCTTCATAATTCCTGCTTTACAATTAATGTCTGTCAGAGAAATGGGGCCAAAAGGCTGAAGATTGATGCTCTAATGTGTGGAGAGAAATTGGGAACTGTCCAGGCAGCCAGTTGTATGTCATGTCTTAGTTTTGGAAGCTGCTTGCTTGTTCTGCACTTCCTGTTTATTCAGATATATTTATCCTTCTCAGGTCTCTGATGTGGTTGAAGACTAGATAGTTACAGTTTCATAGTTAAATTTTGAATTATTTAGGAATTAAGAGGGTGTTCTGGATCTAAGAAGATGTTTTTAAAATTGTGATGCAAGTTAGGATGGAAGCTGAGTTAGATATAGAACTTTAAACTCATGGAGATGGATACATAGTAGAATGTTAAAGTCAGTTGCCAAATATGTATGGACTGGACATTGGGAATGTATGCTAAGCCTTATGATTTTTATAATTGTTGCCTAATTATTTTTGTTGTTTTGTATTGTATTTGTTGTTATAGGAGAAAGAGCCATTTGTTGGACTGAAAGGGGGACTTGCTGGGGGGAAAAAGATATACCTTAAACTTAAAAAAAAAGGAAGTGGATGGGGGCTGTGAGGGGGAAGAGGGTGGGAGGATGGGACTAGAGGGGAAGTAGGAAAAGGATTGTGATTGAGATGTAGCTTGAAATAATAAAAATATTTTTTAAAAAATGAAACAAACAAACAAGCAAACAGTAGTTTCCTGTTGTTGATGCTGGGAAGCCCCAGGTCAATACATTACTAGGTACGGTATCTAAAAGGGGCACCCTCCTTGTTTCTACTCTGTTGTGTTCTTGATGAATTTTCTCATAGTAGAGAGGAAAGAGAAAATGAAGCAAACACTCATATTCTTTAGAGGGAATTAGCCCCATCATGCCCCATTGTCTCATCTTCATCCTATACAGTTACACTTGACATTAGGGGGTTCACTCAGGAATTTTAGAGGAATTAAAACATTAAACATATAGCGATTGGGTCCATCTTGGATGGAAGTGTGAGAGGTAGACATTCCTCTGAGCAGGGAGGGGGCTGCAATCTTTTGAGCTAAAGGCAATGAAGGCCTGGGCGAGACTAAAGAGGAAGAGACATCCTGTTCTGGCATCTGCCTGATTTGGGAGAATGGCAAGACACCTGTGTTGGGTGGAAATGGTGAAAATGAGAGACAATAAGGAGTGTTCTGGATAGACAGAGGGGATGCGGATAGAAGACCATGAGTTTTGCTTGGAGCTTTCCCTCAGACATGGCCATGAGATGATAACGAAGGTAGTCTCACAGTGTTCTCCTTGGGAAGAAGAGAAACTATGAATGGAGCAAGTTTCAAGAGAGGGGAAACATTGCGTAAATGTACCACAATTTTTTTTATCCATTCATCGGTTGAGGAACATTTCGGTTTTTTTTTTTTCAGTTTCTAGCTATTACAAATAAAGCTGCTATGAACATAGTTGAGGAGATATCCTTGTAGTTTAGTGAGGAATCTTCTGGATGTATACCCAGCAGTGATATGGTTGGGTCTTGAGGTAGAGCTATTCAAAGTTTTCTAAGATATCATCAGACTGATTGCCATAGTGATTGTACAAGTTTGCAAGGAAATCATGCAATTTGCACCAAATGGATGGAACTAGAAAAATCATCCTGAGTGAGCTAACCTAGACCCAGAAAGATACACATGGCATCTATTCACTTATAACTTATGGATTTTAGCCATATAGTATAGGATAACTATCCTACAACCAAAAGACAGAAAGGAACAGGAACATAGACTTTGTTACCTGTTAGTGGAACACTTTACCCTAGTGGAGTTGCCATGTAGGCTCCCAGTGCAAGAGGAAGCTCTTAGCCCTCATGTGACTGCTGGACTGAGGGGGAGTTCAGCACTGTGGAGGCACCCTGAGAAGTAGGATAGGTGGGAAAGGGGGTGAAAGGGGGGAAGGTTGGACTGGGAGGGGCTGAGAGAGGGGGCTGTGATGGAGATGTAACTTGAAGTAATAAATAAACATTAAAAAAGAGAGAGAGTGGAAACAAGAGGCTTTGGGACAGCCCTCAGTGGTAATGTCAGTCTATGGAAAGATGCTTTAAAATTGAATGAAACACTGGGCCACAATGAGGCCACAGGATAAGGGCTGTGGGCAAGAAGGAGGCTGCCAAGGACCAAGAACACTGAAGATTAGATGGGTTTGGCAGTTGAGATGGCAGGGTGATAAATCTCATGGATAGTCAATATTTGAGATTTAAACTTTACTGGATTTGACTATATTTTTCCACATCCCCTCGAACTTCAAGTTGATATTTAAGAGAAAAAGCCCTTTCTGTCCTTTGGGTTAGGCTGTTAAATGCACTATCACATGGTACACAAAAATCATTTGTTTTCAACATAGGTAACTGTTAACTTACTCTTTCACACTTTCCTTATCCCTAGCAGGATGCTTAACTACTTGAGTCTGTTTGCTCATTAAAAAAAAAAAAAAAATGTGGTTTTGACAAAACACACTTACATGAGGGAAACCTAGAAGTCAGTTGTTGAATCTCCATTTCTTTAATACTGTAAAATAAGAGTTAGGTCTGAATATTGGGCAGATAAAATGATCTTAGCAAATTGAACACATGCAGGACCCTTTCCTTCAGAAAGCCAATTTCTATGAACAGAAGCCAGAGTGTTCACTAGTAGTTAATTCTATCATGAACTCTATTTCAATCTCAGGTTCGAACTCCTGTAGCATTTCTCACAGCCCTCTGCTAACCACAAAGGGATGTTGTCAGCATCCTAAGTTTTTCAATTCCCCACACAGAGAAGGGGGAGAAGGGAAGCAGTAGAGGGAGAGGGAGAGAGGGAGGAAGGTAAGAAGGGAGAATAGGAGGGAAGGAGAGAGGCAGGGAGAGAGAGAGAGGGAGGGAGGGAGGGGGAAAGAGGGAGGGAGGGAAGGAGGGGAAGGGAGGAAGAGAGAGAGAGAGAGAGAGAGAGAGAGAGAGAGAGAGAGAGAGAGAGAGAGACTGATATATGAATCAGGACTTCTGCTCCTGAACCTGCCACCATTTGGTGACTTGATAGCAACAAGTCAGCTTCCTTCATAGGACTTTGTTTTGACCTCTCAAAATGGACTTGGCTTAAAACTTTCTGGTAATACATAGGCATCTTTAAAGAAATGTCCTTAAGTGATACACAGAGTCTAAGATGTGTAGTAAGGGTGATGGGAGGAAGATATCTAGAGGCATTTTGTCATGCGGATAAGAATTTTCTTATAACATCTCTTCCCTCTTTCTCCCTGTTTGTTTTTAAAAAAAAACATAATTTTATTATGAAAACCTTCAATATATAGCAATGCTTAAAGAATTTTGTATGAAGACCCATCTACCTCTTGCCTGGATTCAACTTATCCTAGTCCTTGGGGCATATGCCTTTCCGGCTCGTCTGGTTCATATTCTCTGTTCTTCCAATCTGGGCACCGCTGTTCCCCTCAGACACCACAGGTCTGCAAGAAAGTTAGATGAAGTTGAGTCACCTGAGGACACATAGCAAAAGTAACAAATTGGTAGCCCACTCCACCTTGGATGAGCTCTGAGTAAGTTCCCCCAACCAACTCAAGAACAGGGCCTTCGCTTAAGGAAGCACCAGCTAAAGGAAGCCCACACATCCAGTTAAATAGGCAGGAGCTACGGAGAAAAAGAAAGTGTAGCCTCAGATAAGTGATACTGCTCCAACAGTCTCCAGAAGGGACTATTCTCATTTCTCTGCTGCTGTCATGGAATATTTGGTGGGTAGTTTTCTGCTGAGGTTCCCCTCACCAGAGAATGGTCCTCATTGTTTCTGAACAGATCACAGCCCAATGGTCTCACCATTGCTGTCTCTCACATTTTCCCTCCAATTTTTTTCTGCCTTTACTCCCTTCTGTGGCTCTAGCTGTCTTATGTGTGAGCTTGTATGGAGCGTGGTAACATATGTGGGTTTCCTGGGCTTACGCAGCTAAGAACTGTGTGTGCTGCAGGCCTCTCCTGCCTCTGCAATGCTCAGTGACTCAGTGTCCCATGTCTGTGCCTCAGTTTCTTCTGCAGAATATAACTGTTTACTTTAATTAGAATTGTTGTGATTTAAAAAAAACAAGATATTCAGAAATCTAAAGCCTCTCTAAATATGTGGAAAACACATGGTATCATCATTTTTATTATGTTCAGGGAAAGATCGTAAGGTCCTGTTTCCAAAGTCATTTGTAAGTCAGCATCATCTTCAGCATCAAAGATGTGTGAGGAGCAATGGTCTGATGTTCTCTCATTTGATTGAGCACATAGAGCAAGAAGTGAGTTCTGGAGTTACTGGCCTGCATTAGACTCAGCCGGCCACTCAGGGAGACACTGAAATAGCACAGAGGAGAGATGTCAAGTAACCAAACAGTGCTGGCTGTATACCCTCTAGATCCCACGCCTGCTCCGTTACTCTGCATCCCTGGCTATGGCTGGAGTTTCTCAAGGGTAGTGAGAACATTTGAATGTCAGTGGTTCTTGAAGATTCTGTCACCTTAAAGCCACAGGGGATCTCAGGAGGGTTGAATGACTTTTCACTGACCTACTAACTCCCATCTTCTGTGCAGTGCTGATCTCCACGAGGGATTAAGAGTGTCTCCTAGAATAGAACTTCCAGCCTACACAGCTAGGATACAACTTCTGGGAGCAGGAAGGTGGGTGGAGGTGGGAATGGCCAGAAACCCATCTGAGTCGGAGATGAGTGAGTGGAGAATGTGGCAACAGCCTGTACTGACATCCCAGCTCCAAAGAGGAGCCTTGAGGTTCTTCAGCTGTGCTATTTGGTTCTGTCTAATTCTAGTTCCCCCACTCCCTTCCCCATGCACTAAATTCACATCAGCATTTCCCCCTCAGGCTTGCTTTCCTACATCAGTGTCAGGTGCTGATAACTGTGAAATGCCAACTTCTTAGTCAGTACTGGTTGTATGAAGAGATCAGAAGAGAAAGGCTTGCAGAGCATGGTATCAGTAGATGATTCAGCTGATTTTTCCAGGTTTCAGGTACTGTCTGGCATCCTGTGTCCATCCCATGTGTCATATGTGTCTGCCATGTCTCAGAGACATGTGCATGCTGGACATCACCTTGCTGTATGAGATGCCTCACCAACACAGACCTAGCATTGACGTTAGAAATACTTTGTTTACCTTGACAATGTTTCCAGCCTCAGATGGACTAAGCTGAGGAGAGATGCGATCTTATCCCTGTTCCCTCTAAAGATAAACATGAAAATGTTATGTAAGACACCACAGCTGCCCCAAGAGAAACAATTTTCTGCATCCGAAGTTCAAGAAAGGAATTCTGCCTGCAAAGTAGGTGGGGTGATGCTAGGAGCTGAGGAAGGGTGGACCACAGAAGGGCCTGGGGTTCTCAGATTCTTGGGAGCCTACATTTGATGAGAGAGAGAGAGAGAGAGAGAGAGAGAGAGAGAGAGAGAGAATACTGTAGGTGCTATAAGAGCCAAATGCCCTGACAAGCTCCATGCCTAACTTCATGGATTTGAAAACACCACACTTACTGGACTGAGAAAAAAGTTTAAAGGAAGCTTGCTTTTTTTCTAGACCTTTAGACAAACCAACACAAATGAAGCCCAAGGAGTTAAAATTGTAAGTTTTAGCTGTGTTTCCACGCAGCCTAGGTATATGATATCTGGGAAGTGTGAAAACCACAAGTTAAGAACTTATCTTAGGACCACTGAAGATTTTGAGAAACAACTTCTTCTAGACACTTTCATTCTTGTGTCTTCTGTTCCATGCATCTTATACTGTTTCCTTTTTTTTAGAGATTGTTTACGTATATGTGTGAGTATACATGTCACATATATCCAGATGCCTGAAGAGGCCAGAAGAGAGCATGGGCTTCCTTAGAACAGGGACAACAGCAGGTCCTGAACCACCTTGTAGGCTCTGAGAACCAAATTCCAGACCCTCCGAAAAAAAGCAGCTGTGTTTGTAACCACACGCTGAGCTCACTGTCAGGCCCTTAAAATTTTCTTCGCACTGTTAACCCATTGTGGGCTGAGTAATTGTTCCACAACCCTGAATGTATTAAATCAGCATACAGATCAAATAGTTACTGACAATAAATCTCAAAGAACTGTGTTTTAAACAACTCTTTGATAAACACACAATTTTACCATTCATCAAAGACGAAAGCAGAGTTTCCTACTGATGAGGGGGATGTGTGTGCTTGTCTTACCTAGAGATTTGGATCTTGGCTGAATGGGCAGCTTCAATTTTTTTTTTTTGTAGTTGAACAATGTTTTTAAGTTATGACAGTCAGTGCTGAGAAAGAGGTTTCATGTAAATGCATAGTAAAAAGCACCAGAAGTACACTTACTGCCATTTCAGAAATTGCTGGAAATTCTGTTCTAGTCCTAAGCCAAAATTCATTTAACAATTTTATATGAAGTTCAAGTCAGCAACACAGACTGCAGTTTTCAGAACCAAACACTCCGACTTGGTACCTCCCAAAGGAATACTAATTTGATACTTACATGCTGAGGCTTAATGGTAGGAAACTATTAAAATCCCGATTTTTGCAATGAATTAATTATGTTGCTGCAAGAGCAAAAACTTTCTAGTGTAGTAAAAACACCACAAAGAACAATAGTCTTGAATCTGAGCTGTGATGCTATAGGAAACATTCCCTGGTGTAACGTGATGTGGATCACGAGCAGTGAGTGGGTGTGCTGTGTGTTCCAAACCAAGACCTCCATTGAGTCCTGTAGCACGGTATAGGCCAGTACTGTCTGAAACAGTTTGAACGCATTGACTGTGAACTAATGCTTGGCTGTTTGACTCTTACGTGTTCACAAACCTTTACTGTTATGAATTTTTTGTGACCCCCCCCCCTCCCCAATACCTTATGAGATCACATATGAGGCTGTGGCCCGCAGTTTAAGGAGCTAGTGAAAGTGCATGTTACTGTGAAAATGTGGAAAGAAACTACATATATAAAGATACCTTTAACTCACAGCATGAGCCACTGCTGGTGGGGGATGAATGAAAATGTGCTAGAAGTGATGTTGGCTTTTCTCTAGGAAAGTGCTTCAGAGTTTTGATGCAGGGAAGGAATCCAAGTGTTTTATTGGGTAATAGTAGACTGGTCCATGCATTGAGCCCTAATTAATATTAAAACTGTACACCTGGCACCCATACTCACAGGTGCAGTTCTGTGATATTCAAGACACACACTCTTATTCTGATTAATAATATCTTAAAAATGTAGAGCACAGGAGGCTGTGCCAGGAGGGTCCCTGGAGGCAACACAACACAAAACACAATGGGGACTCTTCATGGGAGGGAGTTAGGAGGGGAGGGAGGGAGGGAGGGAGGGAGGGAGGGAGGGAGGGAGGGAGAGGGAGAGAATACAGAAGGAGTAGGAGAAAGAACAGCCCTGTTCATTAGGGCATACATCACAACCATTAGTAGGAAAGAAGAGGGGATAGCCTTCCATCCAGTACTGGGACTCTATGACCCTCCATCAGGCTTTAGTGATTTGCTGGGCTTTTCTGTCCTCTGGATTCCAACCATTTAGTGATTCCTAGAATCAGTGAGTGTCAGAATGAAAGAACGTACCATATTTCCAACCTACTGAACTTCTGTGAAGAAGAAGAAAACAACTAGAAGCTGACCTCCTGATGCAGATGCACACTCTGGTCAGAACTGCATAGCAGTGAAGTGTCTGGCATTTTCTCAGTCTGCTTGTATCCCTATTCCCAAATTATCTACGGAGACCTAGCTGTGTTTGTCCTGATCCCAGCTAATGATGATATGTATGTGTGATGAATTCAATAAGATAAAATTGGTATCAACCCACTTGGTGACCCTTCCTAAAAGAGCAAAGACTTGTCCTTTCTTTAAGGCTCCAATTCCCTCTCTGATCTCTCCATTGCTCTACTTCCATTGCACTCAAACCTCAGAGTCCTTCAGTACAATGGCTGACCTGAAAGATAGTTTTCTATCCTTTCCTGGGATTTGGTGATGTTGAGGAAACTCACTTCCTCCTGTCTCAGGGGAGTCTGTGAATCCACGAAGAACCCGCATGGAGGTTTCAGGTACCCTTCCTACCCCTATCCTAATTATACAGGACACTAAGTATATATATTTTCCACTATGCACAATACCCTTGGGAATCTGAGGAATCTTGGTCAGGGTCCCTTTAGGTCCCCCTTCAATTCCTTCACCCTAAGAGTGAGAGAAGCCTGCAACTGGCTTTAGTTGTTTAAGCATTGTGTGCACCTGATACTAGAGCCACTAGTAAAAAGAAGCAAAAGAATCATCCTTTTATGAACTCAAACGCTGTGCTGTCATGGGTAAATACAGGATGGTTTATGGCCACAGGGCACCTCGACCAGCTTCATAAATGCAGACCTCTGGAGCTCAGCTGGGTGCCTACATGTTTGACTCTTTGGATGGGTTTGGCCCGGTGGAAATGCTTGCCGGTGATTTCCATCAATGTAGAAAAACAGAACTTACAACCCATAAATTCTCTGCATGGCCAGACACAGAGATGGGGTGGGGGTGGTAGGGACTGGGGGAAGGGCCAAAGACGGAGCGTGGAGGATGTTAAAGGGTCGCCATCGGGATAAGGTTTCCTCAGTTTTTGAATCTGTCTTTCACTCTGGACATTTTTATAGGACCATTCAATCCCAGGATGTAATGGTGATCAGAGCCAGGAGGGAGGGGGCCGCACTGTCAGGAATTGGATAATGTTACATCCCCTCTGCTCTCTGTCCCCCCTGTGTGCTCTGGCAGCCATGTTGGTGACAGGATGTGAAATGTTTGCAGAGCAGACTGGGGTATCTGTCTGCAGGAGACACGTTTGTCCCTGCCCTTCTTGGCTTGTCCTGGCCACGGCTAAGTCTGACTCATCTCCTGGCATGAGTTAATAGCTTAAGAAACTTTCTCAGACTGCCCAAGCTGCTTTTGGCTAGAGACAAAGCTGAAATTACTGCTTAAACATTCTTCCAAACACAGGGTGGTAATCGTGAAGGGGCAGGAGAAAGAAAGGTGGAATCCAATCTGTTATTTGTGCAGTTGAAGGATTTGAATGGGTCTGAATATTGATCCTTGCTTGAAGCTTTGCTGTCTGGAAAAGACATTTGTAGCGTGACCTGGTTCCCAGCCAGGGGCTAAGCTCCTTGGCCTACCAGCCTCATCTGCCTACAGTGGCACCCAGTCCAGATGAACCATAACCTCATACTGCCATGTGCACGTCCTTTTAAACCTCATGTCTAGGATGCTGGCAGTGGTGAAATGTACAATTCTTGTTTTTTGGTGACGTGGCACTTAGGGTGGTTTTATTCATTTACTTATTTATTCTCTCTCTCTCTCTCTCTCTCTATATATATATATATATATATATATATATATATATATATATATACACCCTACCACTGGAATTTTGCTGTGTTTCCAGCCTTGTGGGATGCCTGATGCCAGGTAGCCAAAGCATTTAGGAATGGCCCAGGCCTTGATGTTTCTCAGAGGGGAGGGTTATAAGGAAATGAGTAGCAAAGGGTGGGAAACTCCAGGCTAGGAGTCCTTCCCGAGATGAAAGAGCTAGGGATGGTGGGCAGAAGTACACAGCCATACTCAGCATGAGCATCCCTTGTCCCAGAGCAGTGGGTCCCAGGGCTGGTTGCTTATTGGAATTGCCTGGACGCTTATGAACACTTTGGGCTCAGTTTCATCCCTAGAGATTTGTATCCTATTGGTCTTAGGTGAGCCCTAATGCAGATTAAAAGTATTGGAAATGATTGTGTGGTGCTTGGAACAATGGCTCCTTTTGCCTGCATTGTATTGTGAGCAGAGCCGGAGGTGGAACATTTCCTCTCTGGTCTCTCAGTGTGATTTTCATGCTCACAACCCCAAGACATTAGGCATTTTAGAGTTTTGTATAAACTTCACTGTACCAGAACTGAAGCTTGAATTTTTTTCTTTTGGATTTTTTAAAGACAGGATTTCCCTATGTAGCTCTCCGTGACCTCAAAGTTAAGATGAGACCCCTGCCCCTGCCTCTGCTGGATTACAGATGTACACTATCTGAAGGCAGAATTTCTCCAACCTTCATGTGTGCAAGCTTGAGTTTTCAGTTCATTTTCCCATATTTTGGTTTCTCTTTAAAAGAAAATATTTTATAAGGTTTCCCTGAAGGGCAAAGTACTCTACTTTAAAGCCAGATTTTGTGTTAGGCACTCATTGCACGTGTCTGCCAAGTAAAATCATGTTATAATATATAGTAATTATGGATGTCTCTTATCCACAATGTTTCCTGTTTATCTGGAAGGAAATCAGCTCACTTCATAACCAGTAAGCTATCTGGACAAAGGAGAGCCCTGCATTGCAACCCTAAATCTGGACACATGTTCTGACAGGCATGTTTGGTGTTCATGTTGAGTTTGCCAAGAGAAGGGACTGTATCATGACACTTAAGAGAATATTGTCCTTAGAAATGCATGTGGAAATAGTCATGGGTGAGTTCTCAACACATCCCGCTTATGTGACAATAAGAGGACATGCTCATTTTTATACTCAGGTGATGTGACTGGTGAGCAGTGAGCTTCTGCTAATATGACTTTTTTACAATTTGGAGTTTTTCAAAAGAAAAATGTATGCATCCAAAGATTTAGTAATAAAAATATTGGTGGCCAGCATATGAAAAGCAAGCAACAGGAATTGGAGAAACGGCTCTGGCTCTATAGTTAAACGTCCCAGAGGAGGGGGCCGTGGGGGGAGGCGGGAGCAGTGGAGATGGCGGCTGCGGCGGCGGCTCCAGGGGGCGGGGGCGGGGAGCCCCGGGGAGCCGCTGGGGTCGCCCCTGGGGTCCCGGGAGAGGTGGAGGTGAAGGGGCAACCGTTCGACGTGGGCCCACGCTACACGCAGCTGCAGTACATCGGCGAAGGCGCGTACGGCATGGTCAGCTCAGCTTATGACCACGTGCGCAAGACTAGAGTGGCCATCAAGAAGATCAGCCCCTTCGAGCATCAAACCTACTGCCAGCGCACACTGAGGGAAATCCAGATCTTGCTGCGATTCCGCCATGAGAACGTCATTGGCATCCGAGACATCCTCAGAGCACCCACCCTGGAAGCCATGAGGGATGTTTACATTGTTCAGGACCTCATGGAGACAGACCTGTACAAGCTATTTAAGAGCCAGCAGCTGAACAATGACCACATCTGCTACTTCCTGTACCAGATCCTCCGGGGTCTCAAGTATATACATTCAGCCAATGTGCTCCACCGGGATCTGAAGCCCTCCAATCTGCTCATCAACACCACCTGCGACCTTAAGATCTGTGATTTTGGCCTGGCCCGGATTGCTGACCCTGAGCATGACCATACTGGCTTTCTGACCAAGTATGTGGCCACGCGCTGGTACCGAGCCCCAGAGATCATGCTTAACTCCAAGGGCTATACCAAATCCATCGACATCTGGTCTGTGGGCTGCATTTTGGCTGAGATGCTCTCCAACCGGCCCATCTTCCCCGGCAAGCACTACCTGGACCAGCTCAACCACATTCTAGGTATCCTGGGTTCCCCATCCCAGGAGGACCTTAACTGTATCATCAACATGAAGGCCCGAAACTACCTACAGTCTCTGCCCTCTAAAACCAAGGTGGCTTGGGCCAAGCTTTTCCCCAAATCTGACTCCAAAGCACTTGACCTGCTGGACCGGATGTTAACCTTCAACCCCAACAAGCGCATCACAGTAGAGGAAGCACTGGCTCACCCCTACCTGGAGCAGTACTATGACCCAACAGATGAGCCAGTGGCTGAGGAGCCCTTCACCTTTGACATGGAGCTAGATGATCTCCCCAAGGAGAGGCTGAAGGAGCTGATCTTCCAAGAGACAGCCCGCTTCCAGCCAGGGGCACCAGAGGCCCCCTAACAAGATCAGACATCCCTGTACCCTGGGACCTGGTCCTGCTCCATCCTGTTCCTTCTCTGCAGATTGTCAGAAAATGAATTTTGCTCAACCCAAACCCCGGCAGCCCAGGCTGGACCAGGGGTGGGCCTGGCCACCTTCTCTCACTTTGCTGAGGTCTCCTGCTTCAGGCAGGCTCCTCCCACTCCAGTCCCCTACCCCATCTCCCCAGGGCCTGAGTGGTGAGGAGCCCCAGAGCTGATCTCTGCCGCTCTGCCTTTATCTACTCCTGCTAGCCCCAGCTCGTAGACCATTCTGGAATGGAAGGGCTATGACTGCCCTAGGACCTATGCTACAGAGGGATGGGAGGGCACTGATTAGGGCCTCAGCCTAAGCTCTGCCCTACTCAACTTGTTGGAACCCCACCTCATTTTCCCTGAAGGAACATCCCTAAGTCTCAAGGGCTAGTTTCCCTGAGGAGCCAGGCCTAAGCCAGACCCTCTCCCTCTCAAAGCTGCCATGTGTAACGCCCTTGCTGCTTCTGTGTGTGGGTGATTGGAAGTAGAGGTGGGGCCCATGGAGAGCTGGTGCCCCTTCTAACCTCCCCGTGCCTGTATCTAATATATAAATACAGAGATGTGTATATGAAAAAAAAATAAGTCCCAGAGGACCTGGGTCCTGTCCCCAGCATCCAGTCAGGCAGTTCCTAATTGCCTGTAACTCCTCAAGGGGAACCAATGCCCTCTTCTGGAGTCTTCAGGCTGTACATTCACATGCATATCTCGACGTACAGGGAAAGACACATACACAAACTTAAAAATGAAAATAAGTCTTCTAAAGACAAATAACCAAGGAACCTTAACTTAAATGAATTGTTTGAAAAATAAAGCTATTATCAGTGATTGTGAAGCCTAAATTTAAAAAAATCATAAAAGTTTATATTTGCCTTTTAGCCTCTTCAGTTACTTAAACCTAGCCTGTCCTTCCACCAAAAAAAAAAAAAAAAAAAAAACCAAAAACCAAAAAACAAAACAAAAAAAAAACAAAAACAACAACAAAAAAAACCGGGGGGGAAGAGGAGAATGCTGGCTGTTGTCAGCAGCACTAAACTCAGGGACAATGTGTTCATTGCTTGAAGTTTACAAAGTGAAGAGTAGTTTAAATACAGTAACATTGCTGAGGATCTAAAAAATAAATATACAATAAAAATAATTATATGTTTTTAACTTATAAAACTTACAAAATCATAGACTATAAACTTTACATATAATATATAAATATATAACTATATAATGAACTTGATGTAAGGTTTTTGAATGACACTTATAGTTGAAAATACACACACACGTGTGTGTGTGTGTGTGTGTGTGTGTGTGTGTATATAGTCTACATATAAAGTGTGATATTTGGACATTTATATATGTGACTTCCCCAGTGACTTAGGGAAAATATCATCCCGTAACATGAAGTGTTGTCTCAGATTCCCCCTGAGTAACTATGTTCAAACAAGAACATAGGAACTGACTTAGCATCCAATGCTAAGGATGGAATCCTTCTGCACTTTGAGGAGATGGTCTACAAGGGAAGTAGAGGTGTTGATGTTCACTTGCTCTAAATTCCCTTGGTTGGCTTTGGTTGGTGTCACTCTTGAGGTCTGTTTTGTTAATTTTTGATTGACAGTCATCTTTGAGCCATTTCATCTTTAAAAACTAAACCCTGCTGCAGCTTGTCTCTTCGGCACAGCACTGCTTGATTGCTTGAAATGCACATGTGATCTGCTGGGCTCCTGCCACCTTCCTTCATCTGTACCCTGTTATCAAGGGGGCATGGCTACCCATATAACATTTCCTGATTCTGTTGTTGTTGTTTACTGCTAACCTTTTTCTTTTCTACACAGACTATGATTTCCTTTAATTCTGAATATAATTTTTTTGTAATCTTAATTCTTCTAATTTTATCTTTAATTTTTAAATTTAAAAAATAATCCTTTCATGTTTATTGTATAGAGAAAATTATCTATTCACCCACTTGTAAAATAAATCAGTTGTTCAGCTTTGATATTCTTGATACTTATTCCATCCAATTTCTTTTTTGTTGCTGTTGCAACGCTAACATCCATATTTAATATTGGTTAGATATACTTGTGTGCCAGGCTCTGGGCTGATTTTCATTCATTGACCTATGTAGTTGTTAACATTCCTCCATAAGAGAAGTGCCATTGTGAGCACTTGCACGGAAGGAGTAATGTGACTCCAAGAGGCATTGTAACATCTACTATGTCAAACAACCCCTGAGATCTATAATTGGAATCTGGACAAAGACCAGTGTTGTTGCCAAGTGTCTTACTTAGGGTTTCTACTGCCATGAAGACCACAGCAGCTCTTACAAAGGAAAACATTGGAGCTGGTTTGCAAGGGCAGAGATTTAGTCCATTATCATCATTGCTGGAAGCACGGCAGCCCACAGGACCAGCAGGGGGCTGGAGAAGAAGCCTAGAGTTCTACATCTGGACCAGCAGGCAGCAGGAAGAGAGAGAGAGAGAGAGAGAGAGAGAGAGAGAGAGAGAGAGAGAGA
>CAJQZJ010032004.1:5202481-5269522 GCA_907164525.1 Lophiomys imhausi | reverse complement strand
AGAGAGAGAGAGAGAGAGAGAGAGAGAGAGAGAGAGAGAGAGAGAGACTAGGACTAGTCCTGGCTTGAATATGTGAAACCTCAAAGCCCACCCTCAGTGACATACTTCATCCAACAAGGACATGCCTACTCCAAGACCACACCTACTCCAACAATGCCACACCTACTCCAACAATGCCACACCTACTCCAAGGTCACACCTATTCCAACAAGGCCACAACCTCTACATACATAAACAGATATTTCAATATATATAAATGCTATATTTGAAGCTTTACTTTTGAGTTCTGTTTGTATTCCTTGTAGTTTGAACAGTAAAGGCATATCTTTAGCATTTAAGATTCTTTGCATATCCAATTGTTTTCTTTTAACAAATAAAATATCCATAAAATGTACCATGTATGAGTTGGACATTTTCCCTTACATCTGCACTTTAGGTATTTCATGATGTGAAGTGAAGACCTTGGTCATCTGTGTGTTTTGTTTGTTTGTTTTTTGATAAGTTGCAGATGTCTCTCTTCCAAAAATAGCAAATGCCCACCAGTCATGAGTTTGTCCCTTCTCAGTTACTCTGTGTTTGGTGGATATTTTCAGTTTGTGACCTCAGTTCTTTAGATCTCACCCCAGATACTCACATATTGGGGTGGCCTGTTTTCCAAACAATCTTTGTTCAGCCCTAGTTCATCCCTGCTTCTGGAAGAAGCACGTTTGTTTCCGTGAAAGCTTGGGTATCACCACTGAAACCTCTCATTGGGTTCTGTCTGCTACGTTTTCACCTTCCATTCTATTTTAGGGTCCATCCCCTTGCCTCACTCTGTGTCCACTCTTCCTCTGACCCTTGTGGGGTGTTATCTGGTGACCCCTGCTCAAGGTTATTCTCTGGCTTTTAATTAGCTCTGAAACAAGAGTGCACAGTTTGCCTTATGCAACAGGAGACCCGGCTAATCGAAAATTCATTCTGATGAAGTGATTCTGAGTTGCCAGAAGGCTCTCATCATGTTCACCTATTGTAGAGGGAACCTGGGTGTCAGTTCAGGACCTTTTTTCCCAGCTGCAGGTCTGCTCAAGTAGATGGCTTCTTCCATGTGTGCTTCTGTCTGATGGGAGGTTCCTGTTAGAGTTTGTTTCCTTTTGGATGATCTATAACCTGTCTTTAGGGGCTTGATTTTCCTCCTTGCATGCTATGATATGACCTACTCTTTCAGGGAGACATTTCCCTGCTGATGCTGGTCTCTGATAATTGACTGCATTTCAGCAACTTGAGTTTTTCTGAGTTCTGTAACTTTTTCTTAATGTAATAACCCTGCTGAAACCTGAGAGATTGAAGTTCCTCTGGCCTGTTACCTTACACTACTCCATGATGCCATTTCTCTCGGTTGCCAAACAGAATTCATGTGAGTGCAATGGGTAATGTTGACACAACCCATTTAAACAGGAGTGGCTACAGCTTCCCTCCCACTGTCTTTTTCCCACTGTGTGAACCATGTAGCACAGCAAACATTTTGGAATGGCTTTCTGGAATGGGATGGAGGCTGTACCCAGGCAGGCAGCTGCCTAGCTGACAGGTGT
Organism: Lophiomys imhausi; assembly: GCA_907164525.1. NCBI lineage: Eukaryota > Metazoa > Chordata > Mammalia > Rodentia > Muridae > Lophiomys > Lophiomys imhausi. The sequence continues at coordinate 5,267,954 of CAJQZJ010032004.1, read as the reverse complement.
GGGTTCAGTCCATGTGCAGGGAGACACATGTACTTTACGTCACAAAGATGCAGCCCCAAAACTGACATGCTATGGCCCGGAAAAATCCAGAGAAAGGGACAGAGAAAGGCTGTGTGGGCTGGATTGGGGAGAATAGGGTATTTCAGGTGTAAATACTAGCCAGTTCTTTGCCAGTCAGCTGGGTGCTACCAAATGATTTTCAGTAATGTCATGGTTGGGTGACTGGGATAGGACTTGGAGCACTGGGATACGGGGCAGACTCCAGTGGGAGATGATGTGTGAGGCTGTCTCTAGTTTCAGAGGTAGAGGGTTGCAGGTGGAGTGGATGGTAGAGGGAGCTGGGGGAGGTGACAGAGAGGATCTGTTAGAAGCTCAAAGGTGGTTCTTATACCTGCCAAGCAGATTTGGAAAATTCTCCTGCTTGAAAAATCAAACCTTTGCCTTATGTCTCTTTCAAGAAGAAACTTTGAGCATCCAGTTGCCCTGGCAGGTCAGGGTCTGGGCACCCTCCTTGGAGAGCAACAGGGTAATCTGCTGAGAATCATTGTGGGGGTGGCACAGAGCTCAGAGCCTGAGAGCTCCCAACAGCACCACAGAGATACCAGCACCCGCTGACACTGTGCAGGGCTTGGGGCTGTCAAACATCAGCTCTGATGATGACTGTATCTTGGTAAACTCTGTGACTTTTTGGGCACTTTGGTTTTTAATTTCAATAAGCTTGATACATTATACATTGCTCATTTGCTACTAAAATTGGGAGTAGTAGAGCGGTAACTAGCAATTAGCTCCCAAGTGCTGTGAATTTCCCGGCCTCTCTGGAATCTGTGGAAGGCTCCGAACTGTTCATGCAACAGGGCTCTGGCTTTGACCTTTGTTGCAGGCTTGGAAGAAGTGCAGAAACTCTTTCCTTGCAGCAGTACAGTTTAGTCACTCAGCTTTACGGGAAATAAGCCCTGAACTCAAATGGTTAGGAGGATGTGTGGAGGAATCAGGAAGCCCCAGGGTTTCTTCTTCCCTTTGGCTCTGTGGTGCAACATCGGCTTTCTGTGCACCGTGCACCATGGGGGGTGGTATCAGTGATTCTGTTCACCTTGCATGCTTTGCAGGTTCCTTCCCAGATGTTGATAGAGATGGATCCGGATCATGCATTGCTCTGAAGGTCGGGCCTTGAGGGCGGTTCAAAGGGACAGAGTTCCTTCTGGGTGACACTTTGGGAAAGGTTGGTGGGAACTCTCATGTTTATGTCAAGAGGTCACGTCCAGCTTTAAAAGGAAATACCTGTGGGGGGCTAAGACTCAAGATCGATAATGCAGGGGCATGCTTGCATGGCAAGTGAAAAATAGATAAGAAAACAGAAGTAGATAATCATGGGGAGGGACTAGCAAGAGAAAAACAGTCAAGAGCTGAATAACAGTCATATGAAGAGTGAATAATTAGCATTATTCCATATATGCAGAAGAAATTCTAGGAAAAGAAAGGAAGGGGATCAGTTATGGGGCCCAGGGTCATCTCAGGAAAAAAACCTTTTCAAGTAGCAAATGATGTGCCAGAGGATTGGTAAGGACTCAATTGAAGGAAATCCTGGACAGGTAGGGGATTGGAGAGATGGCTCAGCCATTCTCAGCACCTATGTGTCAGACACAGCCCTATGAAACTCTAGTTCCATGGGATCTGGTGCTCTCTCTCGCCATCTGCAGGTAGTGTGAGCATGTGTTGCACAAATATACATGTAGTCAAAACAGCCATATACATAAAATAAAATGAAAAACAAAATAGAACACCAGAAACATTTCAGGATGTGTGTTTAAGATTCTAAAATTCTTCACAAAGATGCAAAGGGAGAGAATATCTTAGTTGATTTTGTTTGCTTTCCCCCAACTAAGAGATAATATATGCTTATCACAGCAAAGGCATCTTCCAACCTCCTTAGGAGTGGCCAGCAGGAACAGTCATGCCATTGAGCATGGGGACCATAATGTGCTGCTGAGATCCGTCCTTTTTTGTAAGAAGCCTCTCTGACAATGTGTCAGGGTGGTCTCCTTGGTTATTACCAGTGCAGCATCTGTCCAGGTGTCCGTGTGGCTTCCTCTGAGTGAGCCTCCCACACACACTGCTCACTGTTGGCAGGAGAAACAGTTCCAGCTCCATATTCAGTCTCAAAGACCCAAGTGGGGCTTTGGGTCCTGGACTGTGACTGTCACTAAGTGGGTATGACAAGGTCGCACTGTGGTCTTCTGAGTCCCAGCAGACAGAGGGGGATAATGGAGGTGCCCTGCCCAGAGCCCAGGCTGGGAGGTGACGCACATCTTCCTTATTCTCATTCTACTTATTGTGGCTCAGCCACACTGGGAAGAAGGTTAGAAAATGGTGTGTAGAGTTTTATCCAGAAGAAACAAAACAAACAACACAACAACAAACCAACAGCAGTAAGTGTGCACGGAGCGGTGGCAGGGTTGCAGAGGGTGCAGACTATTTTGTCAAAAGTCCTGAGAATAACAATTTAGTTAATGTTACTTAAAGTTTGCCCCATGTGATCTAAACACTTAAAGCCAATTATTAAATGAAATAAAATTGTAAATGCTCCACATGTCCCTCCTCTCTAGTAGATTCAAAATACATGCTGGCAAGTTAGAGCTCTGAGAAGAGACAACATGTTTACTTGAGTTTAACCTCATCACCATAAGGTTTCTTCTTCTAGAGCATCCATCAATATCCTGTGGGCATTTGGTGTGTGTGTGTGGGGGGGGGGTGGGTTCATAATAACAAGATGTTTTATGATCATCGATGAGAAACGGACTAACACATGCTAGGCTGTACTGTATTTCCTTGAAATTTCGATAATATTCAGATTAACAAACCACTTGCAATTTAATGCCAATCATATTCTGCTGGGAGTAACACAGATAGTTCAATTAAATAAGTTGGGTGCAGACTGTCAGTGGAATCCAGGAATATGATTGGCATCAAATTGCAAGTGGTTTGTTAATCTGAATATTATCCAAATTTTTAAAAAAATATAGTGGAGCGTAGCATGGGCTTGTACAACTGTAATCCCAGTTGTTGAAAGACAGGAGGACCAGGAGTCCAAGGTCATCCTTTGTTTCATAGCAAATTCAGGGCTAGCCTAGGCTTCATGACATTTATTTTATATAGAGAGAAGGGGAAGAAAGTAGAGTAGGGGGAAGAGGAAGACTAGCAGGAGGAGCAGGAACAAGGAAGGGAGGGAAGAAGGATGGGAGAGAGAGAGAGAGAGAAGAAATAAATAAATGTATGGATTGGACATATATTATGGAATAAATTCATCTTCCCAAAATTCCTATTTGCCATCATAGTCTCCATTGTGATCATAAACAGAGGTATGGTCTTCGAGAAGACATCAGGATTAGGTAAGGGCATTAGGCTGGAACTCTCAGGATGAGATTAATGTTTGTACTAATCCAGAAGGAGACCAGAGTGCTCTCTACCTCTGCCATGATATTTGCAAACCAAGATGTGATAACACATTTGTCCACACCTTGACCTTGAACTTTCTAGATTGTACAATCATGAGGAACACAAAGTTGTTTAAGTCATACCATCAATGGTATTTTGCTTCAGCAGTCTAAGCTCAAACAACTATATAATACTAAAATATAGAAAAGTAATGTTTTTCCACAAAGACACTAAAGTTAGAGGTGTGGCTATTGAAATTCATGGGGTTAGGGCAGAGTGAATTTGGACTCTGTTTTTTAAATATGGAGACTTAAGCATTTCCACCTACTAATATCACATTGGACACAAGCATGTTCGTTATTTTCTCACCAAACCAATCCCCCCAAAGCTCTGATTTTTGCCCAACGTTAGCATGAGGTTAAGAGCCTAGTCTCATGAGAATATTTCCATTCCAGACACTTCCCCACCCCATGAGCTCCAACCTCCTGTCCTTCTAGAATATAAATTAGAGTGAGCCCCTTCTAAGATTAAGTAATTGGCAAAAACAACTCTCAGAGTTGTTTTGTTCACTTATTGGGGCTGGGTGAGATGAGAGAGCTGTTTAAGAGGAGGCATGGTGGATGGAGATAGGAGAGTCTTTGCCTCCTTGAGCTACATCACATTCCCAATACCTTACTGTACTCACAAGCCTAGAATCTCTCTGACTCTGGCTTGAGGTCTCTATGGACACTTATTGTATAAGCAAGATGCAATAAATCATTGGCCTTCATGTTTAACTTAATCTCTAGCTGATTATCCCTCCTCAGAAGTTGATATATTGGAAGCACAGGTTTCAGCCCTCAAAGCTTGCCTTGGACTTTCTGGCAGTAGTCTCCATTCTGAAGCTGCAGGGTTCCCAGCCACCACTGGTCACTTTATTAACCTACAAAACACTAAATCTATCTCCCAGGGATTCCCAGAGTATGTCAGAAAGAAAAAGAAAAATTCTGTGTGTGTGTGTGTGTGTGTGTGTGTGTGTGTGTGTGTATGTTGGTGGGAGCAAGGGGTAGGTCTCTGTTAGAGAGACTTAGCATAGAACTGAATAACCAGAAGGAAATTTGGTAATCATTAAGTCTAATGTAATTCTGTGAGAGGTTCCTAGGCAACCTGAAAAACATGAATTCCAAGTAAAATAAGTCTGCTCAATGTCACATTCCATATGATCTTGGAGCGTCACTCAGCTTCTTAGTGTATTAAGAGATCTGAAGGATCTTAGACTAAAGACTAAACACACTTAATCTCAGCTCTCCCCAGACTTATCAGAATCCATCTTTCATGCTCCACATATTTCATTCATTCAACAAATATTTATCGGACACCTACTCTGTAGATCTCTAGGAGGAAAGGTTGGTGTGGTAGAGGACACATCTTGAAAATGATGTCACCCCTCTTCCATTTCTAGGTGAGGTGATTAAGATTATGAATCATTGAGCTTTGGTAAAGGAAGGAGGTTGGAAAGAGACTCAAAAGGGGATTTGAGTCCCATTGGGCAGTCAGGGCTTAAAGCCACCAGAGGATGAAGAGATTAGAAGAGCAACATGGAGCTGGTAGTAATGCAGTTTCTGGGAACTGATCTATAAAAGGACATGTTGAACATGCATGTGTCCTAGTGGTGAGAGGAAGGGCTGCCTAGAATGTTTTGATGCTGGAGCAGGATGCATGCTGGAAATGAAGCAGAAAAATGTGTAAATGTGCTCCCATATTCAAGCAACACCTGCAGCCAGAGAGTGGCTGGCGATAAAGAGTCACATGTGAGTTTTGGAGCTTTGTGCAGGGTGCTGTCAGTGATGTTGTCATGAGCAACAGAGGTTTCTTTCATGGCTTCTTTGGAAGAGATGATTCTGCCTTAATTCCAGGTCCTACCACCATCCAGATCCAATCTTAGTTGCCTTACTTCAGAGGTCACATGACCACAACAAATTTGTAGAATGTGAAAGAAAACATAACAAGTACAAACACTTTTTTATTCATAAAGATGTTTAGCTGCCAGTAAAACCAGAGAATGGATGGGCCTCCCAGGTGGCAAGGGGAATACAACAGAAGAGAAAAGGCCAGAAATCCAAGCTTTCCCGTGATCACAAGCAAATGCAGTTAGACATTGTTGGGAATACTTCCTTGCAGAACAATGTTAATGGCTTCATTCACTCTCCAGGTCCTTTTCACCAGGATTTTATTACTCTACACAAACTGGTATCATTAAGATACCAATTTTGTTTGGTGTATGTCTGCATTGGCCGAGTAATTATGTCTGGGTAAAGCTTGGCACTTATTCACTGGTGATCTTTGGTAGTCACCAGACACCAGCGTGGAGAGGAAGGCACAGTCCCTGAAGAATGCTAATGCTTCCCAGATTGTCATTTAACAAACACACAGGCCATTTATTGCCAGGCTGATTATTTCAATCCTTAGCAACACATACATCAGCCCCCTTCACCCAAGATTGCCACATGCATTTGTCTTTTCATAAACAATCATTTGACAAAGGGACTGAGAATTGATGGTCTGGGGATACTTTGCACAACGTGAATCAGCCACAGGATGCAGTAAGCTGAATAGCCCTGTTAGCGTCATCATTCCATTAATCAGATTGGGACAATGACCCATCGAGTGTGTGCTGTGTTCATAAACAATAACCAATCTGGGTGCCTTTGTGTTATCTGAGTCTCGGCTGTATCCCCAGATAGAAGATGCTGCTGTGTGGGTCCCTCTGGAAACCTTGGACCCCTGTTCATCCTTTCATCATTCCATTTATAATAATTATGCTTGTTGCAAAGACAAGGGGTGTGGGAGTTGCTGTATTTGTGTTGTAACCATGGGTTCTTATTACTCACCTGAGTCACAGCCCTCCCGACATCAATTCCCCATAGCAATGTGAGTCAACTGAGCATCCAAAGAGGCTGGGATGGCTGGTCTAAAGAATTAGGGGCCTTCGGTCATTGTTTCAAAGAGAGGGCCTTCAACTGGTGACTCACAGAAAAAGGCAGTTTGGCATGAGTTAGAAGGGTCATCTCAGACTCTTGCAACTGAAAAACAGTTTAGTCTGCGCTGCTCTATTCCCATAACTTGTCCTGATGCGTCTTACCTACTTTGGAATGGAGAACCCTCTGTCCATCTTCACTTTGCCCTTGTGTTGTTGTTCTTTTCATGTAACACATATTTCTAACACGGAGATTTGCAAATGCCTCTATTTCATTGTCCTCTCAGTGGACACACATTTACATTCCTGTGTTTAAGCAAATCCAAATGAAGAAAATCCTATTTGTGTGTTTTCATGGTATAAATCTAATGCATCATATTTTGAATTTGTATGTAGGTCTTCTCTTTAAAGAGTTTTCATTGGATGAAATGGCCATGAGGATGGTGTTGGTGATGCTGCTGGTGATAATGATGCTGGTGATGATGCTGAAGGTGATAGAAGGGATGTTCATGGTGGTGGTGATATTGGTGATGTCGCTGATGTTGATGTTGGTGATGCAGCTGCTGCTGGAGGTGATGATAGTGTTGGCGATGATGTAGTGATACTGGTGATGTTAACTATGATCAATTGATTTATTTTAATTAGGTGTATGTGTGTATGTTTGTTTGTGGATTTCTACATGTAAGTGCAAATGCCCACTGAGTCCTCAAAAATGCATCAGGTTCCCTGGAGTTGGAATTGCAAGTAGTTATAAGTTGCCTGATGTAAGTGGTAGGGGCCAAATGCAGGTCCTTGCAAGAGAAGTACACACTCATAACAACTGAGTCATCTCTCCAGTTCTCTAGCTTTTGTTCTTATAATTTCTAAACATTCCTAGATTCCTTTGTGAGTCTCTACATTGAAGCCTCTTCCTCAGATGAAGGTAGCTATGTCCGAGGAAAGTGTCTATCCGGGCTCATATCAGGCATCTAGGCCATGTGACCTTTCATTAGTCTTCTCTGGCTATGGCAGAGGGAAAAACAGACTTTCCCCTCTGTTTTCATGCAGCCCCAAGCACGCCACTCCTGGCAAAGGATTCTTCAACAAATACCAACTGAATGTGAACTTTAGTTCCCATACTATGGACCTAGAGATAGTAAGAAGTCCCACAGGTTAGTCCCACTAGAAGACCGCTTTGTTCAGATGTTAGATTTGAGTGATAGGCTCCCACTTACACTCCTCTCAAATAGGTATAGCAGTTTCCCATTACCTCCTTTGGAATTTAATTATTTGTTCATGGAATATAGGCAAACCTTTGTTTATACTTACTCATTGCTGGGAAGGTTGTTACAAAAAAAAAAAAACATATGATAAGATGCAGGTCAAGATGCACATTGTCAAAGCATGTGGGAAGTTACTGTCTCCAACTGCACTCCTAGGCATTTCTGTGTGCTCAACTCTCTAGGAACTCTCTGAAGTGATCCCTTTGGAGGTATGGAAGCTTCTCTATATATAGACGGGATTGATTCCATTTTTGCCCACTGGTAATCCACTGGATCTTTGTCTCACCTCACTTTCCTAGTGGGTCGCATTCAGGGAGGAGGACAAACATTCTAATGCTAGGATCATGATTGGTTGCCCTGGTAGCCAATTCCTATCTGTCTTGGAATACCAGCTGTCAGTCATCTTGTGAGTATTTCAAGAGGATAGTAAAATATGTCTTTCAGTAACACAGCATTGTAGGCTGGGTGGTTAGTATTAGTGTTGCTGTTATTAGCATTGATGTTATTGTTATTTGTGTGTGTGTTGTCACAGTGTGCCTGTGGAAGTCAGAGGACAAATTTTGAGATTCTGTTTTCTTCTTTTGCTACAGGTTATGGGAGTAAAAGTAACACATGTCATTGTGCTTGAATAACAAATACCTTTACTACTCAGCCCCCTTCTTGGTCCATACAAAAGAAATTTACTCTGAAACAATTCTAAATGCAGGAAGACTAGATCAAAGTATGGGTAGGGCCAGTCTGTCTAAGTCTTCCCCTTGGTATGTGCACATGGCTTTTTATTCCTTTACTCCGTACAAGCATGCTCTTGGTGCCCCTTCCTGTATAAAGACATGGATTCTACTGGATCTGGGTCTCATTCCTATGTTTTCATATGTTCTGCTAGCTCTTATTTATAGTCACATTGGAAGTTAGGGTTAAAATGCTTTCATTTATTTTAGGGATATAACTGAGTCCTTGGCAAGCACCAGTGAAGTTAAGACCCCCATTTCAGAAGCAGACTTTATTGAAGGCATAGAAACCAGAGAAGTCAACTCATGCACAGGTGCAGAGAATTCAGGGCCTTGCGAACTTTCTGACCCCCATTTCCTTTCTCTGAGCGGCCAGTCAGGATTTGTGTGCACAGAATGAATGCTATGTAAACAGCCAACAGATGATCCTTGGGTCAAGATGTTCAAAGGTGCAACCTCAAATGACATGGAAAACTGTCGAGAAAAGAGACAAGGGGTGCGATGCCATTAAATCATGAGTGCTCATGGGTCATAAGGCTCTTGGAGCTGACTGCTGCAGCACAGGGTGTGACACAAGGGGGACCCCAGTCACATCTGAGAGTCTGGACCCAAAGCCTGTGTTCTTCGAATGTGTGTGCAAGGCGGACATGATGACTACGCAAACAAGTCCTTCCACTCCTAACATGTTCTACCAAGAGCCAGAGAGACAGTGACGAATTGCCCAGGACGAGGTTACAATAATTTAATGAAAAGAGGTGGAAATGGGGTCTTTAATTTGTACCTTTGGAGCTGTGGATAAAAATCCATTAGTAGAACATGGATTAAGAAGTCTAAAGCAAGATTACTTGGCGTTGCCTGCCAGGGAAGCATGCTGGCACACAGGTTGGAATTAACATCTGAGATTTTTTTTTTCAAACTTTACAGCTGGGATTTCCCCCCTGGCCTGGCTTCTTAGCCCCATGAGCTGAGGAGACTTGAAATCTTTGGCATTCACTCAAAACTGACTCAAAGCACAGGGTAGAAATTTCAAGGAGGCCTTTGGGGAGAGACAGGTCAGTCTAAAGTGCTTACATCATAGCTTTCAGTTAAAAAAAAAAGTCTTTCATAGCAGCAGTAGGGAGAATTATATCACAATGTATAAATGAATTTAGCAGGATTTATAAACCCACATATGTCCCCTTGCTCGGCTGCTTTCAAGCAGCTGATGACCTGAGAACTCTTAGTTCAAGTGGAATTTTATACTGAAGGGAAAATGAACAAAACCAATAAAAAGTGGGTTTTTCTATTTAAATAAGAATGTGGGGCCTCAGACCCCTTTCTTCTCATTTTTCTCTTCTGAAGAGATGGAACCCTTTGGGAATGAGCACCAACATTGTCCTGGAGGACAGACTGAAGGCTTTGTCCATGGGAGTGTGACCTTCTACAGTGAAATTCTGTTGGTGAGCCACAGAAATGCAGGAATAAAAAAAAGAAAAAAACCTGATCTTTAAGCAGGAAGTCACATCTCTTCTTGAAAAATATTTTGAAAATGATACATTATCTTCCAGAATAAAGACAGAGAAGGAAGTTTCCCCCACTGCAGGAAAATTTGAAACTGACTGCTTAAAGAGAGTTGATGAAGAAATAAATATATTTTATCAATTGAACATGCATTTTCTTCAAAACCATCAAATCATATGATGATTTATAAAATGCAACGTTTTGGAAACTGAACCAAAAGAGATGTTGACAAGCGTTTTGCAAGGATAACTTCTCTTAGCCATGATACTTAACCTGGTTTGCCAACTAGACTCTATTTACTTCTCCTCTCCTGTTCAACCTTGAACCCCTGTGAGAGCTCAGAAAAGGGATGTTACGCTGCCCAGCATTAAGCCCTTAGTGACCAAAAGCACTAGATCATTAAAATTGTCACCCAAGGATATTGTGAGAAGTTATGACAATGAAGTTTATTAAAAAATAGAAAAAAATGTCTTACATTTTCTCGTGCAAAGGCATATTTAATTTATACCTAGGGTAGATCCTGAGAAATTGGCTTTCCTTGGGACTAAAGATACAACTCTCACTCTGTACTTTCAATCACAACCATGCTGAATGTAGAAGATTTAGATTCATTTATTAAGATCCAATTGGAGATCAATGGTCATGATCTTCTTGTAGCCTCACAATGTCAAATTTGAAACCCTGTAAGTCAATCTAATTCTACATAGTTGTTGGTGACTTTAAAATCAAATGGACAGTATAGCTTGTACAACATCAGAATTCCCCAAGAGTCCTTCAGACTCTTAGAAGCTCAATGAGAAATTATCCATCATCTGTGACTGAAAATGTGGCTGACACACTTGTTTTCCGTGAACTGGAAGCCAAGGTCTCTTCTGATTTGAGGAAGCAGCATAAATAAAGGGGAGGGGGGTTCTCTACTTTAAGTTTGAGTGGTTGACTTTAAGAAATTTCCTGGGATCAAATTCCTATACAAGTTTACCTTTTAAGCCATAGATCAACTAGTGGGCTTCAAACCCCAATAAATTTGAAATAAGGATGAAAGAACAACTGTTAAATCACATTAAATGTAAAGGGTGTTCTTTGCAATGCCCCAACCTATGAAGTAAAAATCTGGAGGGTTGCTAACTGCCAGAGGTCTTCAGTATGCAAATGACCTTTAATGCCATTATCCTTACTAGAATCTGAGTGTAGAAGAGTACCAAGGGCTAGTTTGGTTGACTGTCTGTCTCCAAGGTCTACCAACAGTTCATCCTACCATATATGCACATTCCAGTTCTGCGATTGGGACCTGGGACCCAATTATTTCTCTTGAATTAAATTGAACTAGCCTTGTGATTGGTGTAGTATTTAGTGGAAGTAAAATTGTGCAGGAACGGGCTGGAGAGATGGCTCAGCGGTTAAGAGCACTGGCTGTTCTTCCAAAGGTCCTGAGTTCAATTCCCAGCAACCACATGGTGGCTCACAACCATCCACAACGTGATCTGATGCCCTCTTCTGGTTACAGATGTTCATACAGATAAAGCACCCATACATAAAAATAAATAAATAAATCTTTAAAAAAAAAATTGTGCAGGAACATGCAGCTTCTTATCTTACTCCCTTGGAGCCTCAAACCACCAAACAAGGAGACCACTGTCCTGCCATAGAGAGAAGCCTCTCCCCGTCCTCAGCTCTTCAGCCATCACAGCTAAGGAGCCAGGTGTGGAGGGAAGCTGTGAAAGCCATCCTAGTCCCAGCTCAACTCTCAGCTAAATCAAAGTAAATGATTGATTCAGTTTCAAATGCTTAGTAGCATCCTCTCAACATTTCAGAATCAGAAGCAAGGAAGTAACGGCTGCTGGATTATTTTAAGCCCTACCTTCTATGGCCCTTTCTTGTATAGAGAGATATAATCAACATTTAACAAGAAAACCTTGATACATTTGTCCAGTGCACTCTCCCTGGTTCGTTTTCTCTCCTGTATAGAGACATGTTTTGGCATGTCCCGATGTTACATAGATACTTAATGAAAGAAGAAATCAACCCTCCAAATAAAACATCAGGGACTATCCAAAGGGTGAACCCTGCAAACTGTGTTTCCATGTTGCTTAGACAGATGTTCTGGCTAGAAAGTACTATCCAGGGTCCCTTTATGTTTTAAACACACACAGACACACATACACACAGACACAGACTCACACACACACATACACACACACATCTTTGAGATGGGGTCCTGCTATGTAGCCCTGACTGACCTGGAATTCTCCATATAGACTAGGCTGTCCTCAAACTCACTAAGATTCTCCTGTGTCTATTTCCTCAATGCTGGAATTAAAGGCATGCAGCACCATCCCTGACTCACATTCCAAATTATTTACCTGGCACTTGTTTTTCAAATCCCATTATGAGGGAATGGCTGACACTGAATTACTACTTAGAGCATTTCAATGGCCAAAGAGATGGCTCAGTGAATAAAGGAAATCACTACCAACTTTGACAACCTGAGATCTGTCCTTGGGTTCCATGTGGATAAATGACCCAACTGGTTTCTGGAAGTGTCCTCTGACCTCCACCCATGTGTCATGACATGCATACTCTAATACAATATAAATAAAGCTTTATGAAAACAAGAATTTCAAAACATGGGAGGAGTAGAGATGAGGACCAGAAATCATGAATGAGACATTGGTAAAGAAATCAGGGTAAACTGAATAGACTTTGAGAAAGAAAGTACAACCAGGAAAAAACAAAAACAAAAAAACCAGCAGAAAGTGATTTCACTGGCTTACTGATGGCTTGCGGCAGGTTCCGGTGGCTGTGCGGCAGTCAGGAATGGAATATTTAAGTCAAATACAAAATAAATTTTTGTGGAAAAATAAATAATTATGTATAAACATTAGAATATCTTATCACCCCAGGACCACTGTGAACATCATCCCTGGGCAGTCACTGGATTAAACCCACTTCTGTCGAATTGAAACACATTCTGTAAAAGATGTGTCATTTCAAATACTAAGTGTGGAAAAGAACAAAGGATTTTTTGTTTGTTTATAGAAAACATCTTTTAAAATCCTGGCATAGCAAAGTAACCTCCTAGACTACTTATTTCATTAAGTCAAAAAGTCAGTTAAATTCCCTGATAATGATCACGTGGACACTGAGGAAATACAGGATTCTTGCAACTTTCAGAACTTCACAATGACCTTCGACCTGTGAACACTCGGCCACTTCCCTCTCACATCCTGTCCTGTCTCCTTCAGCTTCCAGAGGTAGCATTGCCCTCCACTGACAAGTGTCTTGTAGATATTTTATAAGAGTTCTCAGTGAGGCATCAGTTGTCTTTAATACCTGGGAGAAAATTGAATGGAGGGATTCAATTACACGTGTGAAAAATGAACCTTCTTCCCAAGGCTTAGCCACTGCTAGCCGGCTTGTTTTAAAACTGAATTATAGAGGCAATACATTTGCCGGAGACACAGGCATTAATTTCTCTCAACCCATTCAGGATTGGGAGGACAAGGTAGGAGGGAACAGAGAGAAAATAAGATAATAAGAGATTCATGTTGATTTATTCACCTTTGTGCTATGTAATGGGGGCAGGAGGAAGACTGCCCAGGAGTCAGGGGTGGGAGGTGGGGCGAGGAGATGAAGGAGCTGTGGAAGGATGGATTGCAGGGCAGCCAGCCAGTCTCCAAGTCGACTGCTGGCCTTAGATGATATAAGATGGTTCTGTGTGTCTAGCTGCTGTATAAAAAGATGCACAGGCAATAAAAAAAATGACACGATGCAGCCAGAATAAGTGAAGAGCCCTGTGTCATGCAGGAAAGGGCTGCATTTGTCACCTGCATTTTAGCTAGCTCATTCTACCAATAGAGGTAAACTGAGTCTGTGGAGAGTGGAGCTGCAGCTGTGACTCCTGTGTGCTAGGTTCTGGTAATGAGAGAGAGAGAGAGAGAGAGAGAGAGAGAGAGAGAGAGAGAGAGAGACTGCCTCATGGCCCACCTCGGCTGACAGGGAGGTACTGACGCAGGGTGACAATGCCACACAGAAATCTGTGTATGTGAGCAGGCACAGTTCCAGAGACGCTCCTGTCCCTTGCAGAACTACAGCCAAATCAGTGAGTGATTCTGAAATCTGCAAGGTCACTCTCCTACAGCTAGGAGGCCCTCTGTGAGGCCAGTGCAAGGGGGTCCTGGTTAAAATGATTGGGAAGTCTAGGGAGGGGGATTGTGCAGAGGGCTGGGGAGCTGCTCAGTTGGTAAGCTACTTGCCTTGGAAACATGAAGAACTGAGTTTGAGTCACTAGAATTTACACAAGAAAGCTTGTCATGGTGGTGTATGCTTGTAATCTCCCCAGTGGGCAGACAGGCAGGTTCCTGGGGAAAGCTGGCCAGCCAGCCTAGCCTACTTGGTGATTTCCATGCTAGGGAGAGACTCTGTCTCAAAAGGAAGAAAAAAAAAAAAAGGTGAATGATGCCAGAGGATTGACACCTAAGGTTGTTCCCTGGTTTCCATAGGCACACACATATGCACATACGTGAAACACACACAGACATATACATACATACACATAGAGCGACACTCACCATGATTGGGAGACTTAAAGCTGTGACACTAGAGCGTTCCAGCCAGGACAGAGCCCTTCCCAGCATGGGACCTTGTCTGTGTTCACCAAGGTGAAGATCCTTTTAGCACATCCTTCAAGACTGTATGGCAAGTTCTTCCCCCTGTGTTAAGTTAGCTCCTTGGTGTGACTTCACTCCGCGGGTGTGAATGGGTCCAGATAGCAATGTTATTGGTAAAGTTTTGAATTTTCGTTTACAGAATTTGAGTCTTAATTTTAAAGGACTTCTCCCTTTATGTGTTTAGCCCCATGTATCTGAACAGAGATATGAGAAGGCTACAGTACCTTCTCTGATACCCAGAAAGTAAGGAGAGACATGGTAGCTACTGTTTTGTGGAACAAAGAAGATTTATTTTAACAGGAATGTATTCCATCCTACTTGTAAAAGAAAATCAAGTCTCTTTAGAAAATTAAAAGTTAGTCTTGGATGGGTGTGGTGGTTCACACTTGAAAAGAGACCTTGGAATCAAGTGTGGGCTCTGAAGTTGAACAACTGGGAGAATGAACAGGAATGGATGCAGAGTAACTTCTCCTTAAATGATGCCTGTATCCCTGAATGCAAGCAAGCCCACTACTTAGACTTGTGAATGCTGGAAAATGACCTTTCTTTGTTGAGGAGCTTCTGAGCCATTTCATAAAGACCCTGAAGTCACCAGAAATACTTGCTGATCTAGTACCCATTCTATTTCTGGTTCCCATGAGAAAATCTGGGATAATTCCGTGAGTTTTCTTTTTTCCTGGTCAGGAAAAGTATAGAAGTTATAGACCAGCATAGTGGAAGCAATTTGACATAAACTTTTCATTTTTCACTGAACTGGGTAAGCTTTCTTTGTGCTCTCTCTTTCTCTCTCTCTCTCTCACACACACACACATGTGAGCATGTATACACACACATACACACACACACACACACACACACACAAATTAGGAGACCAGACATAATACAGTTTAGCTAGCCAATTTTTATAGGTTTTAAATCTCACCTTTTCAATCTATCCACCCATTAAGTACAGTCTATTCTCCTATTTACAGATTTGCACTACTTATTGAAGTATATCTGTAACTCTAGGATCAACATTGAACCATGTTCTAGCAATTTGTGAACATGCATACACCTGCTGAAACTTTGAGTCCCTAAAGATTACAGCTGTGGGTGAACACAGTGACAGTGGCCTCCTGCTTCAGATTGCACATGGTAGATTGTCCTAGGATATCTGTGCACTTCAGATTGCACATGGTAGATTGTCCTAAGATATCTGTGTAGGTACTTGCTTTTCACATTTTCAGTGTTTCTTGGTGATCTTGCTGTTCAAAATGGCATGCAGCTGAAGTGTTATCTATTGTCTAGTGTCTTAGGGAGAAAGTACATGTGCTTCCTAAGCATCCTGCAGTCCTATGTTACAATTCTACTGGCTACTGTTCAATGTTGATGAATTGACAAGATTGTGAATTGCACAGTCCTAATATTAAGACCAGACACTCCCTGTATTTTCCCTGGGAGCAATGGATCGGTATTCAATAACTCAATTTTTTTCCAGTGGCTTTACGGAATGAGCCTTTTGGAGTAAGAAGTACTAAGTGACTGTGAGCTCTGCAGCTCTGACTGTGTGCTCTGTTGGTCTGACTGTGTGCTCTGCAGCTCTGAAGGTCACATGGACTGAAGAGGCAAATTTTGATGAGTGCAACCTATCCTCAGGGAGTGTGTTTAGCAGCAGTAACTGCTCTTGTAGTTGCTCCAAGTACCTTCTCACTGTATCTTCTCCAATTTTCTCAACAACACTGAAGTTAGTCACTAAATCCACCTGTAGAAACAAAGACTTAGGTCAGCCTCACTGATGAATGGTACAGTCAGAATTTGAACTTGATCCATGGATTCTGCATCACTGTTGTCCTCTCCTGCTCTTCTTTCTACAGTGGACAAGGGAGAAACTTGCATCTGCTACTTTATCATAAATCATAGGATTGTACTTGCTTCAAGATATGAAACGGATGAGGAGGAGCTTAAAAGAACTGGAGGTTGCACTCCTGCACTGTAGTAAATCACACTTTTGTTTTGGTTTGTTTCTTCCCTTTAGACCATTGCTACCCCATTTGACCAACCTGCAGACCCTGCCCAGAGCTTGAGGAGGTGGTTGTCATAGCGAATGCCATGGAAGTAACATCTTCTATCTTTGCCCATTTAGATTTCTCTAAGTTTTCATTTTTCTGATTTGAACTCTTTGCCAAGGATGCTGCCTCTCTTAAATGACAGATATATTCAAGGTTCATTTAAACATAACCATACTATGACAACTCTTTGTTGGGGATTCAGAAAATCCCCAGATGTACCTGTTTCAGAAAACCAGGAACTGTGTCCCAGTCCCTTTTCTTCCAGACAGGACTTAGACAATGATATCTTGTTCCTGTGATCCTTCAGGGTGCTGTGAGGACAGAATGAGATCATGTAAAATCTGTCTGGATTAGAGCAGGTCATTAATGTGAGCATTACTTAGGAGCTTACACTCTCTGTGGCACTGGAGGGCATCTATAAACTGGTGTGTGGACAAGAATGCTTGCTCAGGTATCACACATGTGTGGAATTCTTTATTGTGTACAGAGCCCCTTCCTCAACTCCACCTTTGATATCCAGCTTTAGTTTTCCTGAAGAGTACTAAACACATGCTATCAGCCCCTTTTAGGTGAAATGATGAGACTGGGGTATAAGAAGATATAATTACTCAATAATTAAATAAGAAATCAAGCAGGCTATGGTGACACACACTGGTAATCCAAGAAACGAAAGGGATAAAGCAAGAAGATTATGAGTTTGAGGTCAACTCAGGCTGTACTTTGGGGCCAGGAAAAAGCTCAATGCAAGATTTGCATAGCATGTGTGAAGCTCTGGATTTGAGCCTCAGAACTACAAAAAATACTCTGTTATAAGGTGATATGCACTGGCTGGTTCTCTTGAATCCTAGGGGTGTGTGTGTGTATGCGTGCGCAAGCACATGTGTGGTGTTTTTACAGATATGATGTGATTTAAAGTAGCATGCTATGTGGAAAACATATATGCTATGATATGAAGCATAAAGGTTTTATATGTGCTGTATATAAATAAAGCATGAATGCTTTGAATCACAAAAGGTAGAGGAATATATTGGATTGTTTTCAGTGATACAGTGACATATATATGTTTATAGTGTAGTGTATGTGCTTCTATAGGTATATGAGTACTTACAAAGTACCATACTGGCTACTGTTTTCATGTCTTTACTGGAATTTTCCAACAGACATACTAAAACCTCAACATATTCTGACTGCTATATGCTGCCCTCAGATGCCTCTCTCCTACTGCCTGAAAGTCCCCAGTCTCAAACTTCCCTTTGCTGGCCTGTGGGAAATGATTGTCCCCCATCCCCATCTTCAGTGCCCTTCCAAAGAGATTGAAGGACTGCTTTTCTCCCAAACTCTTAATACCCAGATTCCTTTTCTACATTTGTGTCCACTGTGTTCCTCTTCCTTTCAGCGCTTAGATTCTCTTGGAAAAAATCAGTTTTCCTACCCTATCTCCTTAGTCGCTCTGTCACCAAGCACTCAGCTTGCTCTTGCCCGAAAGTGCTGAGCTCCATTTCCCGATTGCTGGAACTCTCTTTTCTTCTTCATAGTGTGCCTCTGACCCTCTTTGTCCCCTCTGCCAGCCTCAGGACCTGCTTTTATGAATCTGGACCCCAAGCTCTTTCCTGATTATCTCTCCCTGTGCCTGTGGTAACTGGAATGCCTCATATCCACATCCCCATGTGCTGCAGATAACAATCAGATCCTTTGTAAATGCAAGTGGAAATAAGGATGTTGCAGCCAACACTCCGGAGGGCACAGGCAATCTCTCTGTGTGCAGGGGATCTCACATCCTCCTTTACAGCCCCCTCTGCAGCTTTAACACCAACTGCCAGAGAAGTCAGCGGTGAGAGGCACTGGGGCTCTCACCCTGCTAGCAGGCTGCTTCAGCTCATCTGGCTGACAGGGCTTCCAACGCGGCTTGATTTTTCGGCTCTAATTACCAGCCTCTAATTCAAGCCTGCTCTTCTGATCATTCATCTTTTAAGTGTTCAGCTTCTGAGTCCCATTTGGTTCCCTGTCCTCCCTTGCTTCCCTACCTCCTCCCCTTGATGTGGCCAGAATAGTTAACTTGGACAATTAGTAAATGCTGAATCATTGAGTCAATGAATGGGGCAAGTGTCTGTGTGAGGTATACAACTTCCTGACTGGGTTTAATGGAAGCCTAAAGAGATTTTTCACAGATTCATGGGTTTTCAAAGGAGAAATTTGCATATTAATAAGAAGCTGTTCAGACTGATTCCCTTAATGTGTTTGGAGTAAGTATAATTAAATGTCAAGGGAGATATATCATGAAGTAATGAAGCTGAAGCCAATTCATCAAAAACAAGGTCTGGGGAGAGACATTTTAAATAATAAACAGTTCTCTAACCTTCCTTTTTAAGGTGATTTGCTTAGTCTGGCCCAAGATTTACATGTTTTTTGAGACTTGGTTCAAACAAAGATGCTGGGAATGGAGTGGGGGTGGGGAAGTGGAATGGACATTTTTCTCAATTCAAGTTTCTAACATTCAAGGAGGTCTTTCCTGACTGCATGACTTTTAAAGGGAAGAGGATAAACCAATTCAGTTTCCTTTCCCAAGAAACTGGGATGTAGCTAGACCACCATTTCTTACACATTCTACAAATACAACATCTGTTTGCAAACCCCATTCTGATGAGAGGGGATGTGATATGCCAGACTGGCTGATCACTCAGGAATTGCTGTGCAAGAAAAAGTGCTCGCAGTCTCACCTCAAGTTCTGGTTGTTGAAGAGTGAGTTCTTTATCCACAAGTTTGTCAAAAGAGTCAGCAACTGTTGGAACAAACTCAATGCATGGTTGACATTGAGCTCACTTTGTGTTTTATTCTCCAAGCATTGGACTGAATTAATAAATCAGGCTCTTGCCCAATACACATCTTCTTGGATTCTGGATGATTTTAAAAGACAACCCTGAGGATGGTCATCTCATCTGGCCAGTTGGAAACTCAGTGGCATCTTGACTCTGCTAATCAGTATATGAAATCCACTGGGTTCATTCCTAGAAAGTGTAGAACAAACAGGACTCTCAGTTGGCCATTCAAATGAGGTCTCAGGGATCGGGTCGGCATGGAGTTGAGTTGGTGCTGTAAAACCACCGACTGGTAGAGGGAAAATGCCTGCCTTGTGCTGATTGTGACTCACTAAGTGACAACCACACTCACAAGTGCTGTGACTGAGTGGCTCAGGCTTGCTCTGACTGCACATTTCACTAACTTTGGCTGGGAGAGGTGAATTAAACAGAGAAAGTCCATGATTCAGAATTATAATTTAATTTAAATTTTGTTTGATGGTTAGTCCCTCTAAATTCTACAATAGATACTACCATGAGAAACGCTGAGAATAACCTGTTTGATCCACATCCCAGGAGACTACCTGAATAGGATTGCAAAAACTACTATGATTTTCTAAGAATACTGTCTCAGAAATCAGGGTTCTATTACTCTTGCTGTTGAGATAGTTCTGGACAGCAGACTCTGTTTTGTTGTCTGGAAAGTAAAGAGAGCAATGCCCTCCTGGTTTGACTTTTATCACAAGTAAAAATGGTGTGTGTAACCTACATTGTTTATGAGATTTTTGTCCTCAGTCCATGACTCCATGAAGTCGTCTGCTCTGGACTTGATATCTTTAGACATCCTTTACCCAAAGACATGTCTAGATATAATGAGCCTTCCAGTTTCTTCTCAACTTCATTCAAATCTAAAAGTCAGAATTAGATTTCAGCTGGGACTGTGTAGCATGAGAATCTTTGGGGGGGGGGCTTCATGTTTCATCTATCCCAGGTGATGTGAAGGCAAGTGCATCTTCTTTGAGAGTAAGCTCCTGGTCCTACCCTCTGTCCTGATGTTGATTTTCCTCCCTCAGTGCACGTGCAGAGATGACTGACAGGTGGATGACGGGACTGGATTCTTATGTCTGTACTAGCAGCTGCCTTCTCAAAACCATAGCTGCTATTAACTCTTGATATAGTAGGCTATCCTTGTAGACAAGATGAGGTTGGCTCTAGCACCCACCTGCTCAGATAACCTCTTACCGTGTGGGGGTGGGGACTCTCAAATAGTTCCCTAGAAGCACTTCAGTCCATCCACAGTTGAATGCACATGTCCCTGCATTGCAAGGGGTTTTTTGTTTTGTTTTGTTTTGTTTTGTTTTTGTTTTTTTTTTAGTTATGTTAGATGAGTTTGAGCGGCTGTTTTCTTATGAACAATTTTAGTCTCCTCCAGAAAACATCGCAAAAGAATATTGCATTAAGATCACAACTGGTAAGAATAGAATATTGCTTCATGGCCCCACAGGGTAAGAATATGCTACCCCAGTTTCCCCGCAGATTTACTCTTCTATGCGTGACTGTTCAGCGATCTAGCAAACCGCAAACCTTGAACTTCCTGTTATGTGGTCAAAAGTGTGTTTCCGACCCTGTGCTTTCCCCTCCCAACCAGCGGACTGAGTGTTCTCAGCTTTCACTGTTACCAAGGATCTCTACCCCACAACCATTCTGCTAAGACTGTTTCTGTGCTGGATTGAGACCCAACCCCATCTTTAACCCTGTGCTTGAGAGTAGACATGTCACATTCAAGAAAGAGCAAGAGAAGAAACCAGAAGGAAATCCTTCCTTTTATCAAAGTTTGCTGTGAAATGGTTCTGACCTCCTAAAAGTCCGCCCAGAAATTATTTTCCCTGGAGTGTTTTTTTTTTTTTTTTCACTGTGTTCGTAGGAAGGGGAAAGCAGGACAGTTTTGTGGTCAAATACAAATGGGAAATGAATTCAACCAATGTAAACAGAGGTTCTCAGCGGTCTTTTAAGAGATGTGTTCCTAGAGATCATCATGAAAAGCCAAGCAGGCTTTGTGACCTACAGAATTTCCCACACTGCAATGACTAGGAGAGCGTTCAACAAGAAAAGTCACATGACACTTTCTATAGGCTTGAAATCTGGGTGAAGATGGAATTTTGCTATTGTTTGTTTAATGAATGTAAATTACTGTCTATAAAATGAAGACTATTTTTTTTTAGAATGGGTGGTCTTATTGTTAGAATTTGGTCTTAAGAAAATTGTTTTAGGACCCCACAAGCAAGTCTTTTTCTATCCTGAATGAGTTAGGCTGCCAATTTTCTCCTGAAAATGTGAGCCTAGAGAGTGAATTTTACATGATGGATTGATGTTATGATATGATTGATTTTGCTGTACCATGGGACAAGCCATTCATTCTTTGCCTAACAAATAGCAGGTGCTACTCGCTCAAGGAAACCACCTACAGAGAAGTAAAATATCTTTTAGGGGGGCTGTCAAAGTACTGTACTCTGGGATTCTATATACTTTATTGCTCTGGGTAGCTCGTCATTCTCCCAGGATTACCATTTTCCTTTATTGGAGTCTGCAAGCCAATAGGAGTATATAGGTGGGGCATCTGGAATGGCTGTGGCTGTTTGTACTGGATCCCATAAGGTTTAGCTTTCCTCTCCAGCTATCCCCACTTTGAAGTTCAGTACCAACACTTTGCTACCATAACCTGCATCCTGTTTCTTCCCAACACCATTTTTGGTGAGTGTCTTTGTGCTTGAAATGTCTGTCTTCTTGTTTCCTACTCTCAAGCTCTCATTCGCCCTTCAGTGCTAAACTCCAGTACCACTTCCATACTTCCATCGTGATCTTGATTCCTATTTTCTCGGTGGTTGGATTCTTCCCTGCCCCTCAGTTCACATTGTCTGTTACTGTTTGGTTTCTCTGAGAGACAAATCCTGTGATAGTGCAAGTGCAAATGTGACTCCAAGAGAGGCATCTGTATCAGAGAAAAAAAGGTAAGAGTGACAGAACAGACCCTTTGCCAGTCAGAAATTTCCTGGCAGCTCCATGTGTGGTGCTCTGTGGTAAAGATGCCTCGTCACATTAGCTCTGTGCTAATCTTGGATGCCACCATCTTGCTCTGTCACTGATCAACACCCATAGGGAGTCAAGCATATGCTGAGAGGACCTCAAGGGTTCCACTTGCAAGGGCCTGTCAGCTGACCTGATTTCACCCAGGAACATAGCAAGTCTTTTCTCAAAGGATGAGCTGGATGGGTGCATCACCAGATCTACCTCACTTATTTTTTATTTTATTTTATTTTTTTGGTTTTTCGAGACAGGGTTTCTCTGTGTATCCTTGGCTGTCCTGGACTCACTTTGTAGACCAGGCTGGCCTCAAACTCACAAAGATCCGCCTGCCTCTGCCTCCCAAGTGCTGGGATTAAAGGCGTGCGCCACCACCGCCCGGCTAACCTCACTTATTTTGAGGCCCATTGATTCAGAATGTCAGCTGTGAAGGGACTTGGCTGCACTGCTGTGCAGTGGTTCCTTGTTTTGCAGATGTGGAAGCAGAGGCTTTGTGCTGGGACTCAAATTCCTTACACTGTAAGATCTGATCCTCACTGAACTGAAGCTCAAATCAAAGTCTAGCCACCAACTCAACAATCCCCATCCATTACTAATGGCATGTATCAGTGTCGGCCTTTCTAAGCACCCCAGAGGTACTGCCTCTTCTGGGGTCACCAATTGGCATAGATAACTGGATAAGAAAAACAGAAAACCCATTAAAGCCTGCACTAGGCCACAGAGGTCTTATTAGATACTAAAACCAGTATTTATTGATATGTAATAGTTGGCTTTTGTTGCTTGAAATCCTCACACATTTACAGATAATGAAAGGGAACCTGAACCCAGGAACCAGCTCATCTGCAGCAAAGGGTGGGGTGGTGGTGGTCTGTGAAGATCCTTTAGTAAAAGAAAGAAAATCAGTGAACGGAATAGGAGTAAACTGAAGAGTTTGTCTCCCTCTCTGCTCAGAGTGAAGAAACTTCCAAAGTCCCTGTGGCGCCCCTTGCTGGAACCATCTTCCTCCTCCTGGGGGAGGGAGCCGCCCCACAGGGACCTGCCCCACTTGAGTGGTGACTGATCTTGCCTTAATTACCAACCCAGAGCAGAGCAGGTGATGTCTGGCTGCTGGTCCTCAGGGCTCTTGATTGCTCAACGCCCCCTCTATAAGGAAACACTTTCTACATCAATAATTAAAGAGAACAATCAGGGCAATTTAAAAAGTATAATTAGGCAGAATCAACTCTGTGTCCCCGGAGCATTCTTTCTCTTTCTTCATCATGTTTCATGCCCTCCCTCGCCTTTCTTTAAAGCATCATTTTGGGGATCTAGTGGGCCTCTGTTCTGCATCTTTAAACCCCAGTGGGACAGGGTAAAAGTCCATTTACAAGCATGAAGGTGAGGGGTAGAAGATAAGGACAGACGTGGACCATCTGTTTTCTGTCCTTTATGCACTGATTCTGACACACAGACAAACATCTCAGTTGAGGGAATACAGAATGGGAGATGGGAAGTATACATGGGGCTAGCACCGGCAGTTGGTCAAGGGGTCTCCGGCATAGGGTCCTCTGTCCCTGGAATGAGCCAGATATGATGTATGGTTTCCTGAAGAGAGACCATAAGACAAAATGTGTGAGCCTCTCCCACCTACTTCCTTGAACTTAGCCATACCCTGTGCTGGAGAGAATCTATTTTTTATTTCTATCTCAAAGAAATGAAAATTGGTTGCAGACTCTCTTAGCCTCATTTCTATTGCCATTGCAAAATACCAGAGACTGGGTTTATAAACAAAGAGTTTTATTTGGGTAGTGGTTCTGGTGGTTCCAGGTGCCATCAGTGAGGATAGCATCCCGATAAGAGCTATATGAGTTGTTGTTCCACAGCATGGCAGAGAAACTGCCATGTGCAGAAGGAGCCGACCACATGGGTGGCCTGCCTCTACAGCAGCTCTTCTAGAAAGGACTCTCACTCCTGTAAGACTCCATTGAATCAACATGGATGCTGTCCTAAGGTTGGACCCCCTTAACCATTCACTAGGTCACACCTTTTTTAAAAAATTAATTTAATTTGATTTTTACATCCCAATCATAGCTCCCTCCTTTCCCTACTCTGGGTTCCTCCCTCCTGCCTCCTTCTCTCATTCCGCCCCACCCCTTCTCTACAGAAAAGGCGAGCTCCTTCCTTCCCCCACCCTGTCCCACCCCAGCATATGGAGTCACATCAGGTCTTAGCGTTTCCTCTTCCATTGAAGCCAGGCACCACAGCCCCATAGAGAGGAAGTCCTTTCCAGAGACAGACCCTGCTTCTCTTGCTAAGGACCCACATGGTGACCAACACTCCCATCAGTTACATTAGTGCAGGGGACCTATGTCCAGTTCATGCATGCCCTTTGGATGGTGGTTCAGACTGAGCCCCCATGGTAGATCACACCTCTTAAAGAAGACTCCACACTGGGGACCAAGCTGCCAATGTGTGAATACTTGGGGATAACCACTTCCAATCCATCGCATGATCCAACCCAAAATATGAAAGATATGAGAATTGGTGATGGCTGCCAGCTCAGTGTAGTAATTTGAACTTTATAGTCTGTGTGTTTGGTCTTCTTTAATATCCTGGGATAAAAAGTGAAGCAATGGTTAGCAACAAAGAAAATGTACTGTCCACAATGACTGTCATTGTCCACATGCAAAGACCTCTCTAAGTTAGCTTTCAGGGGAGGCTGTACTGAGGAGCCACAATCAAACCAGGAGCCAAGAATGGGATGCACGCCCTAGGAAGGAAGGTGAGAAGCTGTCAGGAGCTCACATATTTTGGCCCAAGGGTCAACAGTGCAGACTAGCGCACATCTGAGACCACTGTGGAGACCAAAGGACTAGGGTAAGTCAGTGACATTCAGGGCTGCAGATGGCAAGATCAGGGTCCATGAGGTCCTGGGGTCTGAACTCAGTCCCTTCCTGGAGGTCACACTGGGGACAGCCAAACTTAGCACAGCCCACAGTCTTCTAACTTCCTTTTTGGCATATTATTTCCTGTACCCAATCCCTACTTTCTTCCCCATGGGATATTTACTCAACTTTCAATTTGACAAAAACAAACACACAAACAAACAAAAAACACAGAAAAGAAAGTAATACTTCTCTCCTCTTCAACCCTGGACAAGTTTTCACAAGAACTCAAGGAGGGGTTCAAGATGAAGAAGAATCTATTTAGCCCTAAATATAGGCAAATATTAATTTACTTCTGGTGGCCTTGGAGGGCAGCAGGGAGAAACTTGATCAGACATAAGGCTGTATCATTAAAAGGATAGGCTCAATTGGAGAAGACAGAGTGAGCATGCCCTCCTCTTCCGTCCTTCTGTGACACACAATTAAACCATAAAATGAATGGGAAAATATCCAATTTGTTTTCTCTAGAGCTCAACCAGCAATTTAAAAGACTTAACTGGACATCAGGAAGAAATAATGAAAATGTCTTGCAAGTCTCCTGATTCTAAAAGGAAATATTTAATCAAAAATCATAAAGGAAACAAATAAGAAAACAACAATAACAACAACAAAACCAACCCCCAACACTGATCTAGGGGGCAAACAGAAGCCTCAGAGATGAAACAGGAAGTTGGCATTACAGGTTTTCACCCAAATATAGTACTTGAGAAAGCACTGGCGTCAGAGAATAGTCTCAACGAAACCATGTTTGTGGCTTAGTGATTTTTAATCATCATCACCAGTGCTGGGGAGACAGTTAAGTGGGTGAAGTGCTTTCTGGGCAAGCATGAGGTCCTGTGTCCAGATCTCTCACTCATGGAAAAGCCACGGACAGGGACATGGTGTACTCCTGGTATCTCAGCACAGTGTGATGGAGAGAAAGGGGCATTCCTGCTCTTGTTGCCAGGAGTCTAGAGGAGTCTGGGAGCCCCAGCTTCAGTGAGACTCCATTTCAAAATATGAGGTGGAAAGTCATAGAGGAGGTTTCATGTTTGGGCGCGCACGCACACGCGCGCGCGCGCACACACACACACACACACACACACACACACGCACACACGCACACAAGCACGCGCGCACAGTACCTCAAAGGGTCATTGTGAAGAGAGTAAAGATATTCAATAGAGAGGGACCCTCATCTTTTCTAGATGTGCACAGATCAGGGGGATTTGTCCTTTGCATTTCAGTGTCTATGCCTTTTGGTGGCTCAGCATTGTTACTTCTGTCTTTGCAGAATTAGACACTTGACATTCTCCATTGTGGACAGCTTTCAGTGATTCCCTGTGCCTGTTTGGTTGCTATCTGTGTGTCCCCTTCTCATTCTTCACTTTATTTGTTCTTATGCCCAACCCATATGTGGGACCCCTGGGTCTAGCTCTTGTGTGACTATTGTTATTCCTTAATTAACTGATACCTATTTCCTTCTTGAGAAATAAACTCTATGAACTATATTATTTTCTGCCGTCCTTGTTATTTCCCTGTGGCCCACAGAACCACAAGAAGAAAATGGACACAGCTTCATTTGCCTTTTGAAAGACTCTTGAGTCTTAGATGCTGGACTCAGGCTCTAGTTCCTTTAGTCTTTTGGGAATGTCCTAGTTGGTATGATTGCTCCTGTTTGACTATTCCTCCAGCTCTGGTTCTTCCATTTTAAATCTAAAAACATTTTGCCTCATGTGGTACTCCACACCTTTAATCTCAGCACACAAGAGGCCAAGGCAGGTGGATTGCTGTGAGTTTAAACCCAGCCTGGTCTACAAAGCGAATTCTAGGACAGTCAGGGCTACACAGAGAAACCCTGTCTCAAAAAGTAAAAACAAATCAATCAAAGAAGCAAACAAACAAAAAAAACCTCAGAAACACACAAAAAGCATTTTAAATTAGCAAACATAACACTAGGTTTCATTGAGATGCTTCTCAATGTTAATTTTTGTTGGTTTTCTTCTCCCTATTCTCCTGACTGCTCCACTTCACCCTCCCACCCTCCTTTCCACTTCATGTTACATATGCCACACAGCCCCACCTCTCTCAGAACTTCTCTTTCCCTTCCTTTGTCTCCTTCCTAGTCTCATAGCCCATACCAGCCTTCACCTCCACTGATGCACATACAGTTAGACACAATGCTGGGCTATGTTCCTGAGAGAGAATACGTCACTCCTGTCTTCCTGGGTCACATTCACCTAATGAATGTTTCACAAAAGGACCAGTTTTTCTGTAAATTTCATTTTTCTACAGGTGAGTGAAATTCCATTGGCACATTTCCATTACCCATCCCTCTGTTGATTGACATCTAGACTGGTTCTATTTCCTGCCTACTCTGAACAGATTGGCAGTGGATATGGATGAGCAGTTATCTTTGTTGGAAGTAGAGAGTCCTTTGGGAGTATGCTGGGGAGGGGTATAGCTGGGTTGTATGGAAATTTTATTTTCAAGTTTTTGAGGAACCTTCACACTGATTTCCATAGTAACTATTAGTTCATAGTACCACTAGCAGTGAGTAAGGGCTCCTCTCTCCCCACATCCTCCCCAGCATTGATTGTTATCTATTTCCTTGGCGAGAACCTTTCTGACTGGAATCTGCCTCTGGCTCTTATTGTGGTCATTTCTGTTTTATTTCTCACCTCCTTCATTTCTCAGATATGATGGGATGCTTGGCTTTCTACCAGGCACTGCCCACTTGATCTGCTGCCCCATCACAAGTGCTCAGAACAGTGCGTCAACTGACCATGGCTTGATACTTCAGAAACCACAAAGATTTCTTCCTTATAAGTTCATCACCTCAGGTATTTTATCACATGACTGGAATACTAACTAACGTACTTCATTTTACCGTTACATACTTGCTCAAATTTTCAATGTGTTTATGTCACATGTTCCCTACTCCCAAGATGTCATTTCTAATGTGACTGGTCTCGGTGTTCCACTTCCTTTTCTGTTGATGTGCTGAACACCAAGACAGAAAGTAATTTATGGGGGGAATGTGTTAGTATGACTTCCCTTCCAGGTCACACACAATCTGTCACTGAGGGAAGTCAGGACAGGAGCTCTAGTAAGAACTGAAACAGGGGCTGGAGAGGTGGCTCAGAGGTTAAGAGCACTGGCTGTTCTTCCCAAGGTAATGAGTTCAATTCGCAGCAACCACATGGTGGCTCACAGCCATCTACATTGAGATCTGCCCAGGCATATATGTAGACATAATAAATAAAACAATGTTTAAAAAAAAAAAAGAACTGAAACAGGAACCATGGAGGAACATTTCTGACCAGATCCCTCTCTGGATCTCTCAACTAGCCCACTTGCCTAGGGATGCTGCTGCCCACAGTGGGCTGGGCCCTCCCGCATTAATTAATTAACAAATTGAAAAAAAATATCTCAGAGATATGGACACATGCCAATCATCAAGACAGTTCTATCAAGGTGTCCCTTTTCCAGGTGACTCTAGGTTGTGCCAAGTTGAGAGTTAAAAACTAATCGAGGGCACCTGGTATACCTCAACTGACCTTGCATCCACTGTCCATAGAATAAAACTTAAATAGATGTTGTTCAATAGCGTGGGTCTTGAAATACACACTGAAACCAGAGATGGAGTTTTGTTTTTACTGTGTAATAATGATTCATTGATCTCCTGGATGGCCTATAGCGTTCAATTTTGACAACCTTATATTGTCTAAGGTAGAAGTTAAATGTCATACTTGCCTTAATGAGATAAAACAAGAAGTAAAAACAAACAATCAAATAAATAAATAAATAAATCTGCCCACCTGCCCAGCATTTTGAAGGAAAACTGTATTAAATTAAAACAAATCCAGAATAGCATCCAACACACTAATAGGGGACAAAGAGAAATGTCTAAGTGGGAAATGCCAATGTCATCACAACAATACAGATAAGCAATCAGCCTTTTAGAGATTAGATGTTCTTATCAGTATTATTTATATGAAAATTTAAAACGAACTAATAAATATAAATAAGTAGTTGTGAACAATGTTTTCTCTCATCTTGCATGGTGGTGTCTATTTTATGTCTTGTTATATTTTATTATAGACTCAACTTTTTTCAGACAGAATGTTACTCACAGCGATCCATCTGCTTCTGCCTCATGAGTACAGGGATTAAAAGTGTAAACCACCATGCCCCTCATATCCAGTAATTTTTGAAATGTTGGCTGCAATGTTTTAAGGCAACTGTTAACATCCAAGAGGCAATTTTGACTCCTGACCACCTCTGGCTATGTCTAGAGACATTTCAGGTTCTAGCCACACCATGGAGGAGGACTAGGGAAGGGAGGGTGTCTCAGTGGGTAGCTACATGGATCTGCTCAAACCCCACAATACACATGACAACACTACATCATGAAGTTATCCATGCTGTAATGCCACCTGCACTGAAGTTGAGAAACAGACCATAAAAGACGTCTCTTGATTACCAAGGAGCCTTGCCTATCATGGCATGCCAAAGTTTTTCCAGGAGTGGTGTTAGCCCTTACAAAGACCTTACCAAGTGACCCTAGTTTTAAGTGTCATGGCTCTTGATGCACTGTTTTTCAGGTTTATAATAACATGCAAGACTTGGGTCTTCCTGGCCATCCAGGATACTTTGAGGTTAATACATTAGTGACTGCTTCTCGGAGTGCCCATGAAAGCGGATTCATCACCGGGGTGACTAGCTATGTTGGTCAGAACTAATGAGCTTCGGGTGCCAGTGGCTGGTATTTGAGCTTAGTGGGGGATAGAGACTCCAGTATACTCAACTCCTTTCTGACCTGCCTGGGTCTCTGTTGCCTCAAAACCCAGCAGTGAGGAAACTGCTGAAATGGCTGTTTAGTTCCCATCAGGCTAATTACTTCTTTTCCCAAGATGAAGTCTATATTGGGAAAGGCTGGGGCATCCGAAAGCCCAGGACATCCTGCTCACTGGGGCAGGGAAGCACAGGCTGCTTTTGTATGCCTCAAAAGAAACTGGCTATTAGGAAAAAAAAAATCTGAAAGCAGAACACAAAATGGGGGGTCTTCTAATGCCATCTGTAGGTCAGCCAAGCCAAGAGGCAAGTTCTGAGTAAATGGAGAGGCAGGAGTTGGGGGCATGCCACAGGAGGCAGCTGCTGCCATGAGGAAAGAAAGGCCAAAGGTGGGTCACAGAAAACCTCACAGAACTCTCCCAAAGAGCTTGCAATGGAGGGATCTGCATTGGAACAGAAGGTTTGAGATCATCACAATGACATGTAGAAATGATGGTCTGGTTTTATCAAGAGCAAGAGAGTTCTTTTTAAGCCAAGTGGACACATCTGTATATTTTTCTGTGTTGTTGGCAGTACTCACTGTAGATTGGTTCTCTAGACATGTACTGGTTGGGAACATTTCTAAAAACTGTAGTAGCCTAGAGGCTAGGGCCATAGGTTTATGATTCGGTTCAGTTGACTTAATGCCAGGTGTCATAGTCAGGGTTTCTATTGCCTCAGTGAAACACCATGATCAAAAGAAAGTTAGGGATGAAATGGTTTATTTGGCTTATCCGTCCACATCACTGAGGGAAGTCAGGACAGGAACTCAAGCAGGGACAGAAACCTGGAGGCAGGAACTGATGCAGAGGCCATGGAGGGGTGCTTCTTACTGGATTGCTCTCCATGTCTTGCTCAGCCTGCTTTATTATAGAACCCAGGACCACCAACCCAGGGATGACACCACCCACAATGGGCTGAACCTTCTCTCATCAATCACTAATTAAGAAAATACTGTACAGGCTTGCCATCAGTCTGGTTTTATGGAGGCATTTTCTTAACTGAAGTTCCCTTCTCTGATGACATTATTATATGTCAAGTTGACATAAAACTTGGCATACCCAGCACAGCATGTCCTTTACATTACCTGGCTCTGATCTTCAAATATGTCAGCATATTTGATATGCCAGGTGTCGTAGTCAGGGTTTCTACTCATAGTTAGGGAAGAATTGATAGAATCTTTATATTTGTTTTCCCCAAACACATTAGAAATTTAAGAGGACTGGGAATGTTAGAGCTGTCCAAAGTGAAGCTTATCTGATCTTAACCTGTTTTATGCTGTGTCCCCATCCTACACGCCCTAAAGCATCCTGTGCTGTACACCAGGATATGGACCTCAGATACTTTCTATGTGTACTATTATTTTAAATGCCTTCCAGATGGTTAAAATTATTTATTGAAATTTAATGTATGGCAATAGACCATATCAAGTGAACAAATAATTTTCATTATACTTCTGTTCTTGACAAGAGATAAATAGTAGCTATATCTTCTCTCAGACAGTTGAATGTGAGTGAAAGATATAGCTATGCATATACTAGTATTTGGTTGGCTGTCACATATCTCAGCTATCTGACTCATCTGAAAAGCCACAAGACTGGCCTCAAGGAGTTTATAGATCATATGACAACCTGCTGTTACTATGACTAAAATTCACTGTCTTGATCCTCAGCACCGCTACTTGTACCACCATCACCATCATTCTCACTATCTAAAAGTCTTTTAACTTATATTTGGACAAGATGGGTATTGTAACAGTTTCATAGCATGGGTTTTCCAATTTGTAATAGGCATAGTCATGACCTAAATTACTTCACTCCCAGATGGAGCCACTTGTATCTCCACAAAAGAAAACTGGGATAAAGGAGTGATTAAATAGCTCATTCATGAATAGGTATCCCATCAGTGTTGAGACAAGAGTAAAAGCTGGCTACTCTAAAGCTTCTGACAAACAATGTCAGTACTATATTCTTTCAGACTATTCTAAAGCCAGGGTAGCCACTAGGATTAAGAATCATATTCTTATCTTATCTTAAAGATTTTGAACATTTTAAAAACAGTTAAGGGAAAGGAATACATCAAGCCAAAGGTATCAGCAATTCTGTTTCTCAGTGCTTACATCCTTTGGAAGTAGAGTGTTGTCCCCAGGTGCATTCTCTAGAGGCATCCATTGTTAGTAATGTGGGGTGCCTCTGCTCACATTTTGTTAAGCTTATAGCAATAAAACCTCAGTACACCAATTACCTATGGCTCAAAGAATGCTTCCTAACATCATCCAAAACCTTAGACATGCAACAGCTAAATAGATCTGCGGCTTTTAATTGATTCTTGCTACCTTGAAATCTTAGCTAGTCTGGCTTATGTGGTCACCAGTAGGTCGACCAGATGGCTTGATGATTTTGGCTGCGTTCAAATGTCTGGGAAGCCAGTTGCTGAAGGCTGGCCTAAAGAGTCTTTAGCTATTGCAGCAGAGATGACTCAACTTCACTTCATCTTTCATTCTCTAGAAGCTAGCCTAGGCATGCCCTAACAGTGAGGGCAGAGCACAGGAATTTGCAGGAAATGGGATAGAGCTGAAAAGTATCATATTCTTTGTGTGCAACTGGGCTGATTGCATTTCCTCACTATTGCAACTAGAATAGGAATAAACATGATTCTGCAATTATGTCTGTAGTAGAATACAGAGCCTTACTATTGGGGTATATACTCAGGAGTGGTATAGCTGAGTAATATGGTAATTCCATTTTTAATTTTTTAAATAAACATCCAAAATGATTTCCATAATCGAATTAATTTGTACTCCCACTAGCAGTGAATAAATATTACTCTATCTTCATAAGCTCTCCAACATTAGTTGTCAGACTACTGATGATAGCCTCTGTGAGTGGTAAGGTGCACCTTTGATCTTAATTTCCATATCACTGATGACTAGGGATGTTGAATACTTTTGAAAAAGTTAATCAGTCATTTGTGGTTCCTCATTTTTTCTAGCCCATGTGTTGATGTGCAGTTCTATTTACTGTGGAAATATCTTTGCTGCAAGAAACAATCTGCAGACTTAAGACAATCCATGGGAAAATTCCAAATACATTTGTTCTAGTTTGGTTTTCTGTTGCTATGACAAATGCTATGACCAAAAAGAAACCTGAGGAAGAGAAAGTTTATTTAGTTTATAAGTTATAGGTCATCATCAGAGGAGGCCAGGGGAGGAGCTCAAGGCAAGAACTAAAGCAGAGAGCATACCCAGAGGGACTCTGTTTACTGACTTGCTCAGCCTGCTTTTTATGCAACCTAGGACCACCTGCTCAGAGGTGGCACCATTCCATTAATGACTCCTGCATCAGTCATTAATCAAGAAGATGTCCACAGATGTGCCCACAGGCCAATTTTATGGAGGCAATTCTTCAGATGAGGTCTCTTTCCCTAGATAACTCTAGTTAGTGTCAACTTGACAAACCAGCATAACATTTCTCACAGAATCAGAAAAAATTCCAAGAATGCAAACAGAAAACAAAAGATCATTAATAGCCTAAACAATCCTAAGGAGAAAGAACAGTACTTGAAGATTTCACACTGTCTGACCTCAAATTATACTACAGCAAAGACAGTCTGGTACTAGCATACGAAGAGGCTTGTAGACTAGTAGAAGAAAATAGAAAACAGAAATGAAATAAACCCACACAGCTCTGACTACCTAATTTCAGGTAAAGGTGTCAAAAACACGTAGTGGACAAAAGACAGCCTATTCAACAAATGGTGCTGGTAAACCTAAGTACCAACCACAGAAGGATGAAATTAGATCCCTATCTCTCACCTTGCCAAAAAACCAACTCAAAGTGGATCTAAGACCTTAACCTAGATTCTAAAACACTGAAACTGCTAGAGATAAACTTAGGGAATGCACATTAAAATGTAAGTATAGGTAAGGACTTTCAGAACAGGACTCCAATCATACTATATCAAACACAATGCTTTCTGTACAGCAAAGAAAGTACCAGCAGAACAAACAGAATGAGGCGAAATCTGCAAGAACAGTTCAGTCAGATAGCTAATATCCAGAATGTACAAAGAACTATGCAAACTAAACACCCCCCAAATAATCTGCTATTATTGTGTAGGTCTGTCTAAGTCATTGAAAACAGATGCAGCTCAATCTTTTAATTGCTGGAAATGCTTTATTAAATGCATTTACCACAATGTGTTGATTTTTTTTCAAACCAATCTTCTAACTGTAGTCTCTCTTAATAATGATTAGTAAGTATGCTTCCTGTGTGGGGGAAATGTTTTACTGATGTTGCTTTGGACAGTGTCCTACATGATGACAGTGGGTGTATTTGAACTCATTTTTCTTTAAATTATTCATCCTCCATCAGGGAATGTTGCAGTCTCTTCCATCTTCATGTTTTCTGACACTTTCTTCAAAATACTCCATTTCTCAGTTGACCCTGATAAACCATCATGAGAACTCATAATAAAATGAATTTATATGTAATATAGCTGGAGATGGCTCCTTGCCCATATCTTCAGCACTTCCATTTCATGGTCTGTACAGAGTATTTGAGGGCCACTGCTGCCATTGTCTTCAGCACCTCACTCTCTCTACTCTCACAGCTTTGCTTGGTAAGCCTCCTCTAAATCCCTTAGGCAGAATCAACATTCTTTGAATGTAAAAACATTCTCAATATGGCCGATCTGCTATTGAAATGCATTTGTCACAGTGTCTACCCCCTCTAGGTGGTAAACTTTTTGAAGGCAAGCACATTGTAATCCAAACAGTTCTATTTTCAAATAGGATATTTGGCCCAAGCAGATCCTCCATGAATGTTTGCTAAATCAAAATCTTGGTTGACAGCAAATCCATTGTTGTTCATACCGTAAAAATTCAACACACACTGACCTACTTAGTCATTGAGTATGTACATGTTAGATATGTGCAGTGAATTGCATATACACGCCCAAACTTACAATGATCCTATTTAAGATTTTTTTCCTATATGATTTTTGAAAGAAATACTTTTTCAGTAAAAACAAAACATATTTGGAATTTGGGGTTTTGGCATTCTTCCTGATCTGGAGATGTTCACAAAGCATTCCAATGATGCTGGTCATAAACTCTGAACCACAACTCCAGTCAGTCACAAAACTGGAAAGACTCTGATAAAGACAAGTGCTGAAATGAGGGGCCAATGTAACACTCACCCTGCACTGTGGAGAGCAAGATGCTACAACACATTTCACAACACTCAGCAATTCCATAAAGTTAGTTGTAGAATTATTCAGTGATCCAGCAACCTTTTTCTTTGCTATCTAACACAGAAAAAAAAAAGAATTCATATTAACCCTGAAACAAAAGTTTGAGTTAGTTATTTTTATAATTGTTGAAAACTTGAACCAAATTAAATGTCCTCTGGCAGTTGAATAGACAAAGCACAGTCCACCAATGCACTGGAACACGGCTCAGCCATTGCAGGACCCGACTACTGGTGTGTGCAGCAGCTCGAACTGGACCTCAACACGTGAAGGCAATGGGAAAAGAGCCAATTGCAGAAGGTCACAGACCATATGATTCCAGTTGCCTAACATTCTTAAAAGGACAAGCTACAGTGACAGACACCAGATCTAGAAGGACAGTTTCAGGCTGAGGGGAGAAAAGGACTGCAAAGCAATTCATGATAGTGGGATGTTGAGACAGTTTTATGTTCTGATCATGGATAGTTACGCAAACTTATCGCATAGCACTCCTACAGAGTTGAGCCCCTCAAGTCTATTTTCTTATGCTTTAGCATAAAGATGAAACAAACCTTTGCTTGAGAACATACAAAAAAATCGGTATAGATGAAATCTTATTCGTTTCCCTAGACTGATGGACTTTGGGTGGTTAGAATGGCATTGCTTTATAAAACAAATATTGCATTTCATACACCTTCAGTGTATAGGAAGAAGGGAAAGGGACTTTATATAAATATTTTCCTAATTCTTCAGCCTGTGTGGAGGAGACCACACTTAATAATAATAATAAATAAATATATATATATATACATATGCAAGAGGAAAACAGGTAGAAATTTTTGTGTTATATTTGAGACTCTGAAATTGCAATAGTTGAGAGGGCTCTGTGGGGGAAAGAGTAAATGTAAAAAGGAAGAAACCTGACAGAAAGGCTCAGAGAGAAATTCAGTACACATCACTGGTGGCACATTGGTACTGAATAAGATTATAACTGCCTATTTAAATAAAACGATTTAAAAAAAAAAGACTTTGGATCCCAACCCTATCATGGAAAGAGGGACAGAAAGAATGGAAAGGATGTGGAGGACTATTGTGAAACTGTTCAGATGGGACATGGTCTGTGTAATTAAGAACATGCACCAGCCATGGCTTACCTGCATGCAAACAAACACATGATGCACACACATGCACACACACACACACATATAGAGGACATGGGACTGGACAAATAGCTCAGATTTTCAGACCACCAGCTTCTCTTCCAGAAGATGCAGGTGTGATCCCCAGCACCCACATGTTGGCTCACAGCCAACTACAGTCCCAGGGGTATCTGACACCCTCTTCTGGCCTTTGCAGGCACCAGGCATACACATAGTACACACATACATGCAGATAAAACAAACTTACATGTAAAATTTGTTTTTTTTTTAATGAAAAAAAATTGAGACATGGAAGTAGGAGGTGGTTTAGTTGGGTGGAAGCAGGAGTCTTCAGAAGTGGGAGATGTATTTGAGAGAGGAATGGGAGATGATTCGTAACACATTGTATGCATGTACACAATTATCTAAAAATTAATAAAGTTGAGAAAATAATTTTAAAAGGCCAGTTGGAAAGCAGTTGTGTTCCCTTGGCCTCAGCACAGTGCCTCCAAGGCTTTGTCCCTGTACTGAAGGGTCTGGGCCCAGCACACAGATGCGAGTCATCTGGGACAGCTCTTCTGTAGTAATGGGACATAGCACATGGGAACCCCCTCATCTGCAGAGTCTGTTTCTGACAGCGCTCAGGTTTATTTGGCACCACGGGTCCTGTCTGTCTGCCTCGTTTTTCTTCCTAATGATTTCCCCGAGCCTTGTGCATGTTCTTCTGGCCGACCCTTCACATCTCCAAGTCCCTGGACAAGGGCACCACTGAAGGCTCACACACCACGTGTCTAAACATTTAAAAAGTTATAAATCAAGCTAATACACTGTTAGACAAAATGTGCTCTTTCCTTTCTTTTGACAAATATTCCTTGGTAACAATAAAACAGAAAAATAAGCTTGAATCTATTGTTTTTGAATGTCTGGAAGTTGGCAAACCACCAAAGATGACTCAATTTAATTATTATTGCTCATTTGGGATTTTCTGTGGATGGGCCTGCAGTGTTTGCATGAGCCATAAAATGAAGATATACACATACTATGACCTATGACACTCACATGGCAAGATTTATTTTTCAACCCTTAACTTCAGTAAATACCAATTATGTTACAATTAATATTCCTCATATTAATTTGATTCTATTGACAGTAATGGTCTCTATCACAGACTGAGAAATGTTTTCTGAAAAGATCCAGATAGTAAATATTTGAGACCTGCATGCCATATGTTTTCTGTCCCTTCTCCTTTCTATTTGTAGTTCAAAAGCTGTATAGACAATGTGTAAAAAAATAGGTATGAATGCTTCCACAAAAGACAAAAAGTTAATATCAGCACTACCTGATTCCAGACATTTTCATGACCTCAGAAGAAAACCACATACCTGCTAAGCAGTCACTCTCCAATCCTTCCTCTCTAAGTTCCTGGAATTGCAGGGTGCTTGTTATTAGTAGAATAACACAGATAGAATCATAAATTTAAAGAAAATACATTGCTTTGGAGTATGGGATTTAGTTTGGTGATCATAGATATAAAGAATTTTTGAAATCTGGAAATTATAATATACTCTGATAAAAAATGTAAATTAAGGTTGAATGTAAAAATTAAGAAGTCAAGTAATTTTCATGTGTTTTTAAAAGTTGTCTGCCAGAAAATGAAATCTACCAAAAGAGCTCAGTTGGGCATGTATCAGATGACAACACAGTGCAGTCTAAAATACAAATTGCATTAATCTATGTAAAGCTTTGAAATGCAACTTATTTAAAATGGACTCACTAATTTAAAAAAAAAGTGTGTAGTTTAGTTTAATCAAGGCTTTTCTGTTTGATGCGTTCTGAGATCCAGCTTTGGATGCCTGCTAGTTGCTCGGAGTGTCTGTGTCATGAGAATGCCCCGTTTTCCTCATCAAACTGTTCAGAGCAGCACACTGGCCTCCCTGAGAAGCATACTTCTGCCTTCATGTTTAAATACTGAGTTCACAGTGTCAGCTCCTTCAGCCAGGGCCTGGATCAGGCGAGGCAAAGGGCACACACCCAGCAAAGCCAGAAAGTGAAACTTCCCAACAGGGGGGTCTTCGCTGTTAACTAGCAGGAAGCCTCTGCTCAGCACTTAGTTTGTTCTTTCTCTTACCTGACTTCTTGTCATACTCAAATCCTTTCCAAAATTAGTAGCACATTCATTCCTCTCCACTGTTGGCAACACAGTATCCCACGCATGCTCTTAGCATCCAGAAATTTTGTTTCAAAAAGGGCAAGAGGAGAAGCATTTCCTTGGAGCCTGAACCATGTTAGAGATGAGAGAGCGTGCTTAGGACTCTATGGTGTACTGGTATGATGGCTTCTCTAGTAAACCTGTGCGTGTGATTATGGGATTCTCGGGCCTTTCTGAACTGTGGGAGTGAACACCAGAGCCCTCTGTCTGTGTCACTTTCCATAGTCGGCTTTGCCCCTTTCCAGTAGCAAGAGGCCCAGGCATGCTGATGGACACTCACTCCTTGTATTCCTGAAGTCTGGTGGCAGCCTCATGCCATGCCATGACACTATTATGTGAGAACTTTACCATGTCTACCATGTTGTAGAGTGAGGATGTGACAAATGTTTGGCATTATTTCTGGTATTGTTTTGATATTACATTTGCATTGTTTTCTATTGCTTAAAAAACAAGGAAACTGAGAGACTTACCCAAGATGCTGAAGATAAATTTTAGAAAGAACATCCAGGGAGTCCTGGCCTCCAGCTACTGCCAGGATTGTAGCTTTGAGCTCTTCTCCTGTCTCAAACTTAAAAGGCCTTTGGTTTCATCCCTACTCTGTCTAGAACTAAGAAACAGAAGGAAAAAAAGTGGGACTAGTGGAAAGGGAAGGAATGAAGAAAGCAAAGCCCACCACTGCCAAAATGGAGCAAAGAGACTCCCTGTAGTCCCAGATTTACCCTGCTCTTGTCCTTACTGGTTTCTTTCCACTACAGGCTTCCTGTTGTTGCTTGCCAAGTCAGAGAAGCTCAGTATACCTTATCTTCAGTTGCACACGTGCACAGGCCCAACAGTTCTAAGCTGATGAGGCTGCCTTGCTGAAACTCCTGCCCACAGTAACACAGAAGCAATTGAGTTTTCAAACCCATCATTTATGGAACTCCTGTCAGGAGCCAGAATAAGCTCTGCTGGGGACTTGCTGAGGCAACTGCTGAGGATTCACCTGCCTTTGGCTAATGATCTCCATGTTTGCAGTAAAAATTTCAGTCTGACAGTATCTTAGAAAACTTGGAATAGCTCTACTTCAAGACTCAGCCATACCACTTCTGGGTATACATCCAGAAGGTTCCTCACCCAACCACAAGGACATATCCTCAACTATGTTCATAGCAGCTTTATTTGTAATAGTTAGAAACTGGAAACAACCCAGATGTCCCTCAACCAAAGAAAGGATAAAATAAACAAACAAACTGTGGTACATTTACACAATAGAATACTATCAGAAACAAGGAAATCATGCAACTTGCTGCCAAATGGATGGAACTAGAAAAAGCTCATCCTGAGTGAACTAACCCAGACCCAGAAAGATGCATATGGCTTCTACTCACTTATAGCTGGATTTTAGTCATATAGTACAGGATAACTATCCTACAAACAACAGACTGAAAGGAACAAGAACATACCCTTTGTTACCTGTTAATGGGACACTTTGCCCTAGATGAGCTGCCATGTAGGCCCCCAGTGCAAGAGGAAGCTCTTACCCCTCATATGACTGCTGAACTGAAGGGGGATGATATGTAGGGCACCCCACACTGGAATAATAGGATAGGATAGGAGAAGGTGGAGAGGGTGAAAGGGTGGGATTGGGAGGGGTGGAGGGAGGGGACTGTGATGGAGATGTAACTCGAAGTAATAAGTAAACATTTTTAAAAAATTAAAACAAACAGAAGAAAAAATTT
Source organism: Lophiomys imhausi (assembly GCA_907164525.1). Lineage (NCBI taxonomy): Eukaryota > Metazoa > Chordata > Mammalia > Rodentia > Muridae > Lophiomys > Lophiomys imhausi. The sequence continues at coordinate 5,227,451 of CAJQZJ010032004.1, read as the reverse complement.
CCATGTCCCTCTTCTAAGTAGTTGATTTAAATCACCAGGTAAGGTGATTTAATGAAGAGAGAAGGATCTAGCTTTAACGAGGACCCTCATTTAACAGAATCTTCCTGGTTCCAAGCCATTCAGGGAATTTCCCCTCTGTTAGACTGTGTTTTATTTATAGCTATCTTGTGTAGGCATATACTTGTGGCACATAGTGACAAAATTTTACTCTTCAGGAACCAGAGTCAGAGTGGCCACGCTCTGGCCACAATTATTTTAGAATTAAGGCAAAATAATGTAAGATAGAGTAGTAGACTAAGAGTGAAGAGACACAGAGTCTCAGGCAATTTTGTGTCATGGAAACTGTAGAGCTGAGTGTGATGGGAAGGCACTGGGGGGCTTAGGCCATTTCTCAGGGTCCCCCCAGGTCTACAATTCCATGGTGTGTTTTCGGAGACAGCGGTGGGGAATTTTCCTGTTTGGAAGATTTGCCCCCTTTCCTTCTGGGTCTGTATATATAACCGTTTAGTTTGTCTCTCTGTTGGTCGGTTGCTCGTAAAATGAACACTCCTCAGGGATTGCGAATTTCCAGCTTTGATTCCAGAGACCATGCAATGCCGTTCTGTTTTATTTCTGCTACTTGTCACCATTCTAACTATATTAGATGTGGTTTTGTAAGACTTTTATTCTGTTCTGATTTTAGATGTTCCTAGCTTTTTTTTTTTTTAATACATAGACTTCATTCAAGAAATACACAGAATCATTCAAGAACTTTTAATTTCACTTATTTGGTCCTTTGGCTAAAATGGGCACACAGGCTTCTTTCTGAAGATGGGGTGGGCAAGAATTTTCTTGAATCTTTGCACTTCTGGGGATTGCATCATTTGGCTACTTCAGGGAAGATAAAGCTTAGCTGAGTGTAAAAGTGTTTTTTTTTTTCTTTTAAAATTTCACTATGATTGGACACTTATACTAAATGAAGTCTGTCTACATTCCCTACTGTCTTCTCCTGTGGTTGCCTAATTGTTTCTTTTATTTATGCCTGTGAAAGTCTTCATTCACAAACCTAACACACCCACTAGTGTGTTCCATGTGGATCCTTACTAGGGTAGGAGGCAGCAGCGTAGACCAAGAGCTGCAGGTGGGGTAGAGAAGTGTAAGGGACCTCTTAGTCTCATAGCTTCTCCCCTCTGCTGAGGGGTATAATGACCCTTAACATTCTTAGAATTCTTAGATTCTGATTGTTTTACAGACAGACACAAGGAGCACTAGGTCCTCATGAGTTAGACACCACCTTGGAGAGCAGCATCGGGGACAACATGGACAGAGGTGGGAATGTCGTCTTAAGTTTATGATTACATCAGTTCTCCAGTGAAGGAGAATTGGGTTCAGAGAGGGACTGTGAAGTTGTGGGACTCTGTTCCAGTTTGGATCAGTGCTTCTTAACCTTCCTACTGCTGTGACCCCCTCCCCCAACCATAAAATTATTTGGTTGCTACTTCATAATTGTAGTTTTGCTACTGTTACAAATCATAATGTAAATATCTGACATTCAGGATATGTGACCCCTGTGAGGGGGGGTCACAACCCACATGCTGAGAACTGCTGTTTTTAGATCATCACTGATCATGTGATAAAGAGGGTTGACTGGGAGATTCTCAGCATCCCTAGGCATGGTCTCTCTTTAAACTTGGGATCTAAGCTACCTCTTATCCTTTCAAGGTGGCTCTTTGGTATTCAATGACCACAGGTGTATATTCTGCCTTTCCCAAGTTTCTCCAAATGAACAATCAAGAATCCTCAACTTTCTGTACTCTCCTGGAGTTTTGTTCTTAAACTCTGGAGTATGTTGAATCATGAATCCTGGCACAGTCAGGATCACTTCTATTCCCTTCTGTCTTTTGATCATATAGAGTGTTGGAAGGCGTTGACTGTCCACAGCCCTGGAAAGTATTCCAGACTCTCAGTTTAACATTTAACTTCTTTCACTGATGGTATGATTATTAGAATGGCCTATACAAGTTTGTTCAGGGTGGGAGCTGTTTCATAACATCAGTCTCCCTCTCCCACAGAAGCCAATTCAAACATTGGCAGAAGGGAGTTTCCTTTCCAGGCTCACAAGTCATGGTTTCAGAGTACTCTCACATCACAACAGCAGGAAAAGAAATATTAACATGAGTGAGCCTTGGCCCCAGAGACAGTAAGTTGACAGCTCCCGATTCGATGTGGTTTCCTCCCTTCGCAGACACACATGGCTAGGGATCTCCAGGGACTACCTGGCCATCCAGAGAGAAAGTCCATCCTGGTGTACTCTGTTGCTGGAGGCTTGCAGAGATAGACACAGGAGACAGGCTGAGAGCAAACACATGCAAACCGGCCAGATTTATCGATCCCTCAAGGTAAATCACCCTTGAGTTGCAGCCCAGGACTTCCCCTTGCAGCTATGCTTCCCTTATAATAGAAAATAGCTTTTGGAAAACAGGATAACAGTCTATTTCCTGCTTCAAGATTCAGGGACAGGCAATCTACATGCCAAGATGAATGGGGGAAGGAATATATTTAATAATGAAACATTTAGTCACAATGTCCAAGATGGCCAGTGGTGAGGATAGAAGGAGTCACACTAATGCTGCCTGGGTATTTGGAAGGGTTGAATGAACATTTCAGTCTAACATAAGGAAGACCTGGAATTTTATTCGGTCAAAACTATTGCTGGACAAACCATGTTGTCCCTTTGTCTTCTAAAACTAAAATTCAAATTCCCAGCAGTCCTAGTGATTGGGACACCAGAGGGATGGTTCATTCACCTCAGATTGTGGTAAATGCTTCATAAGTGTCTATTGTCTTCTTTCTCATCAGATTTTTCCCAAGGCCTGAGCTTGAACTCCAGACTAACCTGGATCTGTTACATTTTATGTAGGCTGTTCTGTGAGCTTCATCTTGTAGTTATACCATCTTATTTCAAGGAAGCACAGGATAAGTGCGGGTCTCCTCTGTAAAAACTTGTTTTTAATCAAATACAATTGGGCACTCAGGTCTTGACTCCATGTCTTTCTGTTGCCACTCTTCAGAGCATCAGGTTAGACAAATCAGTGTCCTGAATCATGCATGGAATCAATCGTGGCTTGTTGAGGAGGAAATGGAGGCCCAAAGAACTACAGTGACCTGCCTAATGTCACACAACTTATTAATGGCAGAAAGTGGCTGAGATCTGTATTGTTTCTCTCAGTTCTGAGTTTCCTATGAAGCTGTACTGACTGCCTTCACGGGGCTATGAAACAGCCATATTTCAGAACAACATGAATGCTGTGTCTCCCTCTGGGTTCTTGGGAAGAAATAGCTGCTTTTTACAAGTAATTCAAGCTCCACCAAACAGAAAACTACACATGTGTTTCTATTTTGTGACAGGGAAGGGATTGCTACCCACCTCAAACCTGCTAGTTTGTAAAGTCTCCATCGTCATTTTCCTCCTTTAAACCTTATAATTTTCTTTGGATACATCCATGTCACCCCTACATAAATCGTCTACAGCATCATCAATTCCCTCTTCTAAGCATGACTCTGCTTCTCCCCATCCTCTGTCCTCCCCACCATCAACACCAAGCCCCTCAAGCTTGGATTCCATTGGAAGATCTTTCTAAAGCATGCACCACCTACATCCTTTTCAACCTGCGACTGGCTCCTGTCATTTCCCTGTTATTGATTAGGCCCTCGTTTTGTCAGTCTAGGGCAGTGGTTCTCAGCCTTCCTAATCCTGTGACCCTTTAATATGGTTCATCACGCTGTGGTGACCTCCCAACTATAAAAATATTTTTGCTGCCACTACATAGCTGTAATTTTGTTCCAGTTATGAATCATATTGTAAACATCTGTGTTTTCCAGTGATCTCAGGTGACCCCATGAAAGGGTCATTTGATCCCTCAAATGTGGGTCACTCATGACCCAAGGCTCAGAACCATTGGTCTAGAGGCACATGACTGCCCTGTCCATGTTGGCAGACAAGTCCTTCATCTCATCCATCTTCAGACCAAGCCCAGGCCTTTCTGAATCTTCCTTCCATGGTACTCTGGATCACTCTCTCAGGCTCTCATTTTTCTCCAGTGGTTGTCCAAGCTGTTGTTTTAAGTCCTGGTTTGTGGATTCCTTTTCTAAGCTCCTTTCCTTGCTGGCTTCTTACTAATGCAATAGGAATAAAGAAGTCCCAAGTGCAGAATGGACCACTTATTACCATCTACATGATAATATCAGTTGTTATTAGTATGCATTTTTATTATAGTATTATTATATATTACTATTAATTATATATATGAATGAGAAGATCATAGGCCCATTTTATCTCTTAGAGATCTGCAATGACAAAATGAGAATGCTATTTCCAAAACCTTTGGCAAGCACCACTTGAAAAGCTATCTTCAGGTAATCCTTCCCTGCTGGCCAGATTCTTGAGCATCTTTGCTATGGCAGTGTCCATCACTGGGCCCCAGCTGAGGGATAGGTGTCCATGTGTAGGACAGAAGTTATGCAGCTCCTGTTCTGACAGTTTATCTAGGGTGAGAGGAAAGTGGTCACAGGTGGGAGGGGGGTCCCTGAATCCTGGCTGGGCAAGCCCCACTCCTTTTCCTCTGTCATCTACATTTTTACAAATCAGAGGTGCGCCTGGTTTGGCAGAAGTGATTTTTTTGTTTTGTTTGGGCTTTATGAAACACACGCTTTTCTTGGAGCCTTATTGGAAGCCGGTCATTTATTTTTTATAAGCGTAGTGAAATATTTATTCAACTATAACTTAAATATATAAAACCACACAAATTGGCGTGTACAGCTCCACCACAGCTCTTCATAAACTGGATGCACTCTGTAAAGAGTGACCAGACAGGTGCACTCCATCTCTTTGAAAGCCTTTGCTCTTCCTTCCCCACACTGATTCCCCCATGGGCAACAACAGTCTTGACACCTACTTGGACAGAGGAATTTCTTATTTTCTTTCTTTGCTGTATGTGTCTGTGTGTGTGTGTGTGTGTGTGTGTGTGTGTGTGTGTGCATGCACATTCATGAGGAGCATTTGTTTGTGTGTGTATGTGTGTGCAAGAAATGTGTAGTCATGAGAGGAGGCACTTGCATGCATGTGGAGGCCAGAGCACAGTGTCAGGTATCTTCTGTCTTCTCCAAATTGCTTCTCCACCTCATGATTTTGAGGCAGGGTCTGTCACTGAACTTGGTCAAACTTGGAGCTCACTGGTTTGGCTGACCAGGCTGGCCACTGGGCCCTAGGGATCCTCTTGTCTCTGCCCCCCCCCCCCCCCCCAGTGCCAGGATTACAGACACACAACGCCTATGACTGTTTATATATTTTCTGGGCATCTGAGCTCAGGTCATCCTGCTTTTATGAGCACGTCATCAACTGAGCCGTCTTCTGAGCGCAGACCCTACCCTCAAGTTTGCATGGAGGAAGCTGCATTAGCTGCTTTGCTGCTGCTGTTAAAGCATCGTGACCAAGGCAATTATGGAAAGAAGGGTTTATTTTGGACTGACAGATCCTTAGGGATAGGTAAGAGTCTATCGCCATCACAGAAAGGAAGCAGGGCTGCAAGCACATGCTTGCATGGTGGCTGGACCAACTGAGAGCTCATATCTCAAACCATCAGAAGACAGAGAGCAGCCTTGAAATGTAGCAGGCCTTAAAACTCAAAACCCACTCCAGTGACATACTTCCTCCACCAAGGCCACATCTCCTAAGCTCAACCCCACCCCCCACCAACCAACTGAGGACAAAGTATTTAAATGCCAGAGACCCTGGGGGGACATCTCATTCAAGCCACCACAGCAGCCATCCAGCAGTCACATTGCCAGGACTGGCTGTGTTTATTAGCATTGTTTGTGAGACTCATTCACAAGCAGGTGTGGCTGGCAGATGTGAAGTCATCTCCATTCTGATTGCCCTGTGTTGGGTGTATATACACCTTTGGTTTTTGATGAGCATTTGGGTCCATCATGGTTATGTGAACATGGATGAACAGCTGTGCACTATCACTAGTTGCTGGGGACCTGTGTTCAGTGCTTGCAAATGGTGTCAGCCAGCTTTGGAATCACTGTGTCAGCTTGTTCTCCACCAGCAAGATGTGCCAGTAACTGCACATCCTCATCCAAATCTCAGTTGCTTTCATTCTAGTTGTGGGTGAGTCGTTATGGTATTGATACGGGGCTTTAATTTCCATTTCCCCAATAAATAATTAATCCTAGTGATGTCTCAAGAATTAATTGAACATCTGAATGCTGCATTGTGTATGGAATGGTTATTCAAGGTTATTGCTCGGTTTCCTTTCATTCTGTTTATCTATTATTTATTAATTTAACTTATTGACTTGTAAGAGTGCTTTATACATTACAGATATGGCTTTTTGACAGACACATTTTGTAAACATTTTCCCTCACTCTGAGGTTTGCCTTTTTATCCACTTGATGGTATCGTTTGTTTAACATCTTTACTTTTCATTTATCCCAACTAATTGTTTTATTAATTCATTTCTTCAATACATTTTAAACATTTTTCCTCTTTCAGAATCAATTAAGTTACTCTTGTAAATTTCCATCCTGTTTATGTCTATAAGCAATACGGAATTGATTTTTATGTATAGTAAGAGGTGATCAATCAAGATCAATTAAATGCAATTTATTAAAAACAAATAGGAAAGAAATACTTATCCATCTACCCATCCATTCATTCATTTGAAGCTACTTCCAGAGAATGTTTGGTAGCAGTTACTCAGAGAAGGTGGGTGTCAAGAAGACAGTGGGAGGGCAGTGGGAATCCAGGAGAAAGGGTCCAAATTGGTAAAAATGATTGAACACATGGTTCGTTTTGTACCATATTAGATGCACACTGAATGTAGTTGGTGAGTGGCCTGGACAGTTCTTTCTAGATGATTTTCCCAGTAACAGATGTGTCTGTATGCAGAAAGGGAGCAACATTGCCCCACCTAATTCAGGTGGGTATCCTGATTCTCACATGATCCATGAGGCCTAATCCACAAAGGCAAGTTTGTTCCCTGCTCCGTGTGGAGAGAGAAAGTCCTCAGCTCATTCTAGCACTCCTACCATAGACTATTATCTTGACGGCTGTCTTTGGTAGAAAAGAACAATCTACTTAGGCTGTCTGTCCTGGTACTTGTTTGGATCTAACATTTCTTGCACTATAGACAGCTACAGGAACAACCCTAGTCCACAGAGATAGTCCGTAGAGATTGCCCAGTGGTAGATCAGCTCAAAAGTAAGGGTGGCATGATTTCGGAAGCAGACAGGAGCTCTGATGATCACTTCTGTCTGGCATGATGGCCTCCTTGTGGAAGGTAACAGAATCCACTTCCAGACTGTGCTCACCTCTTCCAATCTAACCAGTCAGTCAATGTCTCTCTAAAGCCAGTGACATGCTCGTGACTTTCAAGTCAGGCATCCTTAATGCCTGTGCATTCAGTGGTCAGAAGCGGGGTACCCCAGGATCATGGCAGAGAGAGCATCTCTGGTTTTATCTTGGGTTCTATTCTCTGGACTGAGGGGTCCTCCTGCCATCGGGAATCAGGCCACTTAGCCATCACCCCCTCAGAGGGATGCTCTGTATGTTCTCTGCAGCAGGGTCACACTGGAAATTCTTCATAGGTTAGACTCCAGAGGCATTTGCCTTGTTCTGTTATGATGAAGAAATGGAGCTTAGGTAAGTTAAGTCACAACTTGTCATCACACGTCCCCCTGTCAGCAGTTAGAAGGAATAAGCCACAAATCCCATTTTCTGATTTCAGATAAGCTCTACAAGCTATCAAAAATTATTTTATTTCCTTTTAGTCTAGCAAGTTGAAAATGAAGCCACAGTCCCTTTGAGTACTTAGCTCCAGGGCTTATTTATCTTTAAACCAGAATACATAATCTAGGTAGCTCCACCCTTCAAAGCCTTTGTTATTTCTTGAGTGCTTAAAACAACAACAACAACAACAAACCTTGCTGTAAACTGTGCTTAACATAATGTTTGCTGTCTCTGTGTCCTTAGGTTCAGGAGTACTAACTACATACACATTGTGCAATCAATCTCCAGAACTCTATATCTTGGATTGCTATCCACGGTGTAGCAACTCCCCATGCCTCCTCTAACCAGTCAGATTTCCCCATCCTCTGAGTGACAGAAGGTGGCAAGGGTGACTTTCTTGGGAAGTCCTGTTTGGACCGAATCTTTTCAAGCACCTATTTGGGGTAGACTTTTTAAAATATGGATTCTTTCTCTGAGGTTTGGTAGTGTTTGTTTTGGCCCAGCACAATCTTCAGCTTCAATCTCTGAGAAAGGTTCCTAGGGATCTGTTTGCTCCCAGAGACAAGCTGCCAGAACTCTCTAGAGTGGTCTGCACTTTCTTTCAAATTCAGGGTAAAACGTGAACTAAAGAAGTTATAATTCAGAGATTATAGACAAGGAGGCAGGAATTCACCTCTGTGTTTTAAAGTCAGCACACACCCCTTACCACTCCAGAGGATTTGGTGTTTGCTTACAGCCCAGCACTTTTCCATAATTTTGATCAAATTTCTTTTACTGGGACATTCCAACCATCTCTGGCCAGGTTTCCCAGCATGTCTTGTACAAGAGCATCTTAAGTCCCAGAAGCAGCTTCATCACTGACCTCTCAGCGAACCTGGTATGCACAAGGGAGGAAAGGCAATGGGCATCTCAGTTATGTGCAGTCATTCTGAGCTGTGCTCACCTACACCCAAACCATAAGACATACTTATTAAAAGAGGGTTAATGTGGTATATCATTTTATAAAATAAAGTCCAGAATTCTTTTAATAGGCATTGAGCACCATAAACTGAACATATAACTAGCATTTTCCCCTCAAAGAAATGCAAAATCACCTGATTAAAATTTCCAAAGTAATAAACATAGGAAACCACCCCCCATCGTGTAAGCAGAGGCATTGTTAGCACTAGACACCACAAAGGCTGAGGAATGTATGTCAGAAATAACCCACAAGGGAGCACAGACACTAACAAAGAAATTGAGAGGACATCTGCCAGTTGGCATGGTTGGGGAGTAGATGGGGAAGGGTAGAGGTGGGGGAGCTCTAAATGAAATTGGCCATCGTTACGCATTCTTGAAGGAGATATGAGGTGCATGAGACTTACTTGACATGTTTTCATCTTTGACGTTTGACATTTCCCTCTTAATGTATACTTAGCAAGCAATATAGATGGGGCAGGTGCTAAGGCATCAGCAAAGAGAAGCACCCAACTCAAAGTGGATACTTTTAGTACAAATGCAAAATTGATACTACAAAACTATGGAAGCAAAACAACTATTAAAATTAAAAATAAATACAGGCATGGATGATATTTGCATCAAAGGGGAAGGCAGAACTCTTCAGTGTAACTGATAGGTATTGACAGATAATGACCAGAATGCTGGTACTTAAGAAACTTGATCAAGTCCCCACTTGAAAAATACATCTTGAAAAATTAAGTACCTTTATGACTTGAGAAGACAGATTGGAAATAAATAAAAAGCATGTAACTAAATCCATTGGAAGGGACCAACAAAGTACTTAAAACAGGTGGGGACATTTTTTAAAAAGCTAAATGCAAATCAGAGAATTAGGAAAGGAGGGTGTCTAACCTAGAAGGAATAAAGAAAGGCAGAATGCACAAACTGTGGCTGAGAATGGAGGTATAGCTGTGACTACTCACCAGATGGTTTGTAGAAGAATTGTAATCTCCCCAAATCAACATAAGACAAGACAGAATGTTAGAACAGAGTTCTGCCCATATAGGAAGGAGGAAAGCACCCAGAGGTCACACTATCCTTCCTTCCCCAACATATACATTATCAGCCCTGGATGGAAACAACTCCCATCAGACATCAAAGGACTAGAACAGAAATTAAGGCCTTAGAACATTATACCATGTCTTTTCTAACCATTACATACAAGATGGAAACCCAAGAGTTGTGCAGGTAAGTATTTTATGTTTTATAAAAGTCGTTTCCTCTGTACACATGAGGCCTATCCCCTCTAGCAAGAGCCCCAGTTGGGAGTCTGAAAACCAGGATAATACTAGACCCACATGTTGTCTTTATTTTCCCTGAATGCCCTGTACCTTTCCTGACAGCTGCAGCATTAATGTGTGCTCATATGTGGTGTGCCCTGGTACCCTGTCACTGCCCTTTCCTTTTGGAGCCATTGCACAGGAACTTTGATAAGGTGACAGTTGATTTGATGATCAAGTTAGGCACTAAGTGACTAATGGACAAGTAGTATATACAACATGTACTGGGCAAAGGAATGATTCATGTCTTATATAAACAGAGGGGGACTGAGGGGGGATTTTACCATGCTGCATGGAATGGGATGCAATTCAAAAGTTACGTCTTGTTTATTCCTGAAATTTCTGTGCAGTGTTTTTGGACTGTTGTTGGAGGTAGGTAACTGGAACTAGGAAGAAGTAAATCATTGATAGAGGAGGACAATTGTACATTTTGATATTATGCTTAAAAGGAGCTGCTGGAGAGATGGCTGAGTGGGTCAGAGCACTTGCTGCTCTTTCAGAGGACCAGAGTTCAGTTCCCAACCCTTGTGTCCTCAGGAGGCTCACAGCCATCTTTAACTATAGGAGATCCAACGCCCTCTTCTGGTCACCAGAAGCACCTGCACTCACAGCCATCTTTAACTACAGGAGATCCAACGCCCTCTTCTGGTCACCAGAAGCACCTGCACTCACAGCCATCTTTAACTACAGGAGATCCAACGCCCTCTTCTGGTCACCAGAAGCACCTGCATTCATGCTTACAAACCCACACAGAGACTCATTGTTAAAGTCAGGTGCCAAATACATATGGACTGGACATTGGGAATGTATGCTAAGCCATATAACTCACATAATTGTGGCCTATTTATTTCTGTTGTTTTGTATTGTATTTATAGTTATAAGAAAAAGAACCATTTGTTGGACTGAAAGGGAGAGCTGTTGGGGAGAAAAAGAAATACCTTGAACTAAAAAAAAAAAAGAAAGGGAAGAGGATGGGGGGTTGAGGGGGAGAAGGGTGGAAGAGTGGGACTGGAGGGGGGAGTAGGGAGGGGATTGTGATTGAGACGTAACTTGAAGAAATAAAAATAAATTATCAAAAAAAATTCTTAAAAAGGATCCCTTTGTTAAGGAGGAAGTCCTTTTTGAGAGAAATTATTAGCTTTTGTATGGAGGGCAAAGCTACCTTAAGACTTGGGACAGACATGGTCAGGATGACAGCAGGTATTTTAATGCATTTGATAACACTATAATTGTGTTTGTGACAATGTAATTCACCTTCAGAGCACACCAATGTTTAGTATTGAGATGGATAACAGTAACTAACAGAGCCTTTATTCTTTGTCGGAAGCATTTCTGAACTCTTGACGTGTATTAATTAATGGACACAAAAACTGTGTGATGCAGGCAATATGATTTTATTCTGAGGCTCAAGGAATGCAGGGCAGTCATCGCCATCAGGCATTCAGGCAGTCTGGGAGCTGGAAGGGCAACCCACTGGGGAAGCCTGAACTCAGATTGGGTGCTTCCTCGGCTCTTAAGGTCCAGAGGGCACTTGGCTCACTTTCCAGATTCTAAGCCTTTCTTCTCCCCGCAGGGACTTGATGCCCAGAACCCTTGAGGGACAGATCACCATGGAGAAGACGCCCAGTTACTTCGTGACCCGGGAGGCACCCGCGCGCATCTCGGCCATGTCCAAGGACACCAAGCTCATCGTGGTGGTGCGCGACCCGGTGACCAGGGCCATCTCGGACTACACGCAGACGCTGTCCAAGCGGCCGGACATCCCCAGCTTCGAGAGCCTGACGTTCCGCAACCGCAGCGCGGGCCTCATAGACACGTCCTGGAGCGCCATCCAGATCGGGCTGTACGCCAAGCACCTGGAGCCCTGGCTGCGCCACTTCCCGCTGGGTCAGATGCTCTTCGTGAGCGGGGAGCGGCTGGTCAGCGACCCGGCCGGCGAGCTGCGCCGCGTGCAGGATTTCCTGGGCCTCAAGCGCATCATCACCGACAAGCACTTCTACTTCAACCAGACCAAGGGCTTCCCGTGCCTCAAGAAGGCGGAGGGCAGCGGCAAGCCGCACTGCCTGGGCAAGACCAAGGGCCGCGCGCACCCAGTCATCGCGCGCGAGGTGCTGCGGCAGCTGCGTGACTTTTACCGGCCCTTCAACCGCAAGTTCTACCAGATGACCGGCCGCGACTTCGGCTGGGATGGATAGCAGATATAATTTAAAAAGAAAAATGTATCAAAATATAATATATTTTTTTACCAGTCGGTAGAGAAAAGACAGTTTAATATTTGTGTATTAAGCGTGTGTTGCAGTATTTTTTTTAAATTCCGTCCCCGTGGCTAACCAGCACCAAACATGTGCCGAGCAGAAGAGGAGATTTAATGTAGCTAAGCACCTCACATCTTCAGTTTGTTTATGTTCTGAGCACTCATTCACAAAGGATAAGCACCAAAATCCACTGAACTGTTTTAAGAAAATCCGTAAGGTAAAGCTCTCCTTTGCTAAGTACAGAAACCCAATAGCATCAGAATTGAGATCTGGCCTTCCATTTTTTTTTTCTCCTATGCCACTTTTCTCATAAGTCACTTCTCAGTTAATGACACTTCTGTGTATGTCCAGCGTGGCTTTCAGCTGTAGTTTTGATCCTTACACTACTGCTGCAAATGTATAGTGTGTTTCTAGAGATCATTTTTTTTTTTTTTTATCTCAGAGATAAGGGAAACAGTCTCAGGGAGTTTGAATGACTAATCTTAAAGCTGGATGTTGGATCTTGGACTAAATCTTGTGTGCCACTTTTTCTCTATTTTATGAAGGACCCTTGCCCCCCCAGGGCCTAAGACACCTGGAACTTGGCAAGCTCTGGAGTGATCTTGAAAGGGCAAAGGAAGCTTGTTACTGAAATCTGAGTTCCAGGATGTCCTATGTCACACAGCCTCATTAAATAGTTGCATTCAATGAAGTCACTGAGGTGGGGACTCAGGCTCTCTGTGGAGCACATCTTTGCCTCTTGGCTGATCAAAGCATAGTGACACAAGGAAATCTGGCCAATGGGTGTTCATCTGAGTTCCAGAGAAATTCTTCTGTTGAGGGAGGATGGACAGATACACCTAGGAGGGTAGCAGAATAGTACTTACTGGTTGTTGATTTTGACTTTTTTTTAAAGAAATACTTCAATTAGAAATTATAAATATGAATTCCATTTTCCTTGTTTTAGAAACAAAATCTCCCATTCTTTGTGGTATCTCATGTCTGACTTCAATTAACAGATCACTTTCTGGATCCCCCAGTTATCACAGAGTGAGGCCTGCCACTCAGTCACTTTTCCACCCACCTCCATCCATTTCCTTCTCATATGAATTATAACCTAATGCTCATTAATGTTTGGAAAATATTCTAAAAAACATGGTTGTGGATGAATGGAGGCTTCTCTTCTGCTCCCACCTCCCATCCTCTGTCTAAATGTCTGAAATGAATCAATAGTTTGTTAAGAGTACTCCTTGCTCTCTGAGTGGGTATTAATGAGATTAGCATTAATGGGAATTAAATTGGTTTAGCGAAGAGCACATATGTGCTGATCATATAAAGCATTCATAATTACTCTGCCAGTGACATTTCATCACAGGTTTTAGACCAAGAAGAACATATTTCCTATTCCTTCAATATTTTCTCTATCTACTGAAATTTAAAAGGCAAGATACTCTAGTATACTATAATAATGCCCTGCTTTTCTCTGCTGTCAATCAAAAGAAACTAAAGTTCATTTTACAATATGTCGGGGTGACTGTGGGTTTGTCATAGGTGCTCCATCAGGGATGTATTAAATGACTAATATGGGGTTAAAATGAAGTGAAATCATCATTTTAAGTTTCTATATATCTTGTCATCTTCAGGTTTGTTTGCTGATATCCCATTTATAGGAAGTAAGCCTTAAAAGCAGGTCACCTTTTCCGTTTTGTCTCCTATACTTCTATGTCCTCAATGTTCCCTGCCCCAGTCTGTTTTTAGTAGCCATGAGTCATCACCAGCAGCCACCAGAGACTCATTTCAAGCCCTGCTCATCTTTTAATTTGTTTTGTTTGTGCCTGTGAGTGTTTTGTATTCCTCTTCCTGCCTGCCATTATTCAAAAGCGGCTTGCACAGAAACAGAGTTGTATCTAACAGCTGCACCCAGTAACTGTCCTCTTTTCCCATGGAAGAGATAATAAAAGAACAAAATTGAGTGCGAAGGATCTCTTGCATGTAGATGTGTTTGTTCATATTACTTAAGAAAAGAATGAAAAGAGTCCTCCAGGCAAACTTTCAAACTGGGAAGATTCCCTAAAGGCCTCTAAAGGTTTGAGTATCAGAAATGTGTAACGAACAAGACGGATGTTCTCTCAGGTTCACTGAGGACAAGTAACAAAATGTTTCTGCCTTCAGTGGAGAGCTCACTCCTGCTGTGAATGGAATTGGCTTCCATTTATGTTGTCCGTTTAGCTGCATAGAACAATAGGCTTTGATCTCAGGTGGAACATGTGGGGCCCTCCTTAGAGCTGTCTCCTGTAAAGCCACGCCCACCACCCTTGTGCTTTACTTTGGGGTGGAACATTGTTCAGGACAGCAATCTGGCTTAACCTTTTGTTTCCGGACCATGGGGTACAGAATATGCGAGCATCACTCGGCACCTGAGTCCGTTGATTTAATCCCAGCATCTGGGTATTAACAGACTTCTAGAAAATACGTATTTGTTATTCTACAAGAATTAATCACACTGCAATTTTCTTTTTTTTTCTTTTACTTTTTTTTGTAGGATCTTCAATCTTAAACTTCAATAACAATAATGTGACTCAAATCTCAATCTTGCATTCAAATAGAGGGCTTAAAAACACAGATGCACCAGTAAATACCCAACTCTCAACTTTACAGTATAAATAGATGAGTTCCTCCTAACATCCTTGTCTGTTATGCCAGATGAGTTATATTCAAGCCATACCAACCCTGTCACCCACAAATGAGTCTGTAAAAGAGGAGTGCTTCATAGTCAGAGAGCAGAGACCCCCTTAGCAGTTGAGAGCAAACACTACTCTTCCAGGAGATCTGAGCCCAGTTCCTAGCACTGGAGAATCACAACCAGCTGTATGCCCAGTCCTGGAGATCCAAGGCCTTCTTCCAGCCTCTGGAAACACTGCAAGCTTGAGTACCAATGTGTGTGTCCGAGCACGCGTATTCACACACACACACACACACACACACACACACACACACACACACACACACTTCAAAATAATCTTTAAAAACATAAAGTAACATATCATTTCACTGTAAACAGCAACTCTCCACTCTCAATAACATTGCTTAACAGGGGGAAGAAATTAAGATTTAAGAGTCTGGTCCTTAACAAAAGATGATTTTCCATCCCATGGTAATGTCTAGTTGCCATTTTTGCTGTTCCCAGAGGTAAGAGCTACTGATATCTCAAGGGTAGATGCCTTAAATGCTACTAAATGTCCTGTACTCCCCAGATGAGCCCCCAAGACGAAGAATGATGTGAACCAAGATGCCAATCATGCTGAAGTTGACAGCTTAAAATGAAGTAAGTCAGTGATAACGCCAGTGTGTTTCTGGGAGCCCGGCATAAATGTTACATCTGTAGTGATGCTCGGCTAATATTTTATCAGCCACCATGCCAGCATTTCTGTTGGAACTTGTAGTGAGAAGATCCATATTTGATGCCCTTTGCCAAGGGAAAGTAAGTATGAAAGAGAGCAGAACTGGGTTTTTCTAGTTAGAGTTTCTGGAGCAGCTTCTCCAGAAAGGATAATCACATTTCCATGAAGCAGAATCGGTAAACTTCAGGGGGGAAAAATGACCCAACCAAAGAGGCACTCTAAGTTCAAATGTTGTAGTTTTGATTTGTGTACACAATGTCATGATAGAATTTCTTGTCTAAATGACAAAACAGAGTGCCAGGGACAAATAAATACACCTATTTCTCCTTAATGGCTCAATTCAGATGGATGCAATATAGTTACCAATGTCTCAGGCTGCTAAATAATAGCAAATGTGGCAGGGAAATTCCTGTTGCCTCAAAGCATAGAAACCCAGAATGCTGTGTTTTCATATTGTAGAACCAGAAAAAGCAGCCATGGATCTAAACATAGGGCAAGTGTCAGTGATAGGCAGTCGCATGCAAACTTCTCTGTAAACATTCACCCTAAGTCTGCAGCATCAAAGAAGAAAAGGACATTACAGTCCCTAACCTCAGGCTCCTTTGGGGAACACCAGTGTTACCCTTGTCCTAGAAACATTGTCATCAACAGGCAGACAAATCCATATGCGGTCTCAGCCATGCGGAAGGAAAGCGTGAATAGGGAAATTATGGGCCTGTTCTTTAAATAATGGAGTTGTGGGATGTCGAGCCTTCCCCTTAAGACATGGCAAATGACGGATCTGGGGAAATTATGAGACACTGTAACATCCTGGATGAAGTGATAACACAATGCAGTTTAGCTGTGCTGGGAGGAAATAAAAGCAAAACTACACATTGCTCCTAATAGATGGACCCCCTGTGAAATATTAGCAACTCTTCTAGTTTAGTCTCCATCTGCTTGTGGTATTCTTTTAATAGGGATATACTCAGCAATTTACTCTCCCCTAGTTTTACTGTTACATAACATGTGACAGTCCGTGGGAACACATTCTGTCGAGTCTTTTTCCTCCCTACATGTCTGGGAAAGCATGTTTAGAGGCTTTCAAGAATCAGGTGTGATAAGACTCGGTCCTTAGTTAGCTCTGCTCGATGGAACATGAGTAGGTTATATTTCTCATTCAGGCCAGCTTTTTTTGTTGCTCCATATTGCTGGCAAACTCTGGTCCATATGCTCCAGCCATCTCTCAATGTCACTTTATATTACACCTAGAGTGTTCATCACCCCTGGAAACTTGTCTTTGCTGGGAATGATGCAATGGGTCCTTTTTCCTCCTGACTCCTATTTCCATGTTTGGATCTCTGCCTGGTGTCTTTTCCAACCATATGTTGCTGGTGTGTGTGTGATCTTTGGTCCTTACTCTACTGGCCTTTCCAAATGCACATACTCAATGGTGTTCACTTTCTATTGTAGGCTCTTGGGGAAAGCCTTATACCTTGAACAATAGCTGCCAGCTTCAGTTCTCAGGAAGCAATGAGTATGCCCAGTGTCAACAACACCTAGGATGGTGCAGGTGCCTCTGTCCCCCAAGAACTTTCACTACAAGAAAATGACCTAAAAGAAGATGATGAAACATTGTCAAAGTATGAGGCACACTCTCAGTAGGAGATGAGAACCTTACTAGAAGGACACTTATTGGCTCCAGTGCCCCACCTTATCTCTTACCTTCAGTAGGAGGGATCCAGCTAGCAACTTGGCTTTCCAGTCTTAAAGGTTGTCTGATGGTGGTATTTCTCTCCCACCTGTTTTCCCAGAAAGTACTGAAACTCAAAGTTCTTTATTTCAAGCCTCTAACAGCTGAGCAAACAGAGAATAGTAGGAAGCAGGGAGGCTTTCTAGTAATTTCATTGTAATTTTTCAGTAGGACCAAAGGTCCTTTATCAAGGACATCAACTGACAGGTCAGACACAAACCTTATTCTTTTTTTTCCCCTTTTTATTTATTTTTTTTTTTTTGTGAATTTCACATCATGCATCCTGTTCTCTCTCATCTCCCACCTCGCCTCAGACCCACACTTCTCCCTTGTTACTTCCCCCCACATTAAAAAAAAAACTGTCATTGTGGAAGCTGTAGTATGTCTAGTGGGTTCCACAATATTTCCTTTGGGACAAATGTTTTTGCTTGCAGATTTTCATTATAGTGACTTCTTAGTTTGATATGAGGCCTCTGGCTTCTGTTACTTAGTCACTACTGAAACTTCACTGGGACTCCTTTCAGATATGCTGTCATTGTCCTGTGTCATGGAGATCCTGTAGTTCTGGATCTGCAAGGCTGGCCTCTTCATGCACACCAGCAGTTTATCCATGGGGTGTAAGTTGTGGTGGCCCAACTCAAAGTCCTGGTTCTAGCCCTGCAAATCCCACTTGCAGGGTCTGCTCTCCCAAGTGCTGCAGCAGGTAAGGGGTTGGACTAACTCTCCTTCTTTTAGGACCCCATCAGGGCCAACTCTCCCACCTGCTACTTGTGGCGAGGGCAAGAGAGCAAAGGGGATCTCTCCCTTGCCAAAACCACAAAGTAGACAGAAGGCAGGGCTGGATCTCCTACACTCACAGCCTCGGGGTTGGCTCATCCACAACCCCCTCATCCAGGGCCAGGCAGGGTTCCCCTAGTCTCTGTCTTGCTTCCTGTCCTGGGAGCCCATCTGGTGCTTGTCTGGTGCTGGACTGGTGGTTGACACGGGTTAACTCTCCTTCCGGGCCCCCTATTGCTGAAGTGGTATTGGTATCTGGTTTGCTTTTTAACCTGGGGAATGTTAGGCTACTATTCATTCACATGTTTATAGGTCAGAACACTGAGTGTAGACATAGCCTCTTTCCTCTCTGGCACTTACTGATGCACATGTGACACAGCAGCCACATCTGAAATGCCTCTACAGGCAACCACAGACTTCATTTTTATCCCTGACTACAGCATCCTAAGTCCTGCATCAGTTGTTCTATTACTAACAGACCAACTAAGTGTTCTTTAATGGTGATTTTGGACCTTCCTATAGAATAAGACAGCACCATCACACCCTGTTTAGAGCTTGAATGTGCGTTCCTTTCCCGATAGCTTTAAAAGCAATTATATGATTCCCCCATAGCTCTTTTCCATTCCCCACAGACCCACTCCTGCTAACAACCAAATGACTTACAAAAGCTCATACAGGTACACAGGATTCTATCTTGGCCCTGGATTCTATCTTGATTTCATTCTATTTCTCTTACATACTTTAACTTGTGTCAGAACTGTTACGTCAAAGTTTGTATGTTTATTTTGTAATTCTCCTTTCTGTTCAGTGACACCCTTGTTATTTCCCCTTTCTGGTAATGATTTTGCTCCAATATCATACCTACTTTCCATTCAAACTATTCAACCTTTTTCTTGTTCTTTCTGGACTTTCTTTCTTCTCTCAGATTGTAAGCTTCTGTTCCAGGGTAAATTCTCACAAGGAAAAAATAATCTTTTCTGACAACTTCAACTGTGTTGGTTTGAAGCTTCCCCATGGAAGAAGCTTTCTTCTTTCTTCTATTAACATGAAATACAAGAATATCAAACAGCCTTTACCTCAACTGTACCGGGTTTGCCAAGAGCAGAGCTGGCCCTACTGTACTTATGCATAAATCCTGGTCTCTTTCAGAGTCCTTGGCCCCTGCCACTTGTTGAGGCCATTAATTAAAAGTTCAATAGTTCAATATCAGTGACCTTTGATTAGCCTTAGCTACATGCAATGGTGCACAGAGAATTGGAAGTGTGCCTCGTCCACCACCTTCCTCTAGGTCCCCCCAACTGAGGTCTCAAATCTCTCCCGCACAGTCACAGTACCCACCATCAAGTTCCCTCACCATGTCTTCAATATTTACCCTTTGGTATCTTGCCGACTTGGTAATACCCCTGTTCATTTCCATTATGTCTATGAAGTCCCCCTTGATTACTTGACTCTGGTCTGGTCCCCTTTTTGTCACCTGATCTTTGTTAGTTTTACTGTTGAGTCCCTTGTCTATGCTGCTGCCTCTGTGATCTTTTCTAGGAACCCAAAGCTGCTCTGGGTCTGTGTGTCACTGTCAGTCCATCATCTCCATCAGAGTCACATGCTCTTTGAGTCTAGGGATGAGAATGATGGGGAACAATGTAACTCTATTCGTTAGTTTATGTGACACACCATGCCTTTGTCTAACTAGATAGTGTTGCTTATCTGAGAATCCTGTTTTGATTGCACCTCTTTGGGGAGGGAAGCCTCACTGAGATGTGTTTCAGTCTAGCTCAGGATGGGCCTTAAACTTCCATTAGTTTTCCTACCTCAGCCTTGCAAGAGCTAGGATTTCCAGCATGTATGCCATGCCTTTTCCCACCTCCTCTTTTTAATGACATACTTCATTCTCTACCAGCTCGTTCTAGCCTAATGGTGAGACTCTGTGCCTTGTGAGCAGTCTTATTAATATATTTGATTAGCAATCGATGGTAAAGTCAACTGAATCACTTGGTATTGTGAAGTCTCCATTTCTTACTAATGAATCAAAACAACAAAGAGGACAAACACCACAGTCAGGGTCTTTTCCATCCCCAGGACATGTCTGGAGATGGTGCATGTTTGTTTGTTTGTTTTCAACATTCATTTAATTCTTCAAGTTACATCTCAATCACAGCCCCCTCCCTGTTTGTTGGTTGGCTTTTTAAATCTTTGTTTTGTTTGTTTGCTTGTTTGTTTGTTTTGAGATAGGGTTTCTTTGTGTAGCCCTGGCCAACCTGGAACTTGCTCTGTAGACCAGGCTGTTCTCAAACTCATAGAGATCTGCCTGCCTCTGTTTCCCAAGTGCTGGAATTAAAGGCGTAAGCCACCACCACCCCAGCTTTAAATGTTTTTTTATCTTATACCTGTGGATGTTTTGCCTACATGCATGTATGTACATCATTTGTGTACCAAGGAAGCCATAAATAGGCATTGAATCCCCTAGAACTACATATTCGTATAATTGTCAACTGCCATGTGGATGCTGGGGATCAAACCAGAGTCCTCAATAAGAGCAGCCAGCGCTTTGGATGGCTGAGCCATCTCTCCAGCTTCTGAGGATTTTTTGAATGTCGCTGTCAGCAGTGACTACTTTGATTCCATTTTTGAAAATGATGGTCATTTAGTCTGTCACCTTCTTCCTCATGATTCCACAGGAAACTCTGGCCAAAGTTTGCAGTTATTCATGAATATCGATGCAAAGCATTGCAGTATACATTTATAATCTGGGAACTTGGGAGACTGCAGAACAATCACAAGCTCCAAGTCAGCTTAGGCTACAGAATAAGAACCTGTCTCAGGAGAAACAACAAATCTAAACTTTCACCCCCAAAGTCACCAAATCATCTGTGCTACATGACCACCAAGTTCTGCTTTCTTCTCCAAAGCAATCACATTGTCAGGGTAAGAGGATACATCATTGCCTTTGAGTTGTGCGGCTGTGTATCTCTTCCCTTGTTCCCGGATGTTCTGACATTACTCCGACCCTGAGCTTTGGGGCCCTATCTTTCTTTCTCTACTTCTGAAATAGTTCTATAAAAAAGACTCAGCAAGGACACCCTTAACAACAGCTTCTAAGTGGAGGCTCTCCTGTTCCATTCATTTTGCCCTTTAATTTACAGTCTACCCCCCACCTCGAATAGTAAAATATAGCTATAAGGAAACTCCTTAGTTCCTGTGTTAACTATTGCTGCTCTCGTCTCTTTGATCTGGTTCAGACAGACTGGGCTGCTTTTCTTTTGACCTGCTATTTTCTGTAACTGCTCACACTCCAAATCTGCCTCTTGTGCCCTTCCCACTTTTGCAGAAGGGGGCAGGGAGGAGTCACCGGGGCAGGCCTTTCCACAGAGTACTTATTTGCAACCATTTATGAGTGGGAATGGGGCCTGTGCTTCCTGGCTGTGATCAGCCACTCTTGTGCCTTCTGAAGCTAGGGTTCACCGCAGGTGGTGGGGACAGCAGGAAGGACTGCTTTCGGAGCAGAAACTGGATCAGCCTGGATTTGTGGGGATTCACTCTGATTCTGGGTGCATTTTCTCTATTCCCTTTCATTTTCTGGACTCCATCAATATAATATACATTATGTAAACTTTACACATATACAATTCATATATTAACTATATATATATATACATACATACATATAAAATTTACCATCCTAACCACTGAGTATGCTGAGTATGTAATTCAGAGTGCTGACTGCATTGACAATGTTGTCTTAGAACCATTATTCCCATTCAGTTCTAGTCTGAACCTATTACCCCAAACAGAAACTCTTTACTCATTAAACATTAACACCCCACTCTCTCCACCGCCTGCCCCTGGTGACCACCATCCTACTTTAAGTCTCTGTGAACTGCAACTCTACACGCTCATATGAATCGAGTATGATGACAGGCATTGTTTTGTAGCTGATTTATTTCTCTAGCACAACCATTTTAAGCTTTACACCGTAACATGTCTCAATATTTCTTTCTCCTTTAAAGAAGAATAATATTTCATAACATAAACATGCACACAGAGATACATGCCACATCTCATTTGCTCATTTGTTGATGTAGGCCTGCTTCCACTCTTTGACTGTTTTGAGTAAGACTGCTCTGAACATGATACACAATTACCTACCAGAAAGACTGGCTTCGGTTTCTTGAGTGCACATCTATGAATGGGATTTTCTGGATCATGTGCTGACTCTGTTTAACTTTTTAAACAACTTCTAATTTAAAAACATCTTCCTATAAAGATGATAATGTTTTGCATTCCTGCCAGCAACATAGGAAAGGTCTACTTGTGCATAGTAACAAATGCCTATTTTCTGAGTTTGCATTTGCAAACTGAAATCCTACTAGGATGTAAAGGGAAAAAACCTTGTTGTCTTTTTGTAACCCTCTTGCTCCTTTATAGTGGCACCTGGACCTACTTCTCCCTCCCCTGGTGTTTCAGGCCTCCCTTGCTCTCCTTGTCCTTAGTGTCTCTGTCAGTCTTTCCTTCCACAGCAAGAAATGGCTACTCTCCTCTCCTCCAACTGTTTCCCTTGTCCTTCTCCCAAACTTTTCATGCCTTGAAATGCTACTAACCATCTATTCTTAAAGCATAGTGTGGCTTCACCTGGATGGTTTCTGACTCGCCCATCTTGCCACTTGTCCTTTCTCGTAACACCTTCATATTGTAGTTCTACATTTGTGCCCAACCTTCCAGAGAGACCACATTTGGTCTCCTCTTGATGTGAGGTCCAACAAGGTCCTTATTTTTTTTTTTTCGAGTAACCCTCCCACCTGTTCCAAAGCTATGATGAACCATGTAGGCTCTTGTGTATCAACCATAATAAGCCTATGAATTCTGAAGACCAATTCCTCCGTGTCCCATCTCATTGTTAGGTCTGAAGTCACCCATGCAAACAGTCCCTGTTTGCTACTCAGTCATAATTCTCTCTTGAACTGAAAGGACACACAACGATGAGCCCGAGCTTACTTGAGATGATAATGTGAGTAAAAGATTATGTAGCTGTGTTTCACTTGCTTTCATTTCATAAAATACAAATATCACTATGCAAAAAGGCACCCCTAGATGCTTGATGCCTCGAAGGTCAGAAGGATGCTACTGACACTACTTAAGGAACACCTAGTGGTCAGAGACCAACCTTCCCAGGACGGGCTGTAAGGCCCAAGCCTTAAATGGGCAGCCATACCCAGAGAAGCCCCACCACCTTCCATAGTTTGTTTAACACTTCTGATAACAAGTGTTCCCGGAGCTCCCCAGGTGAACACCTGCAGCTGGATAGTACCACACCCTACACACACTGTATTTTCTTACACATACAATCAAGCATGTGATTAACCTCAATTTATAAATTAGGCACAGTAAAACTTTCATTAATGAAATGGAGCAGTGAGAAATATATTATAGTAAGCTACATGAATGGAATCTCTGCCTCTGTCTCTCCATTTTTGTCTCTGTCACTGGCTCTCTCCTCTCCCCCCTTTTTGTGTCAAAATAACTTGCTGTAGATATTTTTGCAGCTTCTCTTTGGCACATTGGAGCTGCCAGCATCTCTACTGTTTTGGGACTATCGTAAGTAGCACAAGGGCTTGCTCATACACATTCTGACACCATTGCAGTGATGCGTTAGCCCAGGGCCACTGTTGCTTGAGTGACCTGGTAGCTGATGCAGCCTGGAGACTCTGGACAAAAGGAGGCTTCACACTAGGCAGGATGGAGTACTCATGATTACTCTCAAAACACCTTGTCATTCAAATTTTCTGAATTGCTTATTGGTTGGATTTTCCAGTTAAAAATTTTGAGTTGTGCTTAATGAGAAACCTAAACCTCAGAAATTTAATTGTTGATGCTTAATCGGCTCATTCTGCTTTTCTGTAAGCAAGCTCCTACTTTGTGCCTGATGTCACTTGTGTATCTATCTGGGTCTCAGCCTTTCTACTTCTTCCTTTATTTCAGGATCAGAATCGATGCTCAGACCCATGTCTTTTGTTGTATTCCTAAGATCTAACACCAGACTTTCCTCCCTGATACCTGCTAAGGCAGGAAAACAGGTTAGGTGGCAACCTGGTATCTGAACCCACCCAAACCCTTGGATTACCAGTACAGCTTTCTTTCTAGGGATTGAAGGCTTAGGGATCTCCTTTCCAGTCCAGCTAAAGACAAGCAGAGCTTAGTTACAGAGAAATTGTTTCAATCCCATGACTCATTTGAGGACAAATGCGTTTTTCTTCTGATTTGAATGTACTGCTTGCAGGAATTTAAAAAAGAATGTTTCACTGGGTCCTCTTCCCTCATTCTCAGATTTGCTCTCCGATGTTTCAAGTTCCCACTGACTATAGTCTTAAAATATCAGGTGGAAATTTCCAGAAATAGTTATTCACAAGTCCTAAATTACATACTATATTCGAAGCAAAATAAAATCTTCTACTTTCAAAATCAGCCCATCCTCAAGTCCCCTGCTTTGGTCCATCCTCAGATCTTCTGCCTTGGTTATGTCTAGGAAGATTCAGGATTAATTACTGAGGCAACACAGCTCCCTACTCAGAACATTCATCCACAGTCCTATCCAGAGTCCATTCCTGTGTTACATTGTATTTGGTTCTTTTCTCTTTAAGAAATTATTGCTAATTTATTTATTTATTTTTATCATCTATCTATCTATCTATCTATCATCTATCTATCTACCTATCATCTATGATCTCTTAATCAATCAATCTATCAATCAATCTATCTCTCTATTATCTATCTATCTATCTATC